>CM076582.1:39270500-39708000 GCA_034641835.2 Pinus albicaulis | reverse complement strand
ATTAGTGTGATCATATGTACATGTGTTGGTTAGTCATGCATGGTATTAAGTGGATGACTATGCTATATGTTATTGATGATTATGTTATATGATTAATTTGTTGTTATATGTTAGTTAACTTGATGATTATGTTCATTGAAACTAAGATATTGATGTTATATATATCATGCTAATTTGGATTGGCCTATGCAGTTGGTTAGGGTTATGGCATTCAAGTAAGAGTTGACCTATTTGTGATAATGTGTTGTACTAATCTATACTGACTGTGAATATGTGATGGTTATGCATGAATGGAATTTTTTTATGAGTTTATGATGTTAATATGTTAGCTAGTTATTTTTATGGATATAATGACTTTATTTATGTTTGAGTGGATATGTTGTGAAGTTATATCATGCTAATCTAGATTGATTGTGCAGACAAGATAACCTCCCCTGCGATACATTAAGGTATGACTTCGCTTATGTCGTATACATGGTGCTTGAATATTTGATTATGTCATTTAATTGGTGTTTAAGTGTTTGGTGTCTATTATGTCATTTATATGTTGTTTGAATGTTTGACTAGTTGCATGATATGAGTTTGTATCTATAAGATTGCATGAAGGAATGATCTTGTTTGAGATGGTTGCACTGACACGTATGTTCTGAGAACAATTATATGCACTTGAGTGTAAGTAGGTGATAGTTGTAGAATTATTTATTATGGCTAATGAAGGTGAGTTGATTGTTGATTATCACATGGTTGTTAGACTTGGTAAAGGTTGATTTCAAATTAATACATATGATGTCTTGATCTTTGGAACATATGGTTGACATGTGTCTTCAGTTACAAGGAAATGTGCTTGGTACACCAAGGTAAGATAACTAATATATTGTTATATTTATTTATACACTAACAATTATGTGTTTATGGCAGGATGATACATGGAATTGCATGGCAAGGAGACTCCCATGAAATCTTGGAGGAGTCTCAGATTGAGCTTTCCTTTGGAAGTATTGAGAAGCCATGGGGATTGAGTCATGGTGTTTGTTGCTAGTCTTTTGATTTTAGTCTTTTCTGATTTGTGGTGCTTGATTGTGGCTTTGTTTGTGTCAAGAATTTGGCCATACCACTTTTTTATGGTGTCGTATTGCTATTGGTTTTCATGGGGTTCTTATTGGTTGCTTTTGGTTCTTTCCTTTTATGTTTTGAGAGTCTTGGGAATTGGTTGGGGAAAGAGGGAAATTGATGGAGCTCCGAGAGAGTTGTGTGGTATCTGACAAGTAATGTAAGACCCAGATGAAGCTCAATTCATGTATAAGGGCAGTTGAAGGAAAGAGTATGTCAACCGGTTGGATTGGTTGGGTCCATTGGTGTAAATGGACCGTAGTAGGACAATCATGAGAAAGGTAATGGGAAAGGTAAATAAAATGGATCCAAGGTGGTAGATGCCTTGGATATATTGATAAATGTTGTTCTCAATGTTGTGCATGTTGTGCACATATAAAGGGAGTTATATTAACCTATACCTTATGATATATTATAGTTATGTTGTGGACATGATTATGTTGATGTCCACATCTATATACATGGATGTATGTATGTCATTGCTTGACAGGATCATCATGGATCATGATTGTTTTATGTTGATGTTTATATGTATATATGTATGTATGTATGTCATTGTTTGACAGGGTCATCATGAATCGTTCTTGTGGAGGAATAGTTGCTTATGCAAGTGAATGTCATGAAGAGATTCCTAGTTCAAGAGAAATCAAGTGTGACCAGTAACCCTGACAGATCTACGAGGTCAATATCACGTGAATATGAATTGATATTATGTATATGTCTACATTATGATAGGAAATGTCGAGGGATAAATCAGTGGAATGAAATCAATGTGATCTACGACATGCTGGGACAAGCATGGATAGTGGAAAGACACTTGAAGCAAGATTTCTTAGTAGAGACAATGTGGTCCTTGGATGTGTGGAACTATTGTTGTGTATATTTTGTATATGTTGTACATGTTGCACTTGTGATGTTGTGTGAATTTGGTGTTGTGTATATATAGTGTGTGTACATGTTGTTTATGTAGTGATGTGTACAAATGGTGTTGGTCACATGTAGAATATGCAATATTGTGTACATATGATGTTGTGTGCATGTTGCATATATAGTTTTGTGTGCATGATTGCATATGCGGTGCTGGGTATTGATGGTTCTAAGTACATGTCGTATATGCGGTGCTATGTACAGATGGTGCTATGTACATGTTGTGAATATGGTGCTATGTACATTTGGTGCAATGCACATGTTGTATATGCAGTTCTATGTACATACGGTGCAATGTACATGTTGTATATGCGATGCTGTGTACATATGGTGCGGTGTGCATGATTATACATGTGGTGTTGCATGCATGTGCTGATATGTAAATGTGGTACATGTGGTGTTGTGTACATGTTGTGCAGATGGTGCTGTGTACATGTGGTGGTACACATCTTACAACTGGTGCCATGTACATGTGGTGTTGTGTACACGTTGTGCAGGTGGTGCAGTGTACATGTGGTGCGGTGTACATGTGGTGTTGTGCACACGTTGTGCCAGAGGTGCCGTGTATGTGTGGTGTTGTGTACAGGTGGTACTATGTAAAAGTTGTACATGTGGTATTGTTTACACATTGTACACGTTATGTTGTGTATATTCGTTATGGTGTTACAGGTATTGTGCAATCGTTGTATCATGAAATGTGTATTTATGGTATTGTACGGTGTGTACGTATATGTATTGTGTTGTACACCGGGTGTAGGTGCATGTGTCATTTTTTACACCAGGTGTAGGTGTATTTGTCATTTTGGACACCAGGTGTAGGTGTATGTGTCATTTTGGACACCAGGTGTAGGTGTATGTGTCATGTTGTACATCGGGTGTAGGTGTATGTGTTTTGGTACACTATGTATGTGTATGTGTTGTAGAGTGTGATGGAAAATACATATATGGTATTGTCTAGCCCTTGTTGTTGATATTGAGGGTTGAGGTGGTTTAGTCTCAGGATACCCTTGTTTCTATTGAGGGTTGAGGTGGTTCTGTCTCTGGATGCCCTTATTGTTGACATTAAGGGTTGAGGCAGTTTAGTCTGAGGATACCCTTGTTTCTTTTGAGGGTTGAGGTGGTTCAGTCTCCGGATTCCCTTGTTGTTGATATTGCGGGTTGAGGCCGTTTAGTCTCGGGATACCCTAGTTCCAATATTGAGGGAGGAGGCAGTCTAGTCTCCAAATTCACTTGGTTCTTAAAGTTAAGGCACTGGGTGCTTTTCGGTTTTGGCAATCGATTCAGTGTGTGTACGGAAAGGATAAAGAACAAAGGTAGAAGCCAAGAATCATTGAAGTATAAGTATCAATGTTTTACTTTTAGTTTTTATTTATGCATGTGATCTATGATTTTGGTTTATGATGGTTACATGTGATTTATGACTTTTGTTTATGATGGTTGCATTTTAACCTAATCAGATGTGATATGTTTATGCATGATGATTTGGTCGAAGAGCTAGTTTGACTTGTTGTGACAGGAAGTAAATAGAATTGCAAGTGTACCTTATTGATGGGTCACCAATGAGGTATGATATGAACTTATTCCAATTTATTTTGAATCTAATTGAAGGTATGTGTTTGGGACAAGAAAGCACATAAATTCCCAACCGGACTGGTTGAAACTGACTGTAAGGATTAGTTGTAGTGGCAAAAGGAATTGGAACAAGTAGCAATATGCTGGTAAAGCACTTTAGGAGCAAGGTCATTATGGGACACTGGTACCCAATAGTGTCCATTGATTTGCATGAGCATGCTATGACCAGTATCATGGTTTTGAGGCAAGGATATGCCTTGGTTTTTAGGGAGGGTTATGCCTTGGTTTTTGGAACTTCTGATGCAAGGAAGGCTTTCCAAGGGATGGATCACCCGGGATAGGGGATGTTAGGGAATTTGGAAGTTGAGTGACTGCATGGAAGGGGGTGACTAAATTTCTTAAGGGACTGTGTAGCAGAGAAGGGAAGGCCGAAGAATGTATTTATTTTGGTCATGTGTGCCCTAGAACAATGAGCCAGTAACCGTTCACTTAGAGGACAACAACTCAGGATTATAACACTGGACATTAGATACAAGTTTGAATTTGGTTGCGGATTCTAGACTTCCTGGGAAGGAGGTGAATCCTGGTACTACTTTTGAGGGTGGAGGTGTGAGCCTATAGACTCCCTTGTTGCAGATGCAATCAATGTATCCTTTCGTTTGCTGGTTGAAAAAATGTACATATGTGTATATTATTGTAAATACTGTATCGAGATGGATTTATAAATATCTATAGATAGTATGGTTATTTGCTGATTGAAACAAATGTGCATAGTTATATGTGGTTGTTAATTGTAAATAGTGCAAAGAGTTGGGATATAAAGCTCCATAGGAAATATGTTTTCACTTTTCAGAGGTTTTGCTGAGGTATAAGTGTGGTTTAACATCGAGGATGGTGTTCCCCAAGGGGTAGGGTTTTGTAACATACCCGGGATAAAAGTTCATGTAATAAAATTTAATTAAGGAAAAAATAAGACCATAGTTAAGGGACACTTAATCAGAGATGAATTTTGGGAAAAACATCATAGTGGCTGTTCATTTGGTTTTATATGGCTAAGGGGAAATTGGAAAAGGAAATGCCTAAGGATTTGAAAATGAAAAATGTATTTTTGGCACATTTATTTATGAAAATAAAGGAAATTAGGAGAAAAGAAAGGTAAAAGGTCACAGGTTGCATGTGAGGACAAGTTGAAGGAAAATAATGTAAAATGAAGAAAATAGAGGCCTCATTGATAAAAAGGATGTTGAGGATAAGTTCATATCTTTTTGTCTATTCATTTTCAGAATTACACTTAGAGAGAGGAAGAGCACCAAGAGGAGAATGAGATCAAGAAAGCAAAGGAAGGAGAGGAGAAGAGCACCAAGAGGAGAAGGAGATCAAGAAAGCAAAGGAAGGACAAGGAAATGAAAGGAAAGCAAAGATCAAGAAAGGAAAAGCAAGCCAAGGAAGGACAACAAAAGGAAGGGAAATCAAAGATCAAGAAAGGAAGAGCAAGATGTTATGTGGATTAATCCCTCTTGCGGACAAGAGCGAGCTGCTTAGTATTCAAAGCATAGCCAGAAACAAACATCCATTTGGAAATTTTTTTCTCTAAATTAAATACATTTCAGAATTATTATAAGAAAGTAGAGAGGACATGCCCCTACCTTGAAATCCAACGTTCGATGCAGCATTTTATCCAGTCACACCAAAGAGGCTTCTCCAATAAGTAGAACCTGCAATCAAAGACAAGACAAAAGAATCAAAGCATCTACAACATATAATAATCGAGAAAAGCTAACCCAACTTAGTGATCAAGGAGTCTAAGTGTTGATGTTATTTCAGAAAGCATAAGAACAACTTAATGAGAAAAATATATCCATATGTATTATCTTGAATAAAAAGAGTAATCTTACAACCTGATGTCTTGATGTCGTACAAATTTCTCCCAGGGTCCTGAATAATCGTTCCTCCTTTAGTTTGATAATCCTTCTTCTCTAAATACAAGCATAGAGTTATGGACATAATGGTGTGATCATTCTTAGGGCAACAACAACTAGTGTATAAAGTATACACTCTTATGAATTTCTTCAACAACTATCCTTTTCAATCTACCTTTGAAACTGAAACTTGAGCTCAATTTATAGGGAAATGGAGATAGTTTCAGTTCCATGAAGAGGGGGATGGATTCCTCTCATGAAGGGATTTGAGCTCCATGGACCAAGGGATAAGCTCCATGAGTGGAGGGATAAATCTCGAACTGTTTGCGACTCTAGAAGCTTCCATTTGGGAGAATATTCGACCAGCTAGGCTTTTAGAATTTACTTTTTATTTTATTCGAATTTTTACGGAGGTCCACAGGTAATAGTAGCAAAACGTGTGGGGGTTGCTGTAGTTTATAGACCAAGCATCCGCGGACCCACAGGAAAAGGATACAAAAAGTATGAAGGTAGACTTTTAAAGGTTTTACAGAGCTTTTCTCCAATTCCAAGACTTGATTCATGAACATTAGGGTTGTTGACTTCTAAGGGAACATGATATAGGCGGTGATAGACCCATATGAACAGTCAAAATGTCATGGTGACAAAATAACCTGTAACAAATTACCCCCTAAAGTGCAAAGTTTGAGGTTATTTTGAAGAGTGAAGTGCTTTATCATTCTGAGGATTGGATTGCGGACACACCGGTCGAAAACCTGTAAAAATATTCAATGCAAGAATACATATATCATCGCTGAGGTAGGCATTACCATACTCAGATCAAAACTAACTAAATGTTCTGGTACATATATGGTTTCAATATTACATCAAAAGTAAACACAGTATGGGCGCAACCATCTGTCATGAGTAGGCTACTGTATCATGAATAATAAAACTCCTCGCAGCCTGTATGGTGGAAACTAGATCCAGGGTCTTGATTTATGCTTCCCGAAATAGTACGATTCTATCCATGCGATTGATTGTGTCGAAGTCGAACATGGTAGAAACCATTTTATTACCGGTCAGTGATGTGAACCGTTAACAAGTGTGAGAGAAAGAACCAATAATGACAATGGATCTCAAAGTACTCCAGTACAATCTATGAAGTGTGAATGAATGATTTGCAGCCGAACACTCAAAGAATCATTCGATCGAAGGTCAATGATGCAACCTGTCATCGAAGGTGAGAAACCTACCATTAGGGCATGCAGATCCCAAGGTACTGATAGGATTCTAGATCAACTTTCTAGATGATGAGCTGATGTCGATAGAAAGTGACTCGTCATAGGAAAACCCACAACACGAAACCATTAGATAAAGTATTT
This sequence comes from Pinus albicaulis, assembly GCA_034641835.2. Taxonomy (NCBI): domain Eukaryota; kingdom Viridiplantae; phylum Streptophyta; class Pinopsida; order Pinales; family Pinaceae; genus Pinus; species Pinus albicaulis. The sequence goes on along the minus strand of CM076582.1, from coordinate 39,701,108 downwards.
TGAAGAAATTTTTGCAATGACTGACTCATGGATGGTCAACGTGAATGGAGACAAATGTTTGCAATGAATGGTTTATTTGAACTCTCTCTTGAACTCATAATGACACTGCAGATGGTTTGGCAACATTTGACCTAAAGCTAATACCTAGAAATTGGCTGAAGAATTTCAATGTGGTTCAATTAAATATTAGACAAAGGATTTCCCAACCCAGGTACAAGTGTGACAAAGTGTCGTGTTCAAGAGTGGCATGTTGCTTTTTAAACAAGGGTAAAAACTGGATTCTTTTTCTCTCTTTTCCCCTCACCATTACTGGAAAGTACCTATTTATTTTTGACAAGCTTGAGGAGGATAACATTTGCTTGTTTGTGTAAGCTCATCCTTCGAATGAGTCCATCTTAGTATTAAAATCGAACCCTAAGAAGGAGTGGTTCGGTCCTGTTTGTAATCGACAGGCCCTTTACTGTTATAATGAGTCCAGTATAGGAGAAACTCAACGTTTTTCATTTTTAGGGAGTCAAAAGAAAAACATAACTAAACTCCATGGTTGTTCCTTTTCATAAATTTAGTATCTCAGGCCTGAAAAAGGATAAAATAATGCAGGAGAGAACTCTATTGACCATGATTAGTCAACCTATACCTTTTTTGTAATTAGTCCATTTCAGTCTGGAAAATGGGTAAACTTATACTAAAGGGACGACTATTTATTTACTTTAACGAGTTCGAATAGTCAAGTACTCAGTGATATTTTCATATTTAGAGAGTCTAAAAAGGGCTTAAAAGAGAATTCCATGGTTTTCGATTTTTCGTAATTTTACAGAGCTCGAAAAAGTGATAAAAGTATACTCAGTGTCAAAATAATTCTTTTCAACAAAAAATCCTGTATCCTGCACAAAAACTCAAAAGATTACACATACTTGTTTCCAAGAGGTAAAAATATTTAAAAAATAACCTTTTAATGTGAAAAATAAATAAAATAAAATATTTTATTAATTTAAAAACTATAAAAAGGAGTTAAAACAAAATCATTTTCACCTTTTGTGTTCAGAGCAGTGTATTGAGAGCTTTTGGCTAAAATGTTCTGGAGAATATATCGGGAGAACCGACCGTCCATTCCTCGAATCGTCAAAACCAGGTAATTCACATCATCTTAATCTTCATTTCTATCCATTTCATTTTTCTTTTTGAGTCTTAATTTCATTTTTTAGGAGGATTTTGTGTTTAAAAATGCGCTCTGGGGGGTCCACAGGTCATTCACGTGATAACTGCAGACCCCGATAATTTTTTAAAGAAAAAACTATCAGGTTGTCACGGTTTTTGTGTGGAGCGCGTGCGGACGTCCGCACTATCTGCTCACAAAAACTGCGTGGGCACCGTGAAAATTTTAAAATTCAAAATTTCTCCTAAAAATGGTTCAAGTTTTGCATCCAAATGGTTTTAACTTTTAAATGTGTTGATTTGTAGGTTGTTCCACCATGTTGGAGTGGCGAGAACGTGAACATGAGCTCATAGACAATGAAGCTATGGATGATGATGCAACAATACGTGCACTGAAAAATTGTGGTTTATATAATTTCCGGGCTATCCAAGGTATGAAAGCACAGGTGGAGTTGATGACATGGCTCGTAAATGCATGGGAGTTTCAAGACCAATGCTTCATAATTGGGGACCACCAGCTCGAAATTGATCTAGAGGAAATTTATTTCCTTATTGGATTGTCTCGGAGAGGAGGAAGCATATCCTTATTTGGAGCTAGATAGGGGGGTCTTCCCGTCGCCAGCTATAAAGAACAATATTGCAGTGATGAGGCAAACTTAAAGGATAGTCGTATAGATATTAAAACTATCTTGCGATTGGATCTCGAAGTGATAGAATTTAAAATAACCAAATTTTGCAGGAGTGCAGCTTCGCATGTGGCCACTAAATCACAAATATAGACCGTAGTAGAGTGTCTCAGAGGGACCATATTTAACTGGTGCGAAGGAGTATTGGCCAACATGAAAGGCCAATTAACTGGAGCAAAGAACGCGAAGTTGAAAAACTTCAGGTGTGGCGCCATTCTCATTTCATTTGCTTTAGAGAGAATCTCGCTTCTCGCTCCTCAGCTGATTCTAGTAGATCGTGGGGAACCTCGGGAACCTTGTATGGTACGGTGGGTCGCATTAATGGCTTGCCATGGTGGCGATGGAAGTTCAGTGGTTCAGTTTACTTCGACATACTTTATGTGGCTTAGGAACTAAGTCTTCACCATCGAAGACTTCCCTTATGCAGGAATGGATTACAGAGGTGATCCTGAGACATATTTGCCTTTAGGGACACAGTGGGACAAGTCAGGTAAGAAAATTATTTTGATGTTTTTAATCAAATTTTTATTTTTATTTTATTGTCCAATACTGACAAAAATATTTAAATGTAGATGTCGGTCCACGACGACCAGCTGCACTTTGCCGCTTTGATAGGCGGCAAGCACAACCTATAGCACCTCCACAGGATCAGGAAACAAAAATCCTAGCAGATATGGAGCACAACCTTGAGAGGTTGACCATAGAAATTCTTGAGACAGGAACAGATGATATTCCTCTCAGGTTTCAGAGACATGTGACAGGTGTTCCAGGACCATTTAGGATATTTCTGTGCAAGGTGGCGCGTGCCATAGTCTATTACCATGATCATCATCACAGATAGTGGATGATCATTGTGGATCAACATTTTTTGTTTTTTGTATCAGTATCTATTAGATCATAAGGTGTTTGAACCTATGATAGATGATGTAATATTTTTTGAACACAAACCTATCTATGCTAATGATATTACTACTTTCTCTGAGTATCTTGTTCAACACGGATCTAATGTTGTTTTGGTTTACTTTGTTAATGTTGCAAATGTCTATTTAGAACACGATTAGCTAATGCATTGGCCAATGTGTTTAAATATCTTGAAATATGTTGATATTCGATATAATCAAATTGTCGTTCCAAGAGACGAACCTTGAAAAATAATCTCAATAACATTGGATTTCTAATCGCATAAACCTTGTTTAAATGTAATGCAATGAGTTGTGAATCTAACCTAATGATGAAACGTCGAATACCAAATGAAATGTCATCAGATAATAACTCAATGACTGCGGTATATTCTGCAATATTGTTCGTTGTTTGACCAAAGCATATCCCATGAATAGAAACTAACTTATCGGTGGGTGAATAGATAACCCAAGCTGCAGAAGAGATATTCCATGTACTACGACAGACACCATCAACAAAACCAATGTATGTTTGAAGGGATGTCGACATCTGCAATATCAAGAGTAATCAAGATAAGCAGCGATAGTAGTAACAACAAAACTAATCTAGGCACACTTATCTAATTTAAGGCACACTTATTCTAAAAAGTAACTTATTGTACAAGAGATATCTTCACATGAAATTCAAGCATAATATTTCTTAAGATAAAGACCATTTCTGGGCTTATCTAAAGGGTCCCCATCATAATCAGTTAATTCATAGGCTCCTTTTGCAAGCACACGCTTGACAATGTAGGGACCATGCCACATCGGTTCGAATTTTCTAGCACCTAGTTTATATTTAGCTTGACTATATACTAAGACTAGGCCACCTTCCGAATAAACACGAGGATTAACACTCTAATCATACTGAGCTTTCACACATTTCTTTTTGGTAGCCAATGCAACGGTGCGCCGAGTCTCATCTAATTGTGCTAAGTATAGAAAGCGTTTTTCCTCTTCAGAGGTAGCTGGTAACAACTCAATGGCTAATTTGAGTGACAATATTTAGCATTCAATGAGTAACACACCTTCTAAACCATAGACAATTTGAAAAGGAGTGAACCCTGTAGCATTTTTTGTAGTGGTTCGGTATGCCCATAATGCCGAAAAAAACATGGTATGCTATTTCAATTTGCGAGTTCCAATAATCCGTTTAATCATGGTGGTTAAAACCTTGTTGATGGTTTCAACTTGACCATTAGCCTGTGGGTAATATGGAGTAGAATTATCATGGCGCAGGCCAAGTTGATCGAAAATTTTGGTCATCAAAATATTTCGAAAATGACTCCCATGGTCTGTGATAATAGCTTGAGGTACACCGAAACGAGCAATCACATGATTGAATACGAAAGTATCTGTAGTTTTTCCATATGTTACGAATGTAGGCATCGCCTTGGCCCATTTGGTAAAGTAATCTACAACAAGAATAATATACCCATGCCCCCTGACCGAGTGAGGGTTACATGTAATGAAATCAATGCCCCATTTCGCAAAAAGGACCGACAACAATGATTGGGTGAAGAGGAGTTGGGGGTGAACGCATCTTTCGATAAAAAATTTGGCAGTTGTGGCATTTTCGGACCACAATAATACAATCTTCGAATAATGATGGCCAAAAATAACCAACACACAATATATTTTGGCTTGTGGAAAACCCAGACATATGACCACCACACGCCCCAGAGTGGCAATCATTCAAAACCTTTTCAGCCTCTTCGTGAGTTATACAACGTCGAAAAATAGAATCCGCACCACGGCAGTAAAGAGTGTCTCCAACAATATTGTATTGCTGGGATTGATATCAGATTCTCCTTCGATCTGAACATGAAATATCTGGGCGAAAAGTTTGGGTTTGAAGATATATAATGATATCTCCAAACCATGGATCTAATGTACTGATGAGAAACAGAGATTCATCTGCAATGGGATTCTCTACCACGGTTTTTGTCTCAGTATTAGGAAAGTTACACATAAGCTCAGCAAACACTAGTGATTTCTTTGACTTAGATTTCTCAAATTCCAAATCAAACGCTTGTAGGATAACAATCCATTTGGAGTATTTTTCGCCGTGTAATTGTTTTGTCAAGATATATATCATCATGTTGCAAGTAGATATCACAGTTGTTTTACGTAACAGTATGTAGTGATGAAATCATTGGACAGCTTGGACTGCTGCCAAGGCCAATTTCTCCACATGCGAATATTTGATTTCCGTCAGGTTGAGATTTCAACTTAGATAATAGATCACATGCTCATTGTGAGATTCATCCTCTTGAACAAAATCCATTCCAATGGTGGAATCAGAGGCAACTAAGTATAAAAAGTAGTCCTGGTGGTAATTGGGTGGATGCAATAATGGTGCATGGGTCAACACATGTTTTAATGCATCAAAATATTTATCAGCAACCTCATCCCAAATAAAAGGAACACTTTGTTTCAACAACTGGGTAAAACCTTTTTTTAACTCAGCATAGTTCGGGATGAATCTACGTAAAAAATTTGCTTTCCCTTGCAAACTTTGGAGTTGGTGAAGTGTGGAAGGAGGAGGTAAGTTGATGATGGCCTCAACCTTTGAGGGATTGACATGAATGCCATCTTTCGAAACGATGAATCCAAGTAATTGTCCCGATTGCACACAAAAAACACATTTGTGCAGGTTCAAACGAATCTTGTAATGCCTACATCTCATGAAAATAGCTCATAAGTGTGTAGGATGATCCTCTTTGCATAAAGAGTAAGCAGGTAAGTCATCCAAATAAGGCTGTACAATATGTTTGATATCATGAAAAGCATAAGACATAGCCCTTTGAAAAGTTACACTAACATTTTTTAATCTGAAAGGTAATTTGAAATAAGAAAATTTCCCCCAAGGACATATAAATGTTGTTTTTGGTTGATTAGCAGGGAGTATGTTGATTTGATTATAACCAGAGAATCCATCCAGAAATGAGAAAATTTCATTTCTGGCACAATCATTGATAATTTGGTCGATATAAGGGGTAGGATAATTGTCTTTTGGACAGGATTTATTAATGTCCCTATAATCGACGCATACTCATATAGTCCCTTGTTTCTTCGTAACAGGAACTATATTAGATACCCAATCTATCAATGGAATTGGATAAATAAATCCTGCTCGTAATAACTTTTCAACTTTAGCTTTGATAGCTGTAGATTTTCGCGGATGTATTGGATGTAATATTTGTCTAATAGGATTGGCATCTGGGTACATCTTAATTTCATGAATGACAATCTTAGGATCAATTCTTGGAATCTCTTCGTAAGACCAGGAAAATATGTCTCGAAATTCTTGAAATAGGGATTTGTAAGTGTTAATTTCTTCCATCGTACAAGAAGAACCTATATGAATGTTTTCAATAATTCCAAGTTTAATTGATATGTCGATAGGAACTGTCATAGAAATATTTCCCAAATTATTCTCAGAATCCGAATGTGTAATCGATATGGGATTTTGTGGTTCCTCGACATAATCAATTGTAAAAATAGACAAAAAATCATTTTAAAACCTATCAAGATAAGGTAAAAATGAAGATATATGATGTAGATCATCCCAGGGTAATTCATCCAATGAAAAAAATTCTCGAATACTTTCATAATTGTGAAACACATGTTGAAAGGGATCGGAAAGTGATGTCAAGGTTGAGCTTGATATTGAAGAAGATTCTTCGGTGATCACATTCATTTGATCAGGAGTAGTTGAAAATATGTCAGAATACGACTGTACTGCTACATATGCAATTTCAAAGGGATTGAAAGGCATCTCTCCATTGAAAGAATCTAGTTTTGATTCTGAAGGCACTACCCAAGTGTCATAGAATGGTATAGTGCTTGATGAGATCATATTGATGTTGGCAATAGTATGCGGTATGTTGGGTGGAGGTATAGAAAAAGTTCCCATGAGAGCGGAATCCTTTACTAATCCTACACCAACATCTTCATATGGGATAGTCGTTTTTCCAACATGTTGGATACTATCTGTAGAAGCAGGGTCTGATGAATAATATGACAACTGATCGATTTTAACAATATTTCCTTTATGAGGAAACATGATTAGCCAAAAGAATGATGAAATGATAACAGTCATAGCATAAGACCAACTACGACCCAAAAGAAGGTTGTAATCAAGAGGGGCATGAACAACTTCCACATCGAGATTAATGGTTTTGCCTTCTACTTCTATAGGTAGATCCTGGATTAATCCGTAAGGATGAAATCCTCTTCCATCAAAGGCTTTAAGGATTGTTAGGGATTGGTTGAGTGTTGGAGAACTGAGAGTTTTCCAACAGTTTAACAACATTATGCACGTGGATGATCCTTCATTAATTACAGTATGAAAAACTCGTCTGCATTTGACTAATACTGGTATTTGAAAAGCCATCTGATGAGGGAGCCTCGGTGTAAATTTTTCTAGATCAAAGACCATGAGGTTGGAATCTTGAGGATCAATAGCTCCGATAGCTGATAATAGTAATTTCCTTTGTGCTGGAAATGATTGTAGCACTTCTAAGGACGACATTGATGAAGGGGATATCGCCAAATCTTCAACAATGTTGTAATTCTGAGCAACTCTCGCATGTGGATCGAAAGCTCACTTTCGAAGTACACCTTTAGTAGGCGGTTTAATTACTAGATCAGGATTAGATTTCTCAATGTGAAGTGGTTTGGAAACTGAAGGAGATATGCCTGGTGTTTGACTAGAATTTTCTGTCTCTTTACCAATTACAAGATTTTTAGTTCCATAATCTTGAGATCGTGTCGCAACCATAACTTGAGACATCATTAAAATATCCGTTGATGAATTTGAAGAAGATCCTATCATTTTACTATCTTGAGTAGGAAAAGGATCCTTCAAGACAATGGGTGTGGGTGAACCTTTGAAAAACTTGGAGACCTCGGACCGATGTGGACACTCTTTGGTATAGTGATCCTCATCACAGATAAGACAAGGATAACGAGGCTTCCGTTTTTCATCAGCTGGTTCATTATTTTTAGTTTTCTCTTTGGGAGATGTAGTTTGTTTGTTTTTATTCTTTCCTTTCTTCTTATTACTGGTTTTAGATTTAGCTGTAGATGAGTCTACAACATGGATGTCGGCAGAAGTTTCAAGGGAAGAATCTTCTTTTGGTGAATCGGGTAAAGTTATAATTGGAGAAGTAGATTTAGATGATTTTTTCTTACTCTTGTTAGTGCTAACTAAACCAATTACACCGTTTGCAACATGAGAACCAGAAGGAGTTGCAGTTATTTGACTAGGACACGGTAAGTCAGGATTTTTTTCGTATAAAGTACCGACTGTGTGTATACAAGGACTAAGTACTGTGCTTAAGCTATGACCTGTTCTTCCATAACAACACCTCCTTTAGCCACATCTTCAGTGATCTTTGGAATTAATGATTTGATAAACCATTCTGCTAAGATATGATCTGGAATAAAAAATTTCACTAAACGTCGTCTACGTCTCCATTCATGTATGTGATCTGAAATGTATGTAGACATAGATTGTTTTAGTGAAGTTAAGAGTTATGTTCCATTGTCGTAATGGACTGGCAATTGAAAGCATGCTAAGAAAGTTGTTGCTAACACATTGAAATTGTTGAATGAGCCATGCGGTAATTCAATATACCACTTTGTAGCTAAACCTATTAGTTTTCTTTGAAACAGTCTTAATCGAATGGAATCATCGATTAAAGATTTGGATGCACACCAGAGGTGGTAAGTCATAACATGAATTGAGGGGTCTTCTCCTGATTTACCTTCAAACTTAGGAATATCACTGGGCAACTTATTCAGCATTGGCGGCCAAAACGGAAGATAATAAATCAGATCATTCGTTAGGTGCAACAAATCTGGTAAATCCAAAGTTGCAATGATTGGTAACCGACGGTCAGGGTCCTGTTGAGCAAACTGATAACCTTGACGAACTATACCAGCACCAGGAGGAGGATATCCATGATAACCTGGAATAGCCTGTGCAGTTGGGATTGGAATGCCTCTCGGGTAACCAGGGTTAGCCGTACCATACTAAGGTTGAGTTGGTATTTGATATGTGTAACCAGGGTACGGTTGATGTTGGTATACTAGATTTGGTTCTACAGGTCCATATTGATACTGCCCTTGATATGGTTGATAAAAAAACTGACCTGTATAAAGTTGGCTTGTTACAATTGTACTTGTACCAGGTTTCCTTGCAGATTTTTGAACAGTAGTCTGAACTATAGGTCCAGGTTGATGAGAAGTGACTTGAGGGATCCGTTGTGATACTTGAGGGGCTGCAGAAATTCCAGTGATAGGTGTGGTAGGATATTGAACATAAGTTGATGCAGCAACTTGAGGTGGAGTTCTAAGTGTACTCAGACCAGGTTGCTGAACACTACTAGGTGTAGATACCTGAGGTATAAATTGAAGCGTAGGTTGGACAGGTTGCTGAATTTGATTGTGAGCAATCGGCAGACCAGGCTGATTATAAGGTACTTGCACAGTAGGTTGCAAATTCTATTGATTTAACGATGGATTCCACACTGTATTTACCCCAGGATAAGAAGTTCCCATTGAAGGTTGTGATGCGTAAGATTAACCATAACCAGGTTGATAATTTGGAACATAAGTTTGATAGTTTGCTGGATAATTTCCACTAAAAGATTGACCTCCTTGAAACAATTGTTGTTCTTGATAAAATTGCGGCCCTAAAGGAGGCTGCTGTCCATGGAAAGACTGTTACCCTAGCATAAGGTATTGTCCTTGAGGTTGATATTTTCCTAAGGTATGTACTGCCCTTGAGGTTTCCCCCGGCGGTAAATTGCTACCTTGAGGTTGCCCTCCAGGCGGTAAATTGCAACTTTGAGGGTCAGGGTTAGGAATGTTTCCAGACATCATGTACACTTGTTCCACGTTCAAATTTTCGGTATGAGAGTCATTGGGACCAGGTGATTGTATTAGTTTTTCGGGAGAGGGAGATGCTCCTGAGAAAGTACCAGAAAGCGACTGGTATCCTGAAGGAACAGATGGAGCACCATATAAAAAAGTTTCTGGTGGTGAAGAAAACATGGATGACTCACCATACATGTTTAATGAAGGTCTGTAATTACCTCTGGGTATGGCATAAAAAGGAATGCAGGGTGGTGAATAGTTGAGACCAGAATTTAATTGAGAATACCAAGGATATTGTTTGAAAGGGCTATAATAGTAAATTGATTCACTTGGCCTTAGATCTAAAGATTCTTGATGTGAAGGAAGTAGAACCTCTTCTTCTATGTCAGTAATCTCTTCGACACTAATGAGGCCAGAAGGAAGGTTCTCTGTGATGCGAAACTTCACTCGAGGTGAATGAGGACGACCAGGGGTTCGGGTTATGAACTCCGAAGGAGGCTCAGATGTAGTACGTTCAGTTGCAGGTTCAGTAGCTGATAATTCACTAGTTGTGGAAGCAAGTTCAACTAGTTAAGAAATTTCTAGTTTTCTTTGATAACTTTCTGTTTGAGGTTGATCTACTTCGTAATCAGGATGTATTATTACTGATGTTTCCTCTTGTTTAGTTGATTCGGTCCCTGATGGTTGGCCTTTTTCAGATTTAAACTTTTCTAACTGACTTGGTGTGTACTTAGGGGGTTTCCCCTGCATTCTACATGAGTGTCTCGGTAATTCTACCATGGTTAAAAGTTTAACACACGAAATCAAAAAAAATGTCAACAAAATAAACCTAAAGTTGCTAAGGAAAAAATCCAATCAAACACACGCCTACAAAATCTAAGAGATAATCCACACACAAACTATATGCTTCCACACTAAAAACAGTATTTGGTGATGAAATCCAACATCGTAGAATTCTAATGTGGAAAACTTGGCGGTTGGAACAATTACCCCGACAACTTGCTTAATGAAACAGTCCGGTGCAAGTCTCTCCACTTATGCCATCTCGAAGTGAAGAGTACCCTCTGGAAAGTCCAAGTGAGTCTAGTCAACGTTTGTTCTAGGTACAGTGGGACCTTCCCTCGACCATCACCCTGGGAAAAATTTGAAGATTATGGTCACTAAGGTCACCAACGGGAACAAATGTACCTGGGGGAATAGTCTACGATCCGATATACACGCAAGGGCAGAGTAACAAGCTCAATCCCCTTGAAGGCTCCTTGATATGGTAAATCCAAGATTTGCCAACAAGTGACCCCAGGCTCCTCGACAATGGTTAATCTGAGGTTTACCGTTTGTATTGCGTGCACATATACTATCTTTCCCAATGATATAGGTCCGATTACCTCATTGGTTCTGACATGATCTCGTGCTTGACTCTTTTAAGAAGAGCTTCCCAGAGCACAAATGCTATAATTGGATTTTCCTACCGTAAGATTCTACTTGTTTGTTTAAACTGTTTTGGAATGTTAATTACAACCTGTTCCAAAACACTAGCCTAAGCTATGTTGGTGGAATGAGCCCTAGAAAATGTAAATATCTAGATTGATTTTATTAACGCGTTGTTTTTAATTTGGCTGTTGCTTAAGACAAAAGGTATGGAGTTGAAACTTCAATGATGTTTGTGACCCAACTCAAAACTACGCTAAATGCATCTAAATGAGAAGTGCAACTCTTTCTTTTCAATGAATCTTATTTAAGGGAAATATTGGGAGATTTAACAATTTCCAATGCATCAATTCTTTCATTCATAAACAAAATTCTTGAAAATAAGACGATTTCATAGAGAATTCAATTTGCAATAATGATCAATTACTCTTTTGAAATAAAATTCTTTGAAAAATCAGATCAAAAACTACAATGCAATTAACATACCATTTCCAAAAGAAAACAATATCTAAAAACTCTAAAAACATAAAATTCAAAATCAAAGTAAAATCTAATTTTGAACTCTATCTAAAATGTTTGAGGACATTTTCTCCTAGTTTGTGATCAGACTGAGAAAAATTTCTACTTATCTCAGTAGAAATGAAAACATCCAAAAATGTTTTGGTGCGATATTAGGCTTTAGTAAGCTAAAAGCTCTTCCAAATTTGCAAATGAAAAAGGAAACAAATTTCATAAACGTAAGGTTTGCAATGATCTTAATGGCTCAGAAAGAGAATATCATCATACCAATAAGCTAAGGTAAATGAAAGTATCTTGTATGGAGTAGCAATAAAGTAGGGCAAACATTCACTTATAAGATGCAAATAGGATGATAAATCACACAAACGCAAAATTTGCTGAAAATAAATTCACACACAAGATTTGACAGCTAAGATAGACTGGGTAAAACACAAAGAATCAAGTGATCTGGCTCTAAAAAAGAGGAATTTTTTTTTTTCAAAAATTTTCTAGGGGTCCGTAGTTTATAATGGAAAACAGAGCGGTACCACACTATTTTGAACTAAAACCCGCGGAGGTTGCAACACTGTTTTCTACTCAAAACCACGGAGGCAAGGAAAAAATCTGAAAAAATTAATAATCAATTTTCTTTTTTAGGGATTCTTAAAAGTTATCTACCCAACCCATTCTTAGATAAGTCAAAATCAGAATTTTTTTTTAATTCAAACTGAAAATAAAATAAAGAAAACTAAGTTCTATTCCCCAGCGGAGTCGCCATTTTGTTATGCGGATTAATCTCTCTTGCGGACAAGAGCGATCTCCCTAGTACTCAACGCATAGCTAGAAACAAACACCCATTTGGAAATGGAAATATTTTTCCCTAGATTAAATGCGTTTCAGAATTATTATAAGAAGGTAGAGAGGACATGCCCCTACCTTGGCATCCAATGTTCGATGCAGCCTTTTATCCTGTCGCTCCAAAGGGGCTTCTCCAATAAGTAGAACCTGCAATCAAAGACAAGACAAAAGAATCAAAGCATTTGCAACATATAATAATCAAGAAAAGCTAACCCAACTTAGTGATCAAGGAGTCTAGGTATTGATGTTATTTCAATAAGCATAAGAACAAGTCAATGAGAAAAAGAGATCCATATGTATTATCTTGAATAAAAAGAGTAATCTTACAACCTGATGCCTTGATGTCGTACATATTTCTCCCGGGGTCCTGAACAATCGTTCCTCCTTCAGTTTGATAAGCCTTCCTCTCTAAATACTAGCATAGAGTTATGGAGATAAGGGTGTGATCATTCTCATGCCAACAACAACTATTGTAGAAAGTATGCACTCTTATGAATTTCTTTAGCAACTATCCTTTACAATCTACCCTTGAGACTGAAACTTGAGCTCAATTTATAGGGAAATGGATATAGTTTCAGTTCCATGAAGAGGGGGATTGATTCCTCTCATGAAGGGATTTGAGATCCATGCACCAAGGGATAAGCTCCATGAGTGGACGGATAAAGCTCGAACTCATCATGACTCTAGAAGCTTCCAGTTGGGAGAATATTCGACCAACTAGGCTTCTAGAATTTAATTTTTCTTTTATTTTACTTCTTACGGGGGTCTGCAGGTAATAGTAGCAAAACTTGCGGGGGTTGCCGTGGTTTATAGACTAAGCATCCGCGGACCTGCAGGAAAAGGCTAGAAAAAGTGCAGAGGTAGAATTTTAAAGGTTTTACAGAGCTTTTCTCCAATTCTAAGACTTGATTCAGGAATAGTAGGGTTTTTGACTTCTAAGGGAACATGATATAGGTGGTGATAGACCCATATGAACATTCAAATGTCATGGTGACAAAATAACGTGTAACACACACTACAAGGAAAAGACCCTCTAGCGGATGTTTTTGAGGAACCCCTTATAAAAATACCCCAGCCATCCACTTCTATCAGAGGTTACTAGAGGCAGTTGGCGAGCGGAGGTTTTTGCGGATGTTTTTCGTCTGGTGCACTTATCATCCTCAACCGCACCAGTGCGCTCAACAAGAGAAAGCACCGGTACGCACAAAACATTGGCACACTGGACACCGTGCGCTTCGTATACACCCGTCTGGTGCATCTTATTACTATAGCGCACCGGTGCTTTACAACTCTACTGCACCGGTGCATCATAAAACACCGCGCCAAAACAACAATGCCCCCGTGCGGTCTTAAGAAACCACACCGGTGCGCCTATAAAACCCCGTGCACCGGAACAGGGTTAAATAAAAAAAAATTACAGCAAAAAAACTGCATTTTTAACTTTTCTTAGTGCTCCAGAGCTCTCAAGCACAGGTGTAATTTATCCTTTTCTAAGCCGCCCTGACATCGGTGCTCCCATTTCACCCATTGCATGCACTGCTGCTGTGCATTGGCCACCAATCTCTAGCTTGAATTTTGCAAAATGGTGGGCAAATTTTCTTTTGCAAATTCTACAGCCAATATGCCTCCTTGATGACCAAATGTACAAGCATTTTTTTTTTTTTTTTTCCATAATTAAGATTTTTAGCGGATTAGAATTTCAAATAACCTTAAAAATAACCATTTAGAAGTTGTTTTTTTTTTCTTTGTTATGTCACGCGGCGTGCTTGAGCAGTTTGGTTCTTACCGGTAAGTAGTGCTGACTATAAATTTATAGGCCGCACTGCAACTGGTGGTAACGGTATCTGCACCGGTTCTGGGGTGGTACCTAAAGGTGCACCGTGTTATTTTAAAATTGTTAAAAAAGTGCGGTGCAGTCATTTACCCAACTGCACCGTTGACCATGTGTAATAGCGGCAATGCAGCGCATTGAATTAAATATCTGCCCTGGGGCGAGTATTTTTTTCAGCACACCGCATTCCGCATTTCGACAGGGTCAACAGTGCGGCCTGGTAAAGACTGCACCATTGACTATGTAATGATGTCAGGAGGTCGGTGCACTAACCCAACTATACGTGCCGGGGTGTAGATTTTAGTCAGTGCACCGCACTCCTGACATCGTAAATAGTTAATGGTGCTCTGCAATTTTTCAGGTGCACCGCCTCCAGTGCATTGAATATCATCTAGTGCATCGCTACCGGTGCGCGACAAAAAATACGCACCGGAACCGATGCATGACTGTTTTTTGTGGCGCATCGACTGTTTTTTTTTTTTTCCAAAAAAAATTATATATGTATATTCCTAAATACATGTCTCATTTAATAAAAAAAATTATTTAATATGTCAAGCATTCAGAGAGAAGAGGGGGAACAACTGCAACAACAGGCGGAGCAGTATGACATGGTTATCCTGTGGGAGGCACGAGAGAGGGAGAGAGATGCGTACCCTCGCCCTATTACAACATATAACCAGGGGATCCTAAGGCAAGTAGGCCTCCTCAAGTTCTATGAGGAGGATACTTCCCTAAAGGGCCATGTTGTCTTTTTGAGACATCTTATCTGCAAGTGGAATGCCCACCGACAGGCTTTCCAGGTTGGTTCTATCTAGTGGTACACACCCACTGAAGAGGATGTTGCCAGTGATAATCAAATCATTTACATACATAACCAGAATCACCAGATTTTTACCTTGTTGGCGTACATACAAGGTATCATCAGATTCAATTCATTGAAAACCAACTTTCCGAAGGTATTCATCCATTTTGGCATACCAAGCTTAAGGAGCATGTTTTAACACATATAAAGCCTTTATCAGTTTGTAGATTTTATGTTCCTGTCCTTCAATTTCAAAATGTGGTGGTTGTGTCATGTACACTTCTTCCTGCAAATCACCGTTGAGGAAAGCACTTTTTACATCCATCTGATGAACTTTCCATCCTTGTTGAGCTGCTAAGGCAAGTGTGAGTCGGATGGTGTTCCATGTAGCTATAGGAGCAAACATTTCCTCATAATCTATCCCTTCCTGCTGCGCAAAACCCTTAGCAACAAGTCTTGCTTTATACTTGTCGATATCAACATTTTGCTTGTACTTAATTCGGTAAACCCATTTGCATCCGATGGGTTTAACATTCTGGGGACAATCAACAAGTTTCCAAGTGTTGTTGTCGAGAATATTCATTAACCATAGCCTATTTCAATTCTTTATGTTTTATTGCCTCTCGATAAGTAGAAGGTTCAGTAAAATCATTTGTTATCAAGGAAAAATTTCCTTCGTTTCTTTGTGATCCCCTTGTTCTTGTTTTATTCTGTTCATTAGGCCTTACATCTTTCAAAAGTTGAACTGCCCATTTTGGCAGTTGATGTTCACTGGTTTGAGATTGTGAAAAATAACCATCATTGAAAAGAGGGTTGATGTAAACTGATGTTTGTTGATCAACCGCAGGTTCTAGGGGCAGAGAACCATTGTCAGAAGAACTGCTGCTGCTAGGAGAGTTGGATGAACTGCTAGAAGACCCATATGGCGCTGGTGAAGAAGAAGGACTGGATGAATCATTTTCAGATGAAGGAAACTCAAGTTCATACCAGTTTTGTGAATTTGGTTGACTTTGTAGAGTTCTGTTTCTTTTATCACTTTTTGTTTCTAAATTTTGAAGAAGACTTTCAACTTCTTCAGCACTCTTACTCTCATTTTCATCAAAAATCACATCTTTGCTTACAATAAATTTCCCATTTGACAAAAGTCCGTACCCTTTCTTCTCATCAGAATACCCAATCATTGTGCACTTCAAGCTTCGTGAGTCAAGCCTAGTTAATTTTTCCTTCGGAACTAAGGCATAAGATACTGATCCAAAAACTCTGAGATGTTTAACTCGAGGTTTGAAGCCAAACCATGCTTCATAAGGTGTGATTCTGTCTAAAGAAGCAGTGGGAGATCTGTTCCTTAAGTAGACAGCAGTATGAATTGCTTCAGCCCAATATAAAGGACTTAACATTTTGAAATTTAACATAGATCTTGCCATTCCTAACAAGGTACGGTTCATTCTTTCTACTATTCCATTTTGCTGCGGAGTGTAGACATTGGTAAGATGTCTTTTTATGCCATTATCCATGCAATACATTTTGAATTCATTTGAAGTGAATTCTCTGCCATTGTCAGTTCTAAGAGTGCCAATCTTCTCCTTTACTTCATTTTCAATAAGGTGACGAAAAGTTTTGAAATTTTCAAATGCTTATAACTTTTGCTTCAAAAAATATACCGAAGTCATCCTGCTAAAATTATCAACAAAGAGTAATAAATATCTGCATCCTCCGAGCGAAGTTGGTAAGGTTCCACAAATATCACTGTGAACCAACTGCAAATGCCTGTTTGTGCGCCATGAACTTTTAGGAAAATTATCTCGATGTTGTTTTCCAAAAATGCAAGATTCACATTTTGCATTTTCCCTTTTGAAGGTTGGAAGTCCCTTAACCATTCCCTGTTTTTGTAACTGAGAGAGACTGTCAAAGTTGAGATGGCCATATCTTACATGCCACAATCTGATCGGTGAAATGTCTGTACTTGCTGCTCTTGCAAAGTTATAATTTCTTGGAATAACTGTCCCTTTCATCCTTAACAATTTTCCATCTTCATAACCTGTCATTACTGTTTTCATGTTTTGTTTGAATGAGTTAATTTAACTAAGCCATCTTCCATAATCACCATATGTCCCTTTTCGAATTGTGACTAAAGATAGCAATTTTTTCTTAAATGTTGGGACATACCATACATTTGAAATCATTCTTTCTCCAATGCCAGGTAAAAAAAACTTTAACTAGTCCTTTGCCAAAAGGAGTATGTTTTGTTTTATCAGCCAGATAGATTGAATTGAGATGGCATTGTTGGAAGCTCCAAAAGAAATCCCGTCAAAAAGTCATGTGTTGAGTTGCGCCTGTATCCATAATCCATGCATTTTCATAATCACTTCTAAGAAAGCTTGAAACCTGTAAAGCTGTTGATTATGTGTTGGTGAAGACATATTATGAACCATAATGATCATCTTCATCATTTGCAAACTGTGCAGAGTTTGGATGAAACTGGGGAATTTTATCAATAGAAGTTCTACAATATTCTGCATAATGACCAACTTTGTTACATCTCCTGCAAACAATTTGACTGAAATCTATGCCTCTACCTTGAAACTGTCCTTTGCCTCTGCTTTGGCCTCTATTCTGAGTTTGTCCTTTGCCTTGATTATATCCTCTGCTTTGATTGTTGCCTCTTCCTTGAAAATTGCTCCTGCCTGAATTGTAGCCTATGTTGAAATTTTTTCCTCTGCTTTGATTGTGACCACGACCTTGGGCTGCTTGACTTTGATTGAAATTTCCTCTTCCTCGGTTTCTTGAACTATCAGCTGAGGAGTTACTTGAGCTGGCTTTAGTGAAGAAGACATCTTCCCCAGTCTGTTTCTTCTTCCCAAAGTTTTTATCATGTTGGGCTAACTGGTCACTCAATTCATCAAACTTTACCTTCTCTAACTTTCCAGTGACTTGCAAAGTTTCCAAAAAATGTGTGTAAGATTATGGCAATTCAACAATTAAAATTGTAGTCAAGAAACTTTCATCGACAGCTTGAAAACCAACATTTATTATTTCTTGCTTGATGTTTTTAAGTCGTGAAATATATTCAAGGACATCACCACCTTCAGTTAATTTCTGTTGAAGCAATTTTAATTGAAGATCAACCTTCTTTGATTCAGGTTGTGTATCAAAGAGATCTTTGAATGTACGTAAAGCAGTCTATGCATTTGAGGAATTTTCAATATGTACATTTCATTATTAACTGAAGCCTTTATAAGAGCTAATGCCTTGGCATTTTTTACTTATCATTTTGCAAGTGAAGCTGCATTTGTTGGTTTATTAGGCTTAATGTTTCCATCGCATATTTCATGCCACAATTCATTATATATGAGAGTGCTTTCAATTAGACGTTTCCATGTCTTATAAGATTTCACCCCTTCTAGCTTATCATATTCAGAGAACAGATTAATTAACTTCGACATTGTAGTGTTGAAGCAGCACACCAAAGGAATCAAGCACAAGAAAAAATGAGCAACTCGTGACACGAAACACACCACGCAAAAAACGAGACACGTCACGCAAAGAAAAAAACTATCTATCGGGGCTTGGCCTTGACCCTCGTATAATCGTTGAAAAAGGAGAAAAATGACTGAGCTTTGCACTTGGCTCTAGTCAATTTCTCGTTAAGTGTTTACAATTAAATCTTTGCAAAATTTGACCACTTGACAATGCCTTTACAAATTTCTTCTTAATTTTTTTTTTACCCCCCCTTAAAGTAAAAGGTACTTTGAGTTACAAACAATAACCCTTGTTTCTCCAAAATAAAAATTACTACTTATTCCTCCAAAAAAAAATAATGACAACATTTTCTACTTCACCTTATTGCTCCAAAAATAAAAAATAAATAAATTTCAATTTTCTCCCTTATAAGTCCAATTACAAAGCTTATAACTCCACACAAAAAAAAAATGATCCCACTTACATTACAAAAATATATATATTTAAAAAATAAAAAATGGCCGAAGTTGCTGTCTCAATCATGTGCAAAATGATCCAATAATCCTTGTTGCGCGCTTCCTTTTGATCTATGTTCTTCTATATTTGTCTCTGCATTGGGAGGTACAGAATCAGTTCCAGCATTCTTCGTATTTGTTGATTCTAGATTTTGGGATTCGGTTGTGGATGCAAGCACCAACAACTATAGTATAGTCAATTGGATTTTTCACCTCTAAACTTCGATTTCTCTACACAATCTCAACTCAGTAGCAACACACAGATAGTGCGTTCTCAGAAAAGTGCAATGTCAATGAAAAACATTTTGGAAATCAGATAGTGCGTCATTGACAGGTCGGGGCAGCGTTAAGATGGCCTGGAAGCGTTGGCAGCGATAAGAAGATTCCACTGGCAGCGTTGGCAGTGTCTAAACTTGGCAGTGGTAAGAAGATTCCAATCATATTATGGTCCTACAAGCACTTGCTATTATCACTTTTGTTGGTGGAAATGGATATGGATTCCCAAGTTGTACGTATATATGCCCTGATTTCACCATTGAACTCTTCGTTTGCATCCAGTCAGGGGCCGCCTGAGATCACACTATACATCCAAGCCTCGATATTATTTTCATTTGACATTTATCTTAGTATGCCTGATAGACAGAGTGAACGCACCACAATTTGAAGTAAACGCACAACCATCCCCCTCAGATAACGTGCAATTTCAGATTCTCTTAGATTCGGAAACCTTTTAAATATATTGAAGACAAGTATATCTATACTGTGAGTTTCTATACCAGAATGAAGCATGAGAGTGTTGCAATAACTCATCACAACACTATTATTTAGGCGTGAATCTATTTAGTGGAATTTTATGGTAGCGTAGACAAAGGAGCAGGGTGTACGCAGGCTGAATTTACGCAACGTAAGATAAAAAATGACTCTTAAAAAAAATTGATATTCAGATTATAATCACTAAATTTCTTTTCCCTAAAACAAAATGACAAAATTGCATACCCATTCAATTGATGAACAATTTTCTGGAGTTTTCCATAGGCTTGTAGAGCTGGAATCTCCTTCTCTCGTCAGCTGTATTAGTGAAGCTCCGATACCACATTAATACAAAAGTGTCCTCAGACATGTAATTTTATTGATAATGGAAAAGAAATTACATAAAAATTGCAAGAATTTAAAAACGTAAACTTCCACTAATTTGCAATTAGGAAACTAACCTATTTATAAGCTATATGTCCTAACTTAATTTAGTTATGGACCACTTGATAAAAAAACAAGTGTCCATTTACAATAAATGATCTTCTATCCAATCTACTAACTTTATTCCTGTTTTAGAGCCTAAGATACGACTCTATTCTAGAGTCCTATCTTTTCTAACAATATTCTATTTCTAAATGTCTCTAATATTTATTAAATATTCTAATTTAATAAATATTTTATCCTAACTTTATATTATGATATTTGGATCATCTAACAGAGGACATATATTTCATTACAAGGCTATCAAGGAGAGGGGTGGATTTTCCCTCATTCCCAGAGGTTCCAGTTGGCTATGCAATAGGGAGTTAGTTGGTGTACTCCCAGAGATACATTAGCGCAGATATACTGTCTCCTTCAAATTTTCAGGTCTCTGGAGGTCAGTTACGTATTGGTGCATTTGGTACTGAGGAGGTGAAGTTCCTATCACTTCAAATTTCGACCATTTCATACAACACCAGTGATAGGAAATGCATTAGTTGCTCGCTTCTATTTTATATTGATTCTTTAGTACAGGAGCCACAACTTGTTAGGTGGTCTGCCATTTTTTTGTGGAAGTTCTGTACAACCTTAGATAGATGTCATGCTCATGCATAAGGGAGGGTCAACTTCCCTTTTTCTTCAGAGCTTTTTTGTTTATTTTTTGAGAGGTTTCTAGAGATGAGGCCTACTTTTGTTCATAAGCCATGTAGGTCGATGTTCGAGGCAGGATGCACATGTGGGGACAGATGATTGCCAAGAGGGGTGAGACTGTGTTTCCAGCGAGGATATCACATGATGCACTGGAGTTGCTAGCCAGTGTTGATGATCTGCATGTTGAAAATGAAACAAGATGATGGAGCTTAGTGAAATGAAGTCGCCTTCACTAAGTGGGCCCGTAGGCTATTTTTGGCGCAAAGTCTATTTTTAGACTATGTCTATTTTTAGACATATGGAGCATGGTCTAGGAGTTGCAGTATGCTATTCTTGGATGATTGGTCGAGTTGGTGAAAATAGATGGACCTCTATTTTTAGACATACAGGTCGAAGTCTATTTTTAGACTGCCTGTCTAAAAATAGGTCAGTCAAATATTATTAGCCCTTAATAATATTTGGACTATAAACTTCAGTTTATCCTCTTGCATCACTTCAGTTGGAGCTACGGATGTGGCCCATGCATCTGATAGAAGGAATTATTCTATTCTTAGGGGTTTGGTGAGCTCATGCATGGTTGACTTCAGTTAGAACTCAAGTGGCGGAGTTTGGTGGAGTTGATGAGACAGTTGGTGGAGTTGTGTTCAAGTTAATTTAGTTGAACTAGTTGTGTTTAGTTTAACTGGCTAATACACTAGAGATGAGTGGGGTGAATTAAATATTATTTAATTCACTAATTATTAACTCATTATTCAACTAGAGAACACATCAGTTGACTACAGTGCATGGATAGTTCAGTGAAGACCAGTGGAAGAGGTAGATGAAAGGGTGAGTTTGCTATTAGTTGCGACATCAGTTGTGCATGAGATTTGCACAAGCATTGGAGGAGATCGCCCATGAGGATTGCGCAGTTGAAGCCAAGGAGATTTGAACTTGGATCTCTCATTACACCAACTTTTATTGCGCAATAGAGGCAGGCAAATAGTGGATGAGTTTTGAACCTGTGACTTGTTCAAAACTGAGCTAGTTTGTGTGTAACTTTTGGAGACAGTACTGAGTACTTGTGAGGAGTATTGTATTGAGATTGTTACATGTTCTCTTCTATTATAATATACAAAATAGCTGGGGGTTTTCAGCTATAAGCTTTCCCCATTACATATTGTGTTTATGTGCGCATGCAACTGTTTCTATTTCCGCATATTGATGATCAATTGTAGAAGAGGTTATGTGTTATGCATGAATTCAAATTAGTGTGTGACTAGGATAATCTCAGTGGATAAATCTTCATTATTCAACAAATTTCTACATGGTATCAGAGCAAATTGATCATCGGGATCTATTACAGTGATTACAATTTTATTTCGGTAGACAGAGTCTGTATCGGGCTAGGTAGCCTGATCCATCCTTTCTTTGAAAGGTGATATATCCAGTAAATGCCCCTACATTCGATCTATGTGCTAGAAATAATTTGTTCTCACAGATCCAGAAGCAGTTGAGTTTTGAGCTTGGAATTCGAATTTTGCAGCAGATTTTTTTCTTGGTGCCGGAGTTGAAATGTATTTCAACGGTTTGCGACTCGAATATGCCCTTGAGGGTAGTTCAAATTATGTTGCATGGAAAGATCGGATGGAGGCGGTATTAGATGATAATGGGCTGAAGGAGTTCGTAGATATGGATGTCCAAAAGCCTACTGATCCTGCTGAAGTTGAGGCTTGGAAAAAGAAGATGGCGAAATGTCGAAGGATTCTGTTGGAGGGCGTGAAGGATCACATTGTATCTAGCCTGCATGGAAAAGCTTCTCCATATTTGATGTGGAAAGCGTTGACAGATCTATTCCAGAGCAAGAGCGACCAAAGGAAGCTGGCGCTCAAGGATAAACTCAGAAAAATTAAGATGGAGAAAGGCGACAGTATCGCCAAGTACCTCACGAATTTCACTCAATGTAGAGATGAACTGGGAAGTGTGGGGGTGACTGTCGATGATGAGGACTTGGTGGACCTGGCTCTCCTTGGTCTTCCGAAGAGGTGGCATTCCTATCAGGACTCTGTCAATGGTCGGGAGAAGTTGCCAGGATGGGAGTGACTTTGGTCGGATCTCATGCAAGAGGAGATAAGGCGGACTACCAGGGACGGATCTTCATCAAAGGCATCTGATGAAGAAAATTGCACTTTGGCTGCCAAAGAAAAGAAGGGGAAGAGCAAGAAAGCTTCTCAGTCTGGTGCGAATGGCAAGAAGCAAGACATGTCCAAGGTGAAGTGTTTTCACTGTCACCAGCACGGACACTATGCCACAAGTTGTCAGCAGAAGAAGAAAAATAAGAAGGCTGCTGGATCTGCAGCGGGAGAGGCATTGGCCTCCTAGTTTGAACTGGATTTTTCACTGATCACATGCTTGGTCTCAAGTGTGATGGGATCAGTATGGTTCTTGGACAGTGGTGTGTCATTTCACATGACAGGATATCGAGATCTGTTTTCAGATCTGAAGGAAAAAGATCTTGGAGTGGACATCGAGATGGGCGATGATGGTAGATACAGTGCGACCGGTATCGGCACCATTTCCTTTGAGAGGGAGTCTGGTAAACCCTTCGTATTGAAGGAAGTATTGCATGTTCCAGGATTGATGAAGAATCTGATCTCTGTGGCGATGTTGGAAGACAAAGGGTATGATGTGGTCTTCAGCGAAGGAAAAGCCTTCCTGCGCAGTAAGACAACGAGAACTAGGAAGCGAATCCACTAAAGAACCTTTATCGATTTGCAAGTAGAATAAAATTTGTCTGTATTAAGCATACAAGGCGGAAGTAGTGGTGGGCGAGGATGATGAAAATTTGTGCCTGAGAGATTGGGCCACCTTCACCATGGAGCTTTGAAGATCCTGCAACAGATTTCTATTGGGCTTCCTAAGGGCACCCTTGCACAGTCAGATCAGTGCAAGGGGTGTACCTTAGGGAAGTTTGTGAAATCCACCTTTCACGAGAAGGATAGTCGTGCCACGACGATCCTTGAGAGAGTTCACACAGACGCGTGTGGTCCTTTCTCAGTAGCTTCGATAGCAAAGCACCGGTATTATGTGATCTTGGTTGATGATTCCTCTCGGAAGTGCTAGATCTTCTTCATGCAGAAGAAGAGCAAGACATACTCAAAGTTCTGTGAGTTCAAGGCGTTGGTTGAGAAGGAATCGGGGAAGCATGTGAAGGCTCTTAGGAGCGACAATGGTGGTGAATTCATCTCTACTGAATTCAAGGACTTTTGCAGCGCAGAAGGGATTCGGAGAGAGCTCATCGCACCCCATAACCCACAACAGAACGGGGTTGCTGAGCGGAAGAACAGAACGATCGTGGGTGCTGCACGGGCGATCTTGCATGATCAGGGCCTACCCCTTCACTTGTGGGCTGAGGCATGCAATACTACAGTGTATGTGCAGAACCGTTGTCCTCACAAGATACTTGACATGAGTACTGTTATGTATATTTTATTAGTTATCAATTAGATTTAGTTATCTTAGGTTATTACTGTGGAAGGGCATGATCAAAGATCATGCCTCTTCGCCAAGGGACACCTTGAGCCTATATTTAAAGCCTAGGCGATCCCTCATTGTAATAATCTCTTATCTATCATCATTAATAATATATACTTATTCAAGTTTACCAGAGTTTTTACACTCCATTGGTATCAGAGCCATCGCTCTTCCGGATCTGTGTGATCATCAGGTTAAAGAATTTCGACGGAAATTTCAGAAATTTTTTAAACCAAGTACAGAATTGTACACTTCATTCCCTACCCCGCTGCCTTCATTCCCTACGTTAACCCCTCACTCCCACTTTGCATTCCCTCACAACCCTCTGCTTTCCCATTCCCTTACGCTTTCCAACTTCCTCATTAAAAATAAAAATAAAAATAAATACAACAAATACACTAAGGAATTTTTTTCTGTGTTATCTGTAGCTCGGACCTACAGTTTTGTGGGTGTCTGAACAGTGACAGGCTCGGATTGCAGCCTTAATAACTCGACCTCTGGTGTCAACATAACTCGGACTTGTGGA
Source organism: Pinus albicaulis (assembly GCA_034641835.2). NCBI lineage: Eukaryota > Viridiplantae > Streptophyta > Pinopsida > Pinales > Pinaceae > Pinus > Pinus albicaulis. The sequence continues at coordinate 39,676,124 of CM076582.1, read as the reverse complement.
GGAGGCTAGAACCTGAGCAAGACTCCTGTAGCTCGGACTTGTTGTGAAAGCTAGAACAACAAACAGTGAACTGTGAAGCTCGGATTACAATCATCACGTTGTCAGTGTTCTTATTCCTCACTCCGCCCACATAGCACCCCCGCTGCTGACTGCCGCCACCACACCCGTATCCCCCGACGTCTATTCTTTCGCCGGTTACCCGATTTCGATCTCTGTTCACGTTTTTAGATTTACAACGCAGAGACATACGTGGATTGATATCTTATAAAGCATATGTTTACCCGCATCCATCTCCTTTACCCGAAGTGAATTTCCATTACCGCAGCCATTCTTCTTCCGCCTATCCTACCCTTCCGCCGTTTTCTGCACACTCCGCCTAACAAAACAAAAAACTTACGTTTAAAAAAAAAATCGTGAATAGGTGTGACGTCTGAGCATCGTCTCGTTTAAAAAAAATCGATTTGACAAGTCGTATGGTGGAAATATATAATCGTTAACCAGTGGATACGTTGGAAAAATAAATAAATTTATATATATATATAATCTGCATTAATTGCTGTGTTGATATATATATAAACAGGTCTAATTTTTATATAAAAATTAATATATAAAAATTAGATTTAAAAAAAATAAAATAATAAAAATTATTATTGTTATATAATAATTATATAATTTATTTATATATTATATAATTTTTAAATAAAAAATTATATATATATATATAATAATTATATAATTTAAAAAAAAATAATTATTATTATTATTAAAAAAAAAAAATTATTATTAATTTAATTAATTAATTAATTAAAAAAAAAAAGGGAAGAAAAGAGAAACTAGCAGAAAAATATTCTCCACCTCATACGCGTTCGATGTCGTCGTCAATGTCAATGGCTGAATTCCAGAAAAAATTGGTGGATCTCGAGAAACAGATCACTAATAATTCTGAAGAATTCGGAAAAAGATTAGTCGACCTTGAAGGTACAGTTGCAGGGCATTCCAACGACATCAAAAAGGTTCATGATACAAAAAATCGAATAGAGAGACAAATGTGGCTAAATCATCACGAGGCCACAGAAAAGTAGAACGAACTCTTCAATAAGCTAGATAAATTAAGTCAGACACAATCCCCAATTTCTCCTAACAAGGAACAAAATCAACAAAACAATTCCGCAGATTCAAGGAACTCAGAAGAGCATCAGGAAAAAACCGATTCCCCACATCATCAAGAAGATAGTAATGCAGATTTTCAAAATAAGTAGCTCTGGAACGCATTCGCTAATCAATATCCCCTTCTTGTTCCACCATTAGCATATCAGCGCAAAGCCAAGATCGACCTACCCAAATTTGATGGTAATGAAAAAAATAGCGTTGCATGGCTTAATAAAGCAGAAGAATATTTTGAGATTTATGACATTACTAGTGATGATGAAAAAATTAAACATGCTTCCATGAAAATGGAAGGAGAATCATATAATTGGTATATGTGGTGGAAAAAGACGACGCTCGCTATCAGTTGGAGGAAATTTAAAGATGCGTTCTTCAAAAGGTTTCAAGGCATAAAAGAAGAAAAGTTTTTTTCAACCTTTATCAAATTACGCCAAAAAGGAGATGTGGATGAGTACACTAGAGAATGGGAGACCTTGGCAACACGAGTACCAGGATTGTCGGAATCTCATCTAATCCAGTCTTACATCTCAGGACTTAAAATCCACATACAAGAAGAGCTTGAACTACATGAAATTACGTCCGTAGAAGTAGCAAGGCAAAAAGCAAAAGCTGCTGAAAAGAAATTTGAAAGATTATTAAAACCAGAAAAAGTATATTTGAGACGACGGTTTCCTCAATCTACAAAAGAAGATAACATGAAATATGTTCCCCCACGCCTTCGCGAAGGAGAAAAATCTAACTTGGAAATACAAAGAATGAAGGAAGGCAAATGCAAACGTTGTGGCGAAAAATGGGACCCTAAGCACAGATGTGCTAATGGGAAAGAAAAAAATCTGTATAATTGTGAAGCAACGAATGATTCTAACAATGATGATTCAGACATAGAAGGGATAGAAGATACCCTCGAATTCTCCCCAGAGGTATATGATGACAGCACTCCGCAAGTGTCATTATCAGCCATGACAGGTATATCACAACCTCAGACACTAAAATTAATGGGACATATTAAGAAAAACAACGTAATGGTTCTCATAGACACAGGCAGCACGCACAATTTTCTAGACTCAGCCATGGCCAAAAGGCTCAACCTCTTTACTTTTCCTATGCCGAATATGAAGGTAATGGTGGCCGATGGTAAGAAAATTGAACAGGTAGGGAAATGCCATAAAGTCAAATTGCAGATTAAAGACTTTAGTTTAGAATCTCCATTCTATGTCGTACCACTCGGAGGAGTAGATGTGGTCTTAGGAATTCAGTGGTTACAAACCTTGGGGACTTATTCGGCCAACCATCAGAAGCAGTTTATAAGATTTAAGTGGGAAGGGCGGAAGCACAAGTTATTTGGATTCCAAGCCCCAGAAAATCAAATCGTATCATCATCCCAGATGATGAAGATGATCCGCAAAGGAGCGCCAACCTATATAGTCGAATGTCATCATTTAGAGATGTTATCTACAAAAGTCAACCACGAAGAATCACAGGAGGTACAAGCACTAGTTTAGAAACATGAAAAGGTATTTCAAGATCTACCAATGAAGATGCCTCCTCATAGGGAAATCGAACATACAATAGAAGTCAAGGCAGGATCAGACCTTGTTAACATCAAGCCTTATCGCTACCCACATCACCATAAAACGGAAATTGAGAAGATAATCCAAGACCTTTTAAAATGTGGGGTCATTTCAAAAAGTGAGAGTCCATATGCTGCCCCAGTTATTTTGGTAAGAAAAAAAGATGGATCGTTTCGGCTATGCATTGACTATAGAGGATTAAATAAGATAACAATTAAAAATAAGTTTCCAATTCCCTTTATCGATGAAATGTTGGATGAACTCCATGGCGCAAAATATTTCTCTAAATTAGATTTAAGGTCAGGTTATTACCAGATCCAAATTAGATTGGAAGATATACCAAAAACTGCATTTCAAACACATGAAGGTCATTATGAATTTAAAGTAATGCCCTTTGGGTTAACAAATGCACCAGCTACGTTCCAAGCCACTATGAACGAGTTATTTCGTCCATATATTAGGAAATTTGTACTAGTATTTTTTGATGATATTTTGATTTATAGTAAAACCTGGAGGGAGCATTTGCAACACTTGGATAAAGTTGTTACGTTACTAGAAGACCATCAATTCTATGCAAAAAAATCCAAATGCACCTTTGGAAAAGAAGAAGTTGAATATCTGGGACACCTAATATCCCATGAAGGAGTAAAAGTGGATCCTTCTAAGATTAAGGCTATAAGGGAATGGAATAAACTAGTGAACATATCCAAGCTCAGAGGATTTTTAGGATTAACGGGATATTATCGAAGATTTATTAAAGATTATGCGCATCGAACTGCACCTCTTACAAATCTTTTAAAGAAAAATTCGTTTCAATGGAATGAAGAAGCAGGGAAATGTTTTGAAGATTTGAAGGAAGTAATGGCTAATGCACCAGTATTGGCAACTCCTGACTTTTCTAAACCATTTATCATTGAATGTGATGCCTCTGGATTCGGTATTGGTGCGGTATTAATGCAAGAGGGGCACCCTATTGCTTTTGAAAGCAGAAAACTAAATAAACGTGAGCGTCTCAAGTCCACATACAGTAAGGAAATGCTCGCAATTATGCATGCATTGGCCAAATGGAGACAATATCTGTTAGGAAGTAAATTTTCCATCCAAACCGATCATAACAGTCTTCAGTATCTCCTTCAGCAAAAAACACTCTCTGAAGAACAACAAAAATGGATCGAGAAGATTGCCGCTTTTGACATGGAGATATTGCACAAGAAAGGAAAGGACAATGTAGTAGCGGATGCCCTGTCTAGAAAATATGAGGAAACAACATTATTTGCAGTTTCAATTGTTGTGCCTGAATGGCTTAATGAGATTAGAAGTGAGTACGCCAAAGATCCGGACATGTTGGCTATAATAAAAGATCTCCCAGGGAATTCAAAATTTGAATGGAAGAACGATATCTTATGGTATAAAGGGAGAATTTATCTAAACTCCAAATCCAAGTTTATATAAAAAATACTCAAGGAATCACATGATTCCATGTCATCGGGACATGTAGGATATTTCAAAACCTACTACAATGCACGTCAGTCATTTTTCTGGAAGGGTATGAGTCACGATATTCAAAAATATGTTGCAGAATGTGATAAGTGTCAAAGAAATAAAACTGAAAACATTATGACACCTGGCTTACTTCATCCCTTAAATATTCCGGCTCAGAAGTGGGAAGAAATATCGATGGATTTTATTGAAGGATTACCTGTATTGGATGGAAAGGATAAGATCTTCGTTGTAGTAGATAGACTCACTAAGTATGCTCACTTTATCGCTATTAAAAAAACAGACTCTGCAAAGCAAATTGCAAAGATATTCCGCAAACATATTTATAAACTACACGGCTTTCCGAAAGTTATTGTTAGTGACAGGGATGCCAAATTTAAAGGAAAATTTTGGAAGGAATTGTTCAACCATGTTGGAACCTACCTCAATACGAGCTCAGCTTATCACCCTCAAACAGATGGGCAAACAGAGGTTGTTAATATATGTTTGGAAGCTTACCTACGGTGTTATGCTACGGAGAAACAAAATAAGTGGGTCCAATGGTTGCATCTTGCCGAATGGTGGTATAATTCTACTTACCATACATCGACAAAAATGACTTCGTTCCAGGCTCTATATGGATATGAGCCTCCGAAGTGGAAAGATTTTGCTTCAGTTCAAACTAATTTTCCGGCAGTAAAAAATCAACTAGAAGAACACCAAAAGGTCGTCCAAATTCTAAAAGAAAATTTGAGTGTTGCACAGAATCGTATGAAGCAGCAGGCTGACCGTAATCGCACTGAGAGATCATTTGAAGTTGGAGACTGGGTGTTTGTCAAGCTTCAACCATACAAGCAGTTGTCCCTTAAACAAAAAGGAAAAAATAAATTAGCTCCAAAGTTTTATGTTCTGTATCAAATTATTAAAAAGATCAGTCAAGTCGCTTATGGGTTGTGCCTTCTCGATACCAGTCGTGTTCACAATGTTTTCCATGTGTCCTGCTTAAAAAAGGCATTGGGTAACCATCAGTTGCCCCAAACAACACTTCCCATTTTGGATGATGAAGGCAAGCTCGTTCTAGAGCCCGAGGGGATCCTATCTACTCGTGATAAGAAGCTGCGCTCTCGTGTTATTACTGAATATTTAATCAAGTGGAAGGACTTGCCCATTGAAGAAGCATCTTGGGAGTCTGAAGCGTTTCGCCAGCAACACCCATCATTACGTATGCTTTGAGGACAAAGCATCTTAAGAGAGGGGCAATGTTATGTATATTTTATTAGTTATTAATTAGATTTAGTTATCTTAGGTTATTAATGTGGAAGGGCATGATCAAAGATCATGCCTCTTCGCCAAGGGACACCTTGAGGCTATATTTAAAGCCTAGGCAAACCCTCATTGTAATCATCTCTTATCTATCATCATTAATAATATATAATTATTCAAGTTTACCAGAGTTTTTACACTCCAAGTACACCGGAGGAGGCATTTTCTGGCAAGAGGCCTGACATTTCTCATTTGAGGATTTTTGGCTCACCTGTCTACATGCATGTGACGAAGGACACTAGAAAGAAGCTGGATCGGACCGCAGAGGTTGGAATATTTGTGGGGTACACTGATACGCCCCACAACTATCGTGTGTATTTGCCAGACAGTCGCAAGACTGTTGTGCGACGGGATATCAAATTTCAGGAGGAGAAAGCCATGAAGTGTTTGCTTGAGAGGGAGCCACACTTGCATGCGGATGAGGAGCTGTTAGTTCCTAAGGAGGAGCTTCCGGATGTGGATCAGCCACAAGAGGAGGTTCAGGAGGTGGAAGAAACCACCCAGGCAGCGCCAACCATCAGAGGGCGCATGCGCACTACAGAAGCTGAGCGACTGGCTCGAGATGCAGAGAAGGTTATAGGACCACCTACAGCACAGCGCAGACAGAGGCAGTCACCGGATCGGTACACTGGATACATGGCTCTTGTGAGTCAATGTGTTGTGACGGAGCCATCCTCTTTTGAGGAAGCTGTGGAGGAACCCGCATGGGTTGATGCCATGATCGAAGAATATGATTCGATCGTCAGAAACAGTGCATGGGAGATTGTCCCAAGACCGGAGGGGAAATTAGTGGTGGGTTCGCGATGGATCTACAAAGTGAAGCAGGCGGCTGACGGGAGTGTGGAGAAGTACAAGGCGAGATTTGTCGCCCATGGCTTCTCACAGATCGAGGGGATCGATTATGAGGAGACCTTTGCACCTGTCGCAAGGTACTCTTCCATACGGACGATCCTAGCTCTCTCAGCGTAGATGGGATGGCACATCCATCAGATGGATGTGAAGACTGTGTTCCTCAACGGAGTCATTGAGGAGGAGGTGTACTTAGAGTAGCCTGAAGGTTTCGAGATCTTCAGCAGTGAGTCGCATGTTTGCCGACTCAAGAGAGCACTGTACGGGTTGAAGCAAGCACCTCGTGCTTGGTACACACGGATAGACAGTTACTTCACCGGACTTGGATTCTCCAAGAGTGAGGCGGATCCTAACCTGTACCAGATTGTGGTGGAGGGGAAGTTGTTGATCATTGTACTGTATGTAGAGGATCTGATTTTGATGGGTGATGAGCTGTTGATACTTTCATGCAAGGAGGATCTTGCTAGAGAGTTTGAGATGAAGGACTTGGGCCTCCTTCATTATTTTTTGGGATTGGAAATTTGGCAGCGCAGTGATGGACTATTTGTTTCTCAGGGTAAGTATGCCCGGGAGATACTGGAGAAGTTCAACATGCATGGCTGCAAGCCTGTTGATACTCCTCTTCCTGGTGGTTGGAGGAAGGAGGATGCTACTTCGACGGAGGTAGTGGATGCCACTGTTTATCGACAGTTGGTGGGGTCGCTTATGTATCTGGTCAATACACGACCCGATATATGCTATGCTGTTAACCAGCTTTCGCAAGCTATGGTTAAGCCTACCAAGCTCTTTTGGAAGGCAGGCAAGCATGTATTGTGTTATCTTAGTGGCACATCGGGATATGGTCTATGGTACAGACAGGAGGATGGAGCGAAGCTTTCTGGCTTCACTGATGCAGATTGGGCAGGGAGCCCAACGGATCGAAAGAGCACATCTGGAGGAGTTTTCAGCATTGGATCGACAACAATTTCCTGTTATAGCAGGAAGCAGAGATCCGTGGCACTCAGTTCAGCATAGGCCGAGTACATGGCAGCAAGCTTGGCTACATGCGAGGCTATTTGGATGAGGAAGATCCTTGTCGGATTGTTCGGGTCGCATTTGGAGCCTACTGTGATTTATTGTGATAACCAGAGTTGCATTAAACTCTCGGCTAATCCAGTATTTCATGATAGATCCAAACACATCGACATCAGGTACCATCATATCAGAGATTGTGTGCGGCGGAGAATCATGTTACTTTCATACATTCCCACGGAGGATCAGGATGCTGATATCTTGACGAAGGCGCTCACCAGGAGAAAATTCGAATACCACAGAGGCAGGATAGGGGTTGCAGATAATCCATATCTTGTTGAGAGGGAGTGTTGAAAATGCAAGAAGATGATGGAGCTTAGTGAAATGAAGTCGCCTTCACTAAGTGGGCCCGCAGGCTATTTTTGGCGCAAAGTCTATTTTTAGACTATGTCTATTTTTAGACATATGGAGCATGGTCTAGGAGTTGCAATATGCTATTCTTGGATGATTGGTCGAGTTGGTAAAAATAGATGGACCTATATTTTTAGACATACAGGTCGAAGTCTATTTTTAGACTGCCTGTCTAAAAATAGGTCAGTCAAATATTATTAACCCTTAATAATATTTGGACTATAAACTTCAGTTTATCCTCTTGCAGTACTTCAGTTGGAGCTACGGATGCGGCCCATGCATCTGACAGAAGGAATTACGCTATTCCTAGGGGTTTGGTGAGCTCATGCATGGTTGTCTTCAGTTAGAACTCAAGTGGCGGAGTTTGGCGGAGTTGATGAGACAGTTGGTGGAGTTGTGTTCAAGTTAATTTAGTTGAACTAGTTGTGTTTAGTTTAACTGGCTAATACACTAGAGATGAGTGGGGTGAATTAAATATTATTTAATTCACTAATTATTAACTCATTATTCAACTAAAGAACACATCAGTTGACTGCAGTGCATGGACAGTTCAGTGAAGACCAGTGGAAGAGGTAGATGAAAGGGTGAGTTTGCTATTAGTTGCGACATTAGTTGTGCATGATATTTGCACAAGCATTGGAGGAGATTGCCCATGAGGATTGCGCAGTTGAAGCCAAGGATATTTGAACTTGGATCTCTCATTGAACCAACTTGGATTGCGCAGTAGAGGCAGGCAATTAGTGGATGAGTTTTGAACCTGTGACTTGTTCAAAACCGAGCTAGTTTGTGTGTAACTTTTGGAGACAGTACTGAGTACTTGTGAGGAGTATTGTACTGAGATTGTTACATGTTCTCTTCTATTATAATATAAAAAATAGCTGGGGGTTTTCAGCTATAAGCTTTCCCCATTACATATTGTGTTTATGTGCGCATGCGACTGTTTCTATTTCCGCATATTGATGATCAATTGTAGAAGAGGTTATGTGTTATGCATGAATTCGAATTAGTGTGTGACTAGGATAATCTCGGTGGATAAATCTTCATTATTCAGCAAATTTCTACACTGCATCCCTTCATTATGGTCCCCTGTCCTTATGCTGGATTGGATTAGCAAGGGTGTGCCAACATCCTCTTCACAGATAATGAGCTTCCGGATGATAGAGGTAATATTACTCTTTTGTTTAAATTTATTCTAACATGTTCTTTAACTTGTTTTTATTAATTTGTGTAATGAAATTGTCTAATTATTGTTGTGTAATTGTATATATTTTGCAAACATTGGGTCTTTTGATGGCGAGGACATGTATTGGAACAGGATCCCCTAAAAGCTGCGAATTTTGTACAGTTTTATATATTTTTGATATTATTTAGTCTAGTGCAGGGGTTTTTGGGTGGGTCAAAGCCCCAAATGCATTGTAATGGGTCAAGGGTAGACCAAGAGTCCGCAAACTACGGTTTGCGGACCATTGGAAGCGTAGGCTAAATTGATATAAATAGATGAAAATTTTGAGCCTTAAGGTAGAAAAGAATTAAGAAAGATGCTAAGTATGAATTTTTAGATCTGTTGTCAGGTTGTTGGGTAAGGACTCCTGTTGGCTGTGTGCACGGAGATCCTCAGTCATGCTGTGTGCGAACCCTGCTGGCTGTGTGCACAGGTCGTATTTTGGGATTGTAAGTGGATTTTGATATTAATATATATGCGAAGTACTGTTGAACATTTGATGCTATTTGGATATGTTTTGTTATGATTGATGCGAACTTGGGCTATTTGATTAAGTTGCGAAAGTGTTTGTTTAATTGCTGTGAACAATGAAAGTATCTATGTTTCTGGTATATGTATCTGTGATATGTTAATTGTTGCGATTATAGTGTTCTGTGCTGATAATTGGTATTACGCACGTGGATGACTAGATCTGTGCATAATAATAGCTCTGTTATACTATGGATTGTATTGTCAATAAACTCGTGAATATATCTATTTTGTGCAAACTCGATAGGATGGGGACGCAGACCTGCTTGACTTACCTACTCTCTCTCAGGGTGTGGAAACCTGGTTCCAACACCCTCCCATACTGCTTCGGGTGAGGCTTTGGCCTGAGCAAGCAGGTCACTGCCGAAAGGGCCAGTAGAATAGGGGTTTGTTGGCAAACCTTAACGTCCGAACCTGGGTCAGGACCCCTCGAGCCAAAAAATGGTTCTGTTGCCGGGATCGGGAGCATTTTGAGAGAGATATTGGGTAATGCCAAGAAAAAATTGGAGACCTGAGAAGAAAGAAATCAAAGAGTGGTTTGAAAAGCAAGTTCAAGAATTCACAGTGAAAGAGAATCGCAGTGCGAAGTTGACCGCAAAGAAGTGGAAGAATAAGTACATTTTCACAGAGATATATGAAATTTTCTTTGTGACATTCGAAACTGAGCTTCAGCAATGGCTGGCAAGGCTCGTGGACTTCCAGACATGTTGGAAGGACGAACGAATCACGCAGTGGACTCCAGAGTTGATCCAGCATTTAGAAAGAACTAATAATACCATCACTCATACGGTAGATCACTAGGTAGATAGTGTGTTGGGAGGTTTTGTGACGGAATTTTCAATTGACCAGTTCGTGTCCTATTTTGAGGCAAAGCGGAGGTTCTTCAATGGTTTCCGGGGTAAGTTTCTGAAAACCCTGAATTAAGATCTTATTGTGCGAAAAGAGCATTTTGTGCAGTCATACAAAGTGAATGAGCTCTGATCAAAGAGAGGGTACAACATGGAGTGGTAAATACTACAAAACTAATCAAGAAGGAGATAGATCTGTCTACAGTCTAGTAAGAAATTCGGCTACCCATAGTCCTCAGCCTACACCACCTTCAAACTAGCATAGGGGTAAGAACTCACCCGTACCTCCACCTCCATTAGAAGACGATATGGCTTCGCACATGAAGCTACCTACCTTCAAGGGCGTAGGGATGAAGATATGGATCGGTTTTGGTGTGTCGCAGGATCGGTATGGACTGTGCATAACATGGCCAACGATGCTGTAAAAAGGGAACAACTATCGCTTGCCTTTGAAGGAAGAGCCTTGGACTGGTATATGGGATAAATAGCTTAGAATGCCAATGCAACCATTGAAGAGATTAATAATTCCTTGAAACAACAGTTCAAGAATCCTAAGTCCTACTCTCAAATAGTGAACGATCTGAAAGATTTCAAGCAAGGACCGTCTGAGTCTATATGGGAAGTTGACCAACGGTTAAAGAAGGTAATCAGAGAAGAAGTATTTCTGTATGATGACAAGCAACACACAGAGTGGTTCATTTCTATGTTACTGTCCCACCTGCGCATGCCAATGGGTCATCAAGCCATTGAATCACAGGAAAATGCCTTGGAGATTGCTATGAAACTGAAGTTGCACCAAGAGATGATACCCAGTTAGGAGTACAACAAATACAAGGACAACTAGAGGCAATGCACATGGAGATCCAGAATCTGCTGAAGGAGCGAGGAACATAGGCTAGCCCTGATAGATGGTGCATACGATGCAGGGTGAATGGCCACACCAAGGATAATTGTCCTCTGCTAGCAGGCTACATGTAGGGCGGGGGACCCAACTTGTTGCGTCCTAGGGAAGCTGTGGGACCAAGTGGGCCGGTGTTGTGGTGCGATGATTGTTGCGTTGCTGGGCTGCATGATACCAACCACTGCCCTCGCCTTATCGTATATGTCCCAGAAGTGAAGCAAAAATGGTGCAGGTTTTATAGATCTATAGGATAGGGCAAATAGAACTGCCGAACCTATGATCTGATGATAGACCGAGGAAACTTATATAGGGTACAATCGTACCCTTCTTCGCCAAGATCCCCCTCAAGCATAGGTGGCTCCCCAGCTAGGGGTAGGGGAGGGGGCCGGGGTGGAAGCGCAGGTAGGGGAAGAGGACAAGTGATCTGCTATAACTGCTGAGAGGTAGGCCACTTTGTGAGAGACTACCCGAACCCTGCAAGACAGTCCTGCAGATATTGCAGAAAACTGGACCATGTGATCGAAGATTGTCCAATTCCGATCACAAAGATGCAGGAAAAGCAGTAGACACCTACGTAGAATTTGCAAAGGGTCAAGGCAAAACCTCGAGACGATGGACCAAGTGTTAATGTCATAACACACAGCGACATGGCTACTGGGGGGCTGAAGAGAAAGCTGTGGCTAAGCCTTTGATCTGAAAAGCAGTCATCAAACCAGAAGGTTTACACCTACAGAAGGAAAAAGAAAACTTTGTCGCAGCTCGACAAGACTTTGCTAAGGCTGAGGCATCTACTTCTTAGATCCCTACAGACATCAAAGAAGAGGACGAGGTACAACCATTTTTACAAGCATGTATGATGCTGCTGCAAAACCAACAGGCTGTCGAGAACCTCCAAGCACTAATAGAAAGTTGCGCAGAAAGAACTAATCCACCCCTGGAAGTTAAGGATGTGCACAAACTGTACAAACATAAGAAACACACTGGTAGGGAAATGAGGCTTACAACACAAATCGATGATTATGAAATGGATCAGGTTATTTTGGACCTGGGATCAGATGCGAATGTACTGCCCAAGAAAACCTCGCAGCGCATGGGAGAACCTAAGTTGGAATGGTCCACTATCCAGCTGCGCATGGTCAATCAACAAAAGATCATACCGTTGGGAAGGTTGTCAAAGATCGTGGTGGATATCTCAAGAGTTAAGGTCCGGGCTGACTTTCAGGTCATTCAGATTGTAGAAGATGCAAACTCCTATCCTAAGCTCCTAGGGTTGGACTGGGCCATAGATATGGGCCGTATTATCAATTTGAAGAAGAGAAGCATGGTGTTTGAAAGTAAAGAAACATGGGTGATAGTACCACTAGACCCCACGGAAGGAGAAAGGTATACAGAGCCAGTGCACGAGGAATAAGAGGTGGATCACATCTATAAGTTAACTGCGCGGGACGAAGACTGGATCAATCCTACGGTCGATGGTGTGCTTTACTGGGAGAAGGATAGAAAATGCTTCTTTGACTCTAATGGAGAAATGGAAAATTGGAAAAACCAGTTACATGATGTCTCTGTGCCGCGATGTCTGAGAATCACAAGGGACTTCCGATGCATATCCTCAGAGGTAAGAGAATTGCCCTACTTTGATGGTTCTGGTAGTATTAAGGAGTTTTTGCGAGTATTTGACACTAAGGTTCCAAGAGAGAGAAGGCTCTGGGCCCTTATCTAGCCATGCGCGCAACACCTGCGAGATGGTGGGACACACATAAGGGGTCATTCCAGGATTGGGAAGAATGTCGGGATATGATGATCTTGTGATTCGAACCTCCGGCCCACTTGCGCGTAAAAACATTCCTTGGCCCGGGAGACCCGCACGAGCATCTGTTTGCTTACATGGAAAAATGGTGTGACCAGACTACAGAAGAATGGGTTCATCTGTTTATTCATGCCTTGAGACCAATTCCCACTACATGGTACTTATATGCAGAGCTACATCAGTGCACCCGCCACTGGGAAATATTAAAAGATGAATTCATAGGGACATTTGGGCTAACAGGGGGAACAGAGGCGCTTGATGAAGCTCTGCAAGATATAGATACCTTTGTGTTTGGTGAATCCAGCCCTTACACAGCGTTTGGGGCACCAACATGGGAAGCACAAATGTAGGATATTTCCAACTACCGCAATATAACCATAGAAGAGTGTGATGAGGATCCGCATAATGTCTCTATCCCAGAGTCAGAGGGAGAGCATGCAGTGGCGGGCCCTCCAATACAAACTGTGGATGTGACAAAGCCTCTGAAGATGTGAGAAGTCAAATTGGCACAGAAGAGTAGCCTAAGTTGGCTAAATTTAGGGATTACTGGGATGATGATACAGTAGGAAAAGTTGCAGAATTTCTCACGGAAAATCAAGACTTATTCCCGACGAAGTTTTTGGAGCTCAAGGGGATCACAGGGGACCTAGGGGTTATGCGCATCAAGCTAAAACCAGATGCGCACCCTGTGAAGCAGCGCCCTTATTAGCTGAATCCTAAGTATAAACAAAAGGTTAAGGAAGAAATCGATAAAATGCTCGCCGCAGGTATCATCGAACCGGTCGAACAATCAGATTGGGTAAGTCCGATGGTGGTTCAGGAGGAGAAGACGAAGGGGGAAATATGAATCTATGTGGACTTGTGCAAATTAAATGATGCATGCGTACATGATCCCTTTTCGATGCCATTCTCAGATGAAATCCTGGATAGCGTAGGCGGCCAAGAAGCATAGTCATTCAATGAAGGGTTCTTAGGCTACCATCAGATCCGAATCACACCTGAAGATCACAACAAAACTACGTTTGCCACTGAATGGGGATCCTTCCAGTATACGGTCATGCCGTTTGTACTCAAGAATGTCCCTGCCATATTTTCACGAGTAGTAGTTGCAGTGTTCAAATAATTCATCGACAAATTTCTGGAGGTTTATTTTGATGATTGGACTGTCTTCAGCTTAGTAAAGAAGCACGTCTTGAACCTGTGCATGATGTTGGATGCTTGTAGGAAGCACCAAATTTCTCTGAATATCAATAAGTGTATCTTCTGCGTACCCTTCAGAATCTTGCTCGGACATATAGTCTACCGAAAGGGGTTGTTGGTTGACCCTGCGAAATTTGTAGTCATCATAAATCTGACAGTACCTACAGCTGAGAAACAATTGCGTTCGATCCTCGGACACACAGGCTACTACCAAAAGTTCATTCAGGGGTACGCGTTGATCACAATGCTTATGGAAAAAACTCTTAAGAATGATGTTTCATTTTTTTGGGATGATGAGTGTCAGAAGAGCTTCGAACTACTCAAAAAGAAGATGGTCTTTGCACCTATCCTCATTTTTCCTAATTGGGCGAAGGTATTCCATCTTCATGTCGATGCATCAGGATTTTCCCTGGGAGCAGTCCTAACGCAGCCTGGAGACGAAGACATTGATCACCCGGTTGCATTTGCTAGTCGAAAAATCTCTGGTGCAGAGCGCAAATATTCCACCACGGAACTGGAGGGATTGGCCATTGTCTATGCATTACAAAATTATCGGCACTATCTATTATGAGGACACTTCAAAATGTTCACAGATCATTCGACTTTGATGTACCTGGTGAATAAGCCTATGTTGGGGGGGAAATGCTGCCGATGGCTTCTGCTGTTCTAGGAATATGACTTTGAGATCATTGTCAAGCTAGGAAAGTTGAATGCTGGGCCAAATCACTTGTCCCAAATTGAAAGTGGCAAGGAACTGACCAACCTGGAAGAAGGATTGCCTGATGTGTAGCTTTTTGCGATTAAGGTAGTTGATGCGCACTTCGCTGACATCATTCAGTTCCTGACCACAGGCATGGCACCTACAGAGTATTCAGTACAACAGAAGAAAGAGTTGGTCACCCAGGCTGTGGATTTTACCATCATCGCAGGTTATCTATATAAGATGGGAGCAGATGAAGTGCTGTGCAGGTACATCCTGGAGCATGAACAACACGCTATCTTTGCAGAAGCCCAGGACGGGGTAGTAGGAGGTCACTACGTAGGGAAAGCAACGACCCAAAAGATCTTAAGAGTTGGACTGTGGTGGCCTACCCTGCATATTGACTCTCATGACTATTGTAAAGCCTGGGATACATGCCAACGAATAGAAAAGCCATCACATAGAGATGAAATGCCCCTTCTACTGCAAATGGCCCTAAAAGCATTTGAAAAATGGGGCATCGATTTTGTGGGACCTATCAAACCGCCCGGAAAGAAGACATGTGTGCGTTACATTATAACTACCACTAACTATGTAATCAAGTGGGCCAAAGCACAAGCGGTGAATGATTGCACTGTAGATACCGCTGCGCACTTCATCTTTGAGAAAATTCTGACCAGATTTGGGTGTCCAAAAATCTTGTTGAGCGATACAAGTACACACTTTGTTATTGAGAAAATACAGGTCCTGACGGAAGAATTCCAGATCCATCATGCGAAAAGCACCCCATATCATCCTTAGTAAAATGGGGCGGTTGAAGCATTCAATAAAGTCTTGGAGAATGCAATGACTAAGGTTTGTAACACTGATCGCATCGACTGGGACATGTGCGTCCCATCTGTTCTTTGGGCTTACCGAACCACCTGCAAGAAGTTGACAGAGAAAACACTGTTTAGGATGGTATATGGCAAGGAGGCCATTATGCCCATGGAATATATTGTTCCTAGCCTGCGCATCGCAGCCTTTACAAATATGGCAGAGCCTGATATCATGGGGGAGCGTTTAGCACAACTTGTGGCTTTAGAGGAGGACCGTTTCATTGCTAATTTCCATCAGCAGGTCCAGAAGGCCCGACTTCGCAGAAGTTGGTGGATATTGCGCAAAATGTTGCTGCTCAGAGTGAAGGTGTGCTACCTCCACTGGTAGAGGTGATCAGGCTGCTGTAGGTGCAGGTGGAGACCCCACCATCATAGTGACTCGGGACGAGTCGCAAGATTGTGTTGGGGGATTGTTGGAACAGGATCCCCTAAAAGCTGCGAATTTTGTATATTTTTGATATTATTTAGTCTAGCGCAGGGGTTTTTGGGTGGGTCAAAGCCTCAAATGCATTGTAATGGGTCAAGGGTAGACCAAGGGTCTGCAAACCACAGTTTGCGAACCATTGGAAGTGTAGGCTAAATCGATATAAATAGATGAACATTTTGAGTCTTAAGGTAGAAAAGAATTAAGAAAGATGCTAAGTACGAATTGTTAGATTTGTTGTCGGGTTGTTGGGTAAGGACTCCTGCTGGCAATGTGCGCGGAGATCCTCAGTCCTGCTGTGTATAGAACTTGCTGGCTATGTGCGCAGGTGGTATTTTGGGATTGTAAGTGGATTTTGATATTAATATATATGCGACGTACTGTTGAACATCTGATGCTATATGGATCTATTTTGTTATGATTGATGCGATCCTGGGCTATTTGATTAAGTTGCGAAAGTGTCTATTTAATTGCTGCGAACTGTGAAAGTATCTATGTTTCTGGTATATGTATATGTGATCTGTTAATTGCTGCGATTATAATGTTCTATGCTGATAATTGGTATTACGCATGTGGATGACTAGATTTGTGCGTAATAATAGCTCTGTTATACTATGGATTGTATTGTGAATAAACCTGCGAATAAATCTTTTTTGTGCGAGCTCGATAGGCTGGGGATGCAGACCTTCTTGACTTACCTACTCTCTCTTAGGGTGCGAAAACCTGGTTCCAGCACCCTCCCATACTGCTTCGAGTGAGACTTTGGCCTGCGCAACCAGGTCACTGCCGAAAGGGCCAGTAGTATAGGGGTTTGTTGGAAAACCTTAACCTCCGAACCTGGGTCAGGACCTCTCGAGCCAACAACATGCTAGCACCACCACATGATCCAGGTGTGGATCCTGATGACGATCAAGGCATGCCAGATGCCAAGGATCATCGAGAGGCCAGCGCAGAGAGACCTGCTCTTGTCGGTGCGCCGATATCGCCTTTTGCTAGGCGCGGTCGGCTTGATAGCAGATACAGGATGGTGTTGGGCGACCAAATCACTGCATTGATTGTTGAGGCGGGCATCAGGCCCGCTAATATGAGAGACATATAGGCCGATGGTAGGCTGTTACATAGATAGACAGGTATGCCGTGTGACATGTACAACCTGATGCGGCATGTCGTAGGAGCTACGACCATAGTTACGTGGCTGAGGAGGACTGTTACACGTTATAGGCATGGTTGAGACGCAACACATGATCGACAGTTCGTGAGCAGCGACTCATCATCTCATGATCGGTCACCTCGCGCCACACCAGATGAGCAACCTCCACAAGCATCTAGTAGCAGTCATCATGGAGAGCAGGCTGGAACATTGGCCACGTCCAGTCAGCAGTCTGCAACATTTAGCAGTATTCATGATCATGAGCAGGATGGACCATCGACCGCCGAGGCTGCACCATTGACTGAGCAGGCCTCGACTAGTATTGCTATTGATGTTGTACCACCAGTTGATCCATGACATTTATATTACAGTTGTATATTTTTGACATTATATATATATATATATATATATATATGGTCCATGTATTTTATGTTCATGTTGCAGTTGTACTTAATTTACACGTGGTGATCATTATGATGTGTTTATCGTTAGGTCATGTTAGATATGTTCATTTAATGTGCAGCTTGCAGATAGATGTGTATGTGATAGCATGAGTTATTTGGCATGAGATGTATATTTGATGTTTGTGTTGTGATGATGTTATACAATGCTAATTGTGTTTTGTTAGATGATCATGATCATGATGATGTTAGCGAATTTGAACGTGTTTTCTAGTCGAATATGATGTTTGTATGATGGTTATCATGATCGTGATGTTTATTAATGAATTTAATATTAAATTATCATGATATTTATTAAATATTATGTCATGATTGTAATTGAAATTTTAATTTTAAGTGTATGTAAAATTGTAAAATTGTATTTGTATTTGTAATTGTAATTGTATGTAAAATATTTGAAAAAATTTAATTGTAATTGTAATATTTAATTTATTATGAAATGATTGTAATTTTAATTGTATATATGACAAATTGTAAATTTGTAATTCTAATTCTAAGTGTATGTAAAATTCTAAAATTGTATTTGTATTTGTAATTGTATGTAAAATATTCGTAAATTTGTAATTGTAATTGTATGTAAAATATTTGTAAAATTTTAATTGTATTTTTTTTTTCCTCGAGAAAAAAGCGTAATTTTATTACTGCAGGTGAGTACAAAATTATAATAAGAATCACATAAAACTGTGATCTATCATACAAACCATAAAGTTTGTAGTCAACCCTTAGGGTAGCAGTCTTAAAAAGACATTTGAAAGAAAACCAATGTGTAAATAACCAGAACCGGCTTTTACCCCTGACCTTTCTGAAGACAAAAATGTTCATAAATAATCAGTCCTACTGCTATCAATGATATGTAGTCAGTTAGAAAATCAGTCAAAAAACTGCAGTGGTAAGTGTTACAGTGATCACCGAGGTTTCCAACCTTAAACACCACCAAGACAAACCTAGAACTCTGCCCGGTCAAACACTTTTCCAGTCGAAACAGCTAGCAAAAATTTAAAAGCTTAATCCGTAGCAATAATCAAATTACAAACCACCACCCAGGGGAAAATGCATATACTCCAAGTGTATCAGAAGGAGGAAATCCCAGCCCTCTACAGCAGCACAAACGAAGAGATATACCAAAACAACATAATACGAATCCTCCAACTAACATTCTGCTATAAAAAATGAAATACCACCATCTCCGAGAGATAGGCAGCCAGAGGAAATAAAAATTACAGGCCAAAGGAAAAAAAATAGAGAGAGCTCAATCGAATAATGAGGGATGAAAAAATTCTCTTATTTCTCCATCCTTGTGCTCCCTAACCTTCCAGATTCCCTCAGCTTGTAGTAGACCCTTCTTGGAAGCCCGATCCGCCTCACCATTTTTTTCTCTATAGATATGTTGACAGGAGAAAGTATCAAAAGAATGGAGGAGCTCCCGAATAGAGAGAAGCAGATTTTGTAGATGAAGAAATCTGCACTGCTGAATGCCATTAATCTAGTTTATCACATTCATTGAGTCCCCAAAGAAGTTTATCTCCCTGCAACCTTTCTCACCAGCGAAACACAAAAGAATCTTAAGGCTCAACAATTTAGCAAGGTTATTTGAGCCCTCCCTAAGCCCAACTGAGAGCTCAAAAAAATGAGAGACAGAAAGATAAAGCAGAGTCCCTCCTCCACATACATTATGCTGCACTGCCCCATCAAAAAAACCCTGAGGGGTCCCACTATCAATCTCCAAAACCAGTAGCTCCCTCTGATTAGCAGCATGGATATGATAAGGAAAAGCCGAGTGTAAACTAATATTCATGGCACTGATGATCTCCGGGGAACTAACAACCTCATCAAATAGAAGTCATTTACGAGCCAGCCAGCAACCCCAACTCACAAGAGGAGGCAGGGCTTTAAGATTAGGCTCAGCATAAGACACCCACCACGAGTCCCATGCATGAGACACTGATAAGCCCTCCCATCTACATGGGCAGCCCAAAAATCTAGAGCATTCCAACCAAACCCCTTGCATGAAAGAACAACTGAGGAAAAAGTGGTTGATGGATTCCTCATCAGATTTGCAGAGAACACACCATCCAGGGCCCTGAAAGCATTTATGTTGCAGATTATCCCAGGTAGGGACTTTATTTTCTAAGACACACCACATAAAGAGGCGAGTCTTGGGAGGACAGCTGAGCTTCGAAAGCTTCTTCCACCACCATTGCCCTTCCCCCAAAAAAACCCCAGCACTCAGTTTTAAGTAGCCAGTACGAGGAGATTAGATCCCCGAAGGATCAAAATCCCAGGCAATCTTATCCTCCCTCTCCCAAAGAATAATATGTGCATGTTTTAAGGCTCGAATGTAAACAACCAATTCCCTCTCATCATGTGCATCCAGCCCCAATGATGAGGCCAAAATCAAAGACTGAAGCCCTAGCCTTCTTTGAACCAAATCAACAAGATGGGAAATAAAAGTAATCCCCCGCTACCTCAAAGCCTCAATTGTATGCCTAGGAAGAAGGTGCTGTTGTACACTACCCATCCATGGATCCTCACCAACTCGAAGCTTTCTACCACTACCCACATTCCAAACCAGATCTGTTTCCAGAATATGGAAGGTTTTAACCAAAGCCTTCCAAATCACCGACCCACCCTCAAAAGACTTCCTTGGATTCCTATTCCAATCCAAAATGGAAACAAGAGCAATGTATTTTTGGGAAATCACTTGGGTCCAAAGACTGTCAGTATTTATGAGCCTCCATCCACCCTTAGCAGCAAGGGCCTGAGCAAAGAGAAAAATATATTTCAATCCCCAACCTCCCAGCCCTTTTGGCACAACTATTTTCTCCCATCGAACCCAAGGGGTCAGCAAAGAGTCCTTCTTCCCACTCCAAAGAAATCTAAAGCATATCCGCCGGGCAGCCTCCAAAATACCTTTTGGAATCCAAGAAAGAGACAACCAATACATCGGAACAGCCTCCAAAACTGACTTCATTAAAATCAATCTCTTGGCTCTAGAAAGCCATTTATGACTCCAAACTCTTAATCTCTTTTCCAGTTTTTCCAACAACCACCTCCAATCTAGTTTCCTATAATAATTTGGTTTTAAATGGAAACCCAAATAATTCAGCCCATCATCCAAACCAATAGAATTATAAGGAAAGATCCTCAAAAACTCAAGCCTCTCCTCTTCCCTCAAACAATGAGTAGTAATTGTAGACTTTTCAGCATTCACTTCCATTCCCGTGGCCTTGGAAAACATGTCCAAAATCTCTCCAATAGTATTCGAATCTCTCACAGAACTAGAACAAAAAATTAATACATCATCAATGAACAATAGATGTGTAATGAATAAATTTGGAGCTACCTGAATACCCTTCAAAGTACCCTGCTCAATCCTTCCACAACCAATAAGAACAAAAGTGGAGATAGGGGACAACCCTGGCGAAGACCTCTTTCAGCATGAAAAAAGGGGGATGCATCCCCATTAATCAAAATAGAGAATGAGACTGTTGTAATACAGCTCATGATCCATCTAATAAAATCAATACCAAAGCCAAGGTGAGTTAGAAGCATACGTATATATAACCAACTTACCCGATCATATGTTTTGGAGAGATCAATTTTCAACACCATACCTTTGAGGTTCTTGGTCTTCATGCTATAGATACCCTCTTGAGCTGCTCCGATGGCTTCATGTATTTGCCTCCCTTCCAGAAAGCCGAATTGTTCATAAGAGATATGAGCAGACATAATACTTTTGAGTCTTCTGGCAACTACCTTGGAGACCACTTTGTAAATATAGTTGCACAAAGAGATAGGACGAAAATAATTCAGAGAGGATGGGTTATCCACTTTCGTAATTAAGGCTATGAAAGTAGAGTTGAAACAAGCAGGAATCTTCCCTAAAATTCTGGTATCCTCCACTACTTTCAGCAGATCCGCACCCAACAAATCAAAAAGTTCCAAGAAAAATTCTATCGACCATCCATCTGGCCCAGAACTTCTGTCTTTTTGGAAGCTATGAAGCACATCCTTTAATTCCTTCTCCGAAACCTTAGCCATCAAGGATCTGTTATCAGCCTCCTCCACAAACCTCGGAAACAACTGAGCTACTCTTATCACTTCTGCAAGAGATACATGAACAAAAGCCTTAAAAAGGGCCTTGAAATGATCAACCCCCAACTTAGCCTTAGCCTAAAAGGAGGAATGCTCAACGCCCTGCCCATCTCTCCAGCTCCAAATAGTATTAGCTGCCTTCCTACCTCTAGCATAAGCATGGAAAATTTTGTATTATCATCCCCACATGCCAACCATGTAGCCCTACTTTTCAACCTCCAAGATTCCTCCTTATCCAAAAGGAGGGAGTTCCTACTCTTGGGACAGAAAACCCCCTCCATTCCATTCATAGATCAAGCGAAGATCCTCTTCCACCTACTTCAAATCCATGTCCTCCCTCTGTCTCTTAGAAACCAACCATTCCTTGACAGCCTCCTTGATACATTTAATATTATCAGCAAACTGATATGCCGCAGAGCGAGTGCTAATAGCACTGAAAGGAATCCATCTGGAGTGAACGAGAGTTTTAAATGTCTCATCCTTGAGCCAGATTTTGTTAAAATTTAATGGGCTAGGAGGCTGCCGAGGCCCAATCTTAAACTCAATAAAAATAGGAAAATGGTCTGATGCACCCCCACAACCTATCCACTGCCTGATTTGAAAAGGCCTGTCCACAACCTACTCTGCCACCAAAAAACGATCGAGTCTCTTCGCAACTCGACCTTCCCCACATCTGTTGTTCCTCCAGGTGGGTTTCAGCTTTATAGGCTCAATATCCAGCAGAAGACTCTCCTCCGATTTTTGAGTGAAGTAACCTGTCAATAAATCAATTTGAGGATGAGGACCCCAGACCTTAGACTAGCCCAATGTAAAGTTTAGATCCCCTCCCAAAATCATCGAGTCCCCCTTGAGCAGAGGGTTACCCAGGAGTGAGTCCCAAAAAGGGATCCTATCTTGATACGGACCATAAATATTAAAAAGAGTAAAAACTTCGTCCAACTCCAACGCCAGAAATTTTAGACTCGAAACCGACTCCATACCCCAAGTGTTCAAAGGCTTGATGGTTCTTTCATTCCATCCCACCGCCAAACCACCCGAACGCCCTCTAACATCCAACGTCTCAAAAAACCACCTCGGCATCCAACCTTCCAATCTAGATTTGACCACAACCCCTTCTCCTAAAGCCTCTTGAAGCAAAATTATATCTGGATGATCCAGAGAAATAACCCTTAATAAGGCAGATTTCTTATGGGGACTTGCCAAGCCCCTGCAATTAAAGGACATGATCTTCATTAAAAACCAGGATTCAGGGATCGTCTTGATCTAAGCACCCTTTCTATTGAATGCTGTCTCCCCTCATGAACATCCATCTTAGCCCTGTCCTGGGCTCTAGTCAAATAATAAATTCGACCCCTTCCCTGAGAAAATGGAAACTTCCCCTTCCCCAGCCCTCTAGAGCCTTTTTTTGCACTAGATCTCAGAGACCGGAGAATCTGAGACCGGAGAATCTGAAGTGACAATTGGAACCAACAAACCTTCACTGGGATCTTGTTCAAAAACCTCCTCATGAGTACCTGGAAATGGAAAATAAAGGGAGGAAAGAGGAGGACCAGCAGCAGGGAGATTCCTACACCCATCCATCCAATCTGAGCCTGTAATCGAGACCTTGTTAAAAAAAATATTGAGGCTAGGGGAATAAGGGAAGGATCCCATGAGAGAAGGCTTCAATAATGTTAACACAGCCTTCATCATACCATCAACCCCCAACGACTGATAGTCCCCTACAGTATGACTGCCAATAACCTTCATAACAGAGATCGAAGCACAATCAAAAAATTGTGGGAGCGTAGGCAGCCGAGTAGAATGACCATAAACTGCCCCCAATGACTGATAAACATCTTCAATCTGACTGCTAATATCCTTTACAGCAGGGTTCAAAGCACAAGAAGAATTTTTAGGGAGCGTGGTCTGCCTAATAGAAAGACCAGAAACAACCCCCACCAAACCCTGCTCCTCCTCAGTTCTGCTAGTACTCTAGCCTTTTGCCTGACGGAAGAAAAAACTACATTCAGAGGTTGGATGCCCATGTGTATGGCACCTTCTGCACCTGAAGGGAACATTTTCATAATAAATGATCTGCTTGATGACATATTTCCCCCACCTGAGATTCAGTGATTCGACAAGGCCCTCTTTGATGTTAACATTGACCAGGATCCGAGCAACACGCCTATGATTTGTCTCTAAGAAAGAGAGATCGACCTCCAGGAAGGATCGAAGAATATTGCCTATGCCCCTGAGGTGATTCTCTGTCCAGTAATGTAGAGGCAAACCCAGCAGTTGAACCCAAAAAGGGACCGAGTCCACCCTCTCCCTGCTTGCATCAAATAGAGGGTGCCATGGTTTAAGGAGCATAGGTGAGTGGTCCAAAGCCCAGCTGCGTTGCAACACCCATTGCACATGATCAGGACGCATGAATTTAAATGCAAACCACCCCCTTGAGAGGGACACAACCTCAGGCACATATCCAATGGCATCTTTCCAATATGATTCAGCCCATGCTACCACTGTTCTCAGAACAAAAAACCTCCCCATAGCCCTACCAACTAGAGTCTTGCTGGCCATTTGAATCACCTACCCCCAGCCAATGTCCTCACCCAAAACATAATTATACTCTGCCTTTTTTGACTTGATCCATTTCTTTTTTCTGCCCCCCTTCTTAAGAGGCTTCGCTCCATCCTCACTAGCTATGCTTGAGCCCTTTTCCTTTAATCCTTCGAGGCCAGAAAAACCATAATGTTCCGCAAACCCAATATTGCCTGTGATAGCTCCCATATCCTCTTTTTTGCTAAGACCTCCCACCCCTCTGTTTATGAACAAAAAATGACCCAGATCCTCTTCATGCACAGGTAACAGTCCCCTACTCTCATTTTGTGTTCCATCATCAACATGATCCGTCCCTTCCGCTTCTAAGCAGTGTGATAGACCATTCCCCTTTGAAACCTGCCCCTTTTCTTGGGTTACTACACACCCGGCGCCATGCAAACCATCTCCAAACTGCCCTGCTTGACCACCTTCAAGAACCAAAGAGGACGACCTTCCTGCATCTAGTTGGATCACCTCCACGTCTTGGTATTGCAACCTGATGTTTGCAGATTCACTGTCCTGCTGCCCCAGCACCTATGCACTGTCCTGCCCTGCGCCATTCAAACCAGGCAAAATCCCGCCCTTCTTCTTATTCATGTCCGCCCGGGATGATCCGCATGAGGGGTGAAATGATTGTAATTGTAACATTTTAATTGTAATATCTATAATTGTATGTAAAATTCTAAAATTGTAATTGTATGTGAAATTGTAATTGTAATTTTAATTGTAATTGTATGTAAAATATTTGCAAAATTTTAATTGTATTAATGTGAAATTATTTTATTAAAATTTTTAAATTTGTAAAATTGTAAATAATTGTAAAATAATAAATCTATAATAATATGAATTTTTGTAACATAATAAAGTTTAGAAAATAATGCAAATAAATTCATGTACTTTAGAATTATCATTATTTTATTATGATCTTACATACAAAAAAAAAGAACTTTATACAATACGCCATTTTTATTGAGAGCAACATAATTGCAAATTATCAAGTGAAATATTGATTTTAACATTAATTCAAAATACATATTATAATGTTTCGAAAAAGAGAGTCTTATAAGGTATAAGGTAATTAAGTCCTCTTCTTTATAAAAACCCATTTTAAAATGTATAAATATTGATGAATTAATAACACATGTACCATTTCACATGTACTAATTCCATTGAACAGACTTTAAAAGAATTTGAGTATATTACCATTGTGTTGCCTCTTATGGACGCTAATTCCATGAATATATTTTAGAACAATTCGAGTGTCAAGAATGCAATAGACAAAAAAGAAAAAAAAGAAAAAAAAGGGACTACTTTGCATTTTATTAAAAGGTTTTTGAGATTTTTTGTGGGGTTTATGGGTTCATGGGACTATAGACAGTACCGAACCTTCCGTATTGGTATTTCAGTTGAATTTTTCCTAGCAGTGATATGACCGAATCTTATAGCTATGCGTTTAACAAAGAACCCATATATTTTGAAAATATGATTAAAGACTGTTGTCATATACTTGAGTACTATTCCATATTCTGCAATTTAATGAGGGTTGGAGGGAGCTTACAATCCTGTATCTGTTAGTAACTGCACCCTTCGATAGAACCAAAGAAAATTCAGGCAGATTCCTCAGCGAAGTAGACTGGCCATAATCAATTCCTTCGAGACCTCAACAGAAGAAATAGATATGCATGTCAGAAATATATATGCATGTCAGAGGCTCCTGTTGGCACATTTTCTTGTTGAAGGTTGTGGAAAGGTTCAAGTTTCTTTTTTTGAAAAATAAGAGGTGTTTTTGGAAAGAAATGGCCCAAATATTTTCACAACAAAATGTACATTTCCAACATGTCTAAAAACTAAAATATCTCCAACTTCAATAAACTGCTCAGAAACAAAACTTTCCCAACCATTTGTGAAAACTGCCCACGTCTTAGTATAGCACAGGTTCACATGCCACAGTTGCCCACTTGGGCCCTATAGTATTGCATCTTCACATGCCCCACATTGCATTCTCTCCACATGATCAGTGGGGACCTCCTACAATAAACAAAATGCTTTGGAAGAATAGTTATTTCCATCAAGAATTGATGCAATTCTAATTCTAATTCTCAAGAATAAACAAAATTCTAATTCTAATTGCACATTTCCATCAAGAATAAACAAAATTCTACTTCTCAATTTCTATGGTTGGAGTTCACTAAATTTTGGTGTACACACCTAAAAGTAATTTCGGAGCCTTAATCGCAAATAGGTGCTAATGTATAGATAACCACATCGGTGCGTTTTAGTTACTGTGCACTGGTGCCGTGTTATCAATGGACGCACCGGTGTGGTTCTATTAAGTGACGCACCAATGATGAATAACTGTAAATAAAAAAACGCAACTCTATTTTTTTTAAGTGAAAAAAAAAGGTAAATTGAAAAATGGATGGCAAAATATTTTCGAAAATATAATTTCATAAATCAATTCTTTAAATACTAAACACTTTTCATTATTTCACTATTTTTGTAAAAAAATTCCGCTAGAGATTTGCAGGAGACATACCTGGAGCAAGAGAGCATGAGAGAACCATAGAGCAGCGAAATACGTTCGAACAGAAGTATTCAGACAATCAGAATTCCAAACCTCTGGTGATTCAAACCCTGTAGCATAGAATTTCAAACGATTTCGTGATTAAATTTGATTATTTTTTTACTTTTTTTCTGCAGTTTTGTTTATTTCATTTTCAGAAACAAAAAAAAAAAAATCCATTTTTACCCTAAACCCTTCATTCTTTTTGTTTCTGCCCTTTCTTCTCCCTATTTCTGTGATTTTAGAATCAAGGATTTTCATTTTAGATTGACATCCAACCCACGGGATGATTTGCATAGTCGGATCCCAATCCATGTTGGTCCTTGTGTGAATTTTTGAGAAAAAAGTTTGTTTGTTTGTTTTGTTTGTTTTGTTTTTTTCATTTTTTCATTTTTTTGTTTTTAAATCTGGTGCGCCTTGAGTAACCTAGCGCACCTATGCTCTGTATTATCCCAACGCACCGTGCAAGTATTGTGTAATAAAAAATTTAAAAACAATTTTTTTAATCAGTGCGCCATATTTAAAATAGGGCACCGATGCGCTAGGTTACGAGGGGCGCATCGATAACGAGCTATTTCATTAAGGCGTACAACGAACGTGCTATTTCGCAAAAAAATGTTTTTTTGTGTGTTAATCGGTGCACCATGTAACATATAACGCACCACACTGTGTCTCCTAGTTGACAGAAAGCACCGTATGGTGGTCCCTTGTTTGCGTAGGGTGTTTATGCTAAAAAAACTAACACTGGACGATTTTTATTATTTTGTCTATGTTAATCAGTGCGGTGGTTAAGATGTAACACACTGGTGCTCCTTATTGACATAGAGCACCTTACGGTCTATTATAATGTTTGTGCGGTGCGTTTATAAGACCCCTACGCACCGACGTCGGTACATACCTCATTAAAGGCGCACCAGTTTCTTGAGATTTCTTTTTTACTTGAAAAGTTGACAATTTATTTATAAATATATTAATGAATGATATGGTATAGGTTTTAGATTGATAAAGAAATGATTGACAAGAGATCAAGTAACAAAAATACTGATAACACATCAAGAAAAGAAAAAAAGGCAAGTTCTTTGTAAATTATTTACAAAAAATAATTTTTTTGAAATATATGTAAGTTTAACTAATATGTATTGTTTACTGTGTATCATCCAGAGCCACAAAATGATGAAGCTTGATAAGATTATTTCTAATCTAGGACTAGAAGAGCATAAAAACTTGATGGAAAAATTGCAAAAGGATGAATCAGGTGAATGAAAAAATACTATCGATCCAATATGAGTTTCTTTTTTTATTTTTCATTAATAATATACTTAAAATTATTAGATAACATGTGTCAAACAATCTATTAATTCACATCTTTTTAATGTTCTACAGGGACCAACAAATCAGAAAAATAATGTTGTTCTAAGAAAAGAAAAAAATAGAGCATGCACATGAAAATGAATTACTCCTTAGCTCATCTGGAGTGGTGTTGGAGCTTAACGAAAGCGGGAAAAGCTTTTACAAAAGTTTCAGGGATCTAGTGGAACGAATGTATAGACATCCTTTCCACTTACAATACAAAAATCAATCCAATGATTCCAAGAACCAAATTTTATCTAAACTACATGAAGAGTTTCCAGAGAATTGGTCAATGAGACATGTCAGACTTTTAATAGCAAAATGTACAAAAAAAAAAAAGGAATGAAAAAGTAATATTCCTTTAAATGTTTGTCTAGAATTATTTATAAATATCACTTTTGTTTTATTTACTTTTAATATGTCAATATAAAAATTAAATAGTTTATTGTCATGTTACATTTTCAGGAAGGTTATGAAAATCTCAAAAGATGAACGAGCTGATATCAGAAATATGCCAGTAGGAATGTCCAAAAAGGTGTAGAAGGAGATGGTCAAAGAAATGGACAAAATTGCATCACAGGAGGAGCCATCTCAACAACAACATGCTTCAAATGTAATATATAATCATTGAATTTTTCGATCATTAGGTACAATAAATAAACAATTTAGCATTAAATATTAATTTTCAAGTATTTTCTTGTAGAAAAGAAAAGAAAATGGAACCCATTCAACACACAAAACAAGACGACAAGGAAGAAAAGGGTTGATATCTAAGTTTGTGAGTAATTGTTACTTCCTTATAACAACTTAACTAGATTTCATTTTTTTATTTTTTAAGTTGTTTTACAAAAATCATCATTGAATGTCTTCAAACAGGTGCTAACATACAAAGAAGAACCATCAAACGAATTGATTGAAATTGGGTTAAATATGGGTTGTGAGTATATGTTGGCATATCAAAAATTAATTGTGGAATTTGTAAGCATTTATCGATCTTGTTTTACTTAGCTCCGTTATAATTAATAGGAAAACAATCTTTTATATTAAATATATGATTTGTTATGGGGTATAAAACTTGTAGGAAACAAAGTATGGAACTATGCCAATAGATGAAGTTTTGAAAGATGGCATGGTACATAATTTTGAAAGAAGGTGTATAGTTTATGTGTCAATTGTTGCTATGGTACGTCATTTCTTTTCGATTTACATTGATGTAATATATTATTTAATATTGCAAATTTCATTATTCTCACCAATGTATATACACTCATTACAATTTATTTTTATGTTTGTAGATGGAAGGAGAAGAAGAAGAAAACAATCAACACCGTGAACAAAACATTCCTGAAAATAACCCAAGTCATGGAAGTAGCTCTAGCAGTGACAACAATTCAAGTGAAGAATGATGATCACTATGTTTGGATATCAAAGCAAGGTGTTGTATTTTTTGAAATATTTCTGTGAAATCAGAGATTTTGTTTAATGTAATGGAGATAGTGTCCCAATTGAAAGACAAAGGGATACCAATAACTGTCCCATTTTGTATGACAACGACTGTCTTATTCATATATATATATATATATAATATGTTTTAATTTATTCTATTGCATTCTCCATTGTCGCTATTGAATTATCCATTGTCGTTCTCAAATGCACTAATAAAAATTTAATTCATATCAATATTGTTATAAGATATATATGTGTCGACTTTTGATGAATAATGAATTTTAAAAAATCACAATAATTATGATATGATATAACAAATTAATCCAAACATCACATTCAAATGCATTAATAAAAATTTATTTAATATGAATATTGTTATAAGATGTGTCGACTTTTGATGAATAATGAATTTAGAAAAATCACAATAATTGCACTGTCATAGGTCGATGTTTCTAAAAAATACAAAATAAACACTGGTGCGTGTCAATTACTATACACAGGTGCGTTTGTATGCTGCAGTGCACTGGTGCGTTTCTACGACCTATGGACACCGAAAAAATACCAAAACCAATTAAAAATCTCGGTGCGTTTGTGCGATACTGCACAATGGTGCTTTTATGTGAGACTACGCACTGGTGCATTTGTACGACGTATGGGCACCACACAAATAACAATATGAATTATAAATATCGATGCATTTTTCTAATACGGCGCATCGGTGCGTCTCTATAAGTCTACGTACCGATGCGTTGAGACGAACTATGGGCACCGCACAAATCCCAAGACCAATTAGAACGGCCCCGTGCGTTGTATCACCAACACTGCGCCTGGTGCGGTTTTATACCTTGACGGCCCGGTTCATGCACCTTCGACCGCCCCGGGGCCACCGACTAGAGGACACGCACTGGTGCGCTTAAACCTTAGTAGCGCACCGATGAAAAAAACATCTGTAATAACCTTCGATCGCCCAGTTTTTTTAGTTGTGTTGAATTTCTGTTAAAAGCTTCTCCAAAACCTCCGTAACCATAAACGGATTTTGTAGAAAATGTTTTTATGACAATTTTGGCCAATTTTATAACATTAAAAACCTCCTTTATAGCCTCCACTGGTGGGTCTTTTCCTTGTAGTGACAGGATCAAGCAACTTCAACAGGAATACTTGCAGGCAAGAATTTGCATGTATAATCCCTAGCTGGTTTTGACATGGATGGTATGTTCATGTTGTTATTTTGTTCTTTTGCTGTTGGTGGCATGGTTTGCTGAGTTTTGACAGTGGTTTTCAGCCTTGCCTTGCCATGTTGTGATAGGATTGTTCTCAGTTTTGAGCTTTGGAATTTCCAGATGGTTTCGGAATCCAGGACAGAGGTGATATTAGGAACATTCCCAAAGGCCTAGGAATCCCTTGACCAATTTTGGCAGGATACACGGTAAAGGCTGAGGGTGGTGTCTTGATAAGGGACTAGTGATCCACTGTGGATTGTGGTAAAGCCTAGAGACAAGGAGGTGAAAAATTCTTCAAGGATAATGATGAGAACCGGAGGCATTCCAAGCTAGGTTTAGTTTTGTTATCTTAGTGTCGGTTTAGGTGAGATCATGGTATGGTGAGGGTGGAGGTGGTTTAACCTCTGGATTCCCTTAGTTATTTTTGCATTGGTTTATCCATGAGATCCCACATTCATGCTTGGAATATGTCACATGGAACTATAAGGAAACAACCCTTTGGCGGAGGTTATAAAGGAGGCCTTTAGTGTTATAAAATTGGCCAAAATTGTCAAATTTTTTTTTCTACAACATCCGTTTTCAGTAACGGAGGTTTTGGTAGAGGTTCTAACGGAATTTCAACACAACTAAAAAAAACTGGGCGGCCGGAGGTTATTATAGATGTTTTTTCTCATCGGTGCACTAATCAGGTGTCAACGCACCGATGTGTTTTAGCGTGAATGCACCAGTATTGCAAACCTACCAAGCATTGAGACATAAATAAAATATAGGATGCCCTGGGGCGTTTAGCAACGTCTCGTTGCATGTTAGCCAGACAGTCACCTTGGCGTGGTCGAAGGTGCATGCACCAGGACGTTAAGGTCTAAAACCGCACCGGGCACATTGTAGGTGATACAACACACCGGGCCGTTCTAATTGGTATTGGGAGTTGTGCAGTGTCCATAGGTCGTATCAGCGCACCAATGCGTAGTATTATACAAATGCACCAACGTGCAGTATCACACAAACACACCGATCGTTCTAATTGGTATTGGGATTTGTGCAGTGCCCATAGTTCGTATCAACGCACCGGTGCAGAGTATTATACAAACATATTGATCGTTCTAATTGGTATTGGTATTTTTGCGGTGCCCATAGGTCGTAGAAACACACCAGTGAGCAGTCTCACATAAACACACCCGTGCGCAGTATCACACAAACGCACCAAGAGCTATAATTGGTATTGGTATTTGTGCGGTGCCCATAGGTCGTAGAAACACACCGATGTGCATTATTATACAAACGCACCGATGCACATTAAATGACACACACCAGTGTTCATTTTGTATTTTTTAGAAACATCGACCTGCGAAAAAAAAACAGCCAGACGTTGCATGTTCAGGTTGGTGTTGCGTGGCTAGAGTCGGACACTGCGCCCCTAGCCATTCTACCCATGTATTTTCTCAAGGCACTGCACACCTGGAAAAGTGCTGCGTGCTTGCCCGATTCACCTGACAAGCTCGTTAAAGAACGTTGGTGCTGCGCGCCTAGCACAAGGCACTGCGCGCCTAGCACAAGGCACTGCGCCTTAGCCCGACTCGACACCCCATTCACTTGGGTGCTGCGCGTTTGGCCAGGAGGGCCTCCTACACCTTGCAGACCCTCAATTCAACTCAAAAAACTTTGCAGATTCCTCAAAGGACCTCCAAAGCAATGTTAAAGGGTAAGTACAACTTATCAAGCCTTTCTTCAAGCATTTGTGGTGATTTATGATTAAGGGAAATTGAAGACTTAAGGTGAGAAACCTAATTTTCATGCTTAAAACATCACTGTTTAAAACACTTCTCCATCTGCATACTAAGAAGACCATTGATAGCCAGAAGGGTACCTTGTTGAAGGATTTTTCACTCACCTAAGGCTGTGCCCAAACTCACTCCATCCACTCATAAGATTTGTCCCCTACAATACAAACATATTGACCTTACATTGCCCTCCCCATTTCAAATTTGACATAAGTGCAAGGTGTGTTAAAGAAAAGTTTTTTTTACAAATCAGCAAGGGTGGTCAGTAAGTTTTACCTCTCACCTACAGTCATACACCTTTACCCTCACTCATTCATCCCTCCACTTATAAAGCTGCCTTTTTTCATCACCTTTCCATTACCCTCTTTCATATCAATTTCATAAGCAGTGCTAGGGTTTCAAAAGAAGCAGTGGTCAAAATGTTAAGAGAAGGAGGCAATGGTAGTGAAGAGGAAGGCTAAGTGTCAAGGAGGCAGGGGCACAAAGGTGGAAAAATCAATAGGTTTGAACCCCTCAACACCTTAGAGCTGATGGCCTCTCCCATGATTGTTTCATGTTTCCAGAATGTGGGATGTTTTGATTTTTGTGAAAGGATACAACAGGTGCAAAATCACCCCAAGCTTACTAGAATTTTCATTATTAACTTGCATGACAAGCAAGTTAACCTTGCAGGTGTGACCTTTGAGCTATCCTCAGATGCTATTGCCAATGCCACAGGGATACCTAGTGTAGGGGAGAAATCGATTAAGCATGCCAATCTTGACATGAGCTACTATGAACCCTTCCTAAATCCTAGATACAAGGACAATTGCAAATCCATATTTCCTTTCTCACATTTTCTGGAGAGATATGCACCTTTGATGAGAATTATCATGAAATATTTTACATGTGAGGGAAGGTTTTCTAGGCTTTAATCCTATCACATTAGGCTGCTCATGCACTTTACTAGGGTTAGGATGCTACACCTACCCTACTGCATCTACAAAAGCATTGATAAAATGTCCTATATTGTGCAAAAAAGAGGGTACCCTTAGGAGATGAAAAGCCTCTTTCACCACTCACTGATCAATATGGTTGTTATGCATCAATTGCAGCAGAAGGGCATTCCATGGGAGGTTTTCATTACCCATGAGGTGTTCACCAACCCACAACCCCATCCTCAGTAAAATATGCCTTCATCATCTCATCCTCCTGTCCCTACTCCTCCATCATCTCCTATTGATCATGTTTCACCATTTACACATTTTCCTTCACCTCAGGACAACCCTCCTTCATCACCCTCTCACAATGTATCAGACAATGAGGGAAGTGACAATGAACAATCAAATGAAAATGAAGAAGAGGGTAATGATGAAACAAGCAGTGAAGAAGAAGGAAATAAAGAGGCAGCGGTCAGTGATGAGGCAGTAAGTATGGAAGAAGAAGGAAATGATGATGATGATAGCAGTGACACCAAGAGCCAAAATGTCAGTGAGGCTCATGGCAGTGTGGAAAAAATCCATGAAGAAAGCAGTAAGGCTGCTATCAGTGAGAAAGAAGACATTGAAGCAGATGGCAGTGATGATATTGAGAGCCATGTTAGCAGCCCTGAGACTAGCCAAGAAATCAGTGATGATGATGGAATTGGGTCTAAAATTAGCAAAGAAGAAAACATCAAATCAGAGAGCAATGAAGCAGGAAGCAATAGTTATGACAAAGGCCATGATGATAGTGAATCAAAGGGCCATGACAACCGTGAGAATACAAATGGTGATGACAGTCATGATGGCAACCATAGTGAAGGCACTCAAATGATCAATATCGAACGTTTTCCTTTAACCTACCAAAGGGGAAGTAGGCATGTGTTTGCTGCCCTAAAGAAGCAAGGGGCTATGCCTTCTACTTCAACCAAGCAACTTGACAAGGGTAAGGGGAAGGTGATTGGTCAAGAAGAGGAAGACAATCATGAGACTGAACAAGACTTCCAGCTTATTCATGTTGACAGTGATGATGAAAATGAGCAGAAAATCACAAGCATCTTGCTCCAAAGTAAGGATGCTCAGATCAGAGACCTACAAGCAAACCTAGGTAGGGCCAAGAATGTGATTCACTATTATGGGGTCGAAAGAGAGAAGCTGGAGGCACAAAAGGCCGTTTATGAGGTCAGGGAAATCAGAGCCTGGAAAGAGGCTGAAAAGATGAAGGTTAAGCTGGATGAGGTCTTGGGTGTTTTTGATGAGAGTGAATATTAAGAAGGACAGTTGTCTAGGAGAAGGCCAAGGACAATTGGCTTGAGGAAGGCCTTAGCCAAGGAGAAAGAGCAAGAGGTAGCCTTGGCAGAGCAGCTCACTCCAAGTGAGCTGCTTGCCATGGAAATTGAATATGATTGAGAACCTTGTTTAGAGAGGGCTAATATACACTTGGAGTATCAGTTCGAAAAGACAAAAAGATACCTTGGCCTTCAAGAGAAGATGGCCAAGCATTATGCCTTAAGGAACACAATTGCAAGGGCCAAGCTTAAAAGAGCCTTTGCTAAAATTCAAGCCCTCAAGGAGGAAAAAGGGAAAGAAAACCTTGAAATCCTTGCTGATGCTTCCCTACATGCATCCCAAACACCATGTGCAAGACAATTTCAAATTTTGGCAAGTTTTTGAAAATTTTGGTTTTTGACTGATTTAAAGTGCCAAGGGCGCTGCGCTATTTTTTGGGGCACTATTTTGAGGAATGGATTACATTTTTTGAAACCTTAGGCAAAGGACGTCATCCAAAAAAAATTTCAGATCATTTGGAGCATACTTGGTACTCCAAAAGTGCCAAAAACACCCAAAAAACCACCTTTCTGCCCTATTTTCAGAGCTGGCGCTGTGCCCTGAGCAGTCTTGGGAGATTTGGTATTTGAGAAGGTAAATGAATTCCAATCAGAAAAAAATGGAATTTTTGGAAAGTAGACTTGACAAGCTTTCCAATGAGCTATCATGGAGCTCATTCGGACACAGGGAAGGCCTTCAAAAATCAGCTGCAAGATGACCTATTTTTCAGGTGTAGGAACTGCGCCCTTGGACCTCTGTGCTGCGCCCTTGCCAAAAATTCAACAAAACACACTTGAAGATATTTTGGAGTTATTGAGGAGCCTCAAAGTCAGATTTTCTTGCCAAAGTTGGTTGAGGAGTTATTTTGCATTTATTGAATTAGATATTTTGTGCCTTGGGCCTTGCATGGTCTCTTTGGACATAAATGACATTTATGAGTAATTAATAGTTGCTAAAACCATAGTTAGGGTTTTTACCCTCCAATGAAAGTTAAATAGAGCATTGAGGCCTCATTGTAGATGTTGGTTTGATATTGGTGGATTGTGGAGAAAAACCTCATAGACTTGAAGTTGTGAGGAGTTTTTGGTTTTGGAGCATTGTGAAGGTTCTGAAATGAATATCAATGAGACAAGCACTTTGCAGCATTCATGAACATGGATAATGTTGATGTCTTTCTCATTTTGTATATGTCTTCTTATGTTTTCATTTTTTTTCATCTTTCTCTTGCATTAGGACAAAAATTTTAGCTTAAGGTATGCTGTCAAAAGCACATTAAGTCTGTCTGCTTCTTTTGCTCTCATGTTTTCCCCTGCTTGGTCAGTTTAGAGAATTCTTAGTTGCTCTCTAATCCCACTCAGCTTGTTAATCTCAAGAATTATTTAATGGATTCAGTGCCAAAGAGGTTTATGGTTAGCCCTGCCTTTTGGAATCACTTAAACATTGTTTTTGAGGTCTTTACTTCAAATTATTGCTGATTAGGTTTGAATGAAGAGGTTTATGGTTTTCCCTGCCCTTTTGTCCATCTTGAAAGGTTGCTTTGAAGTTCTCTATAGTATGATTAAGGAATTTTATGAGTTCCCTTACCTTTAGTCATTACTATATGTTATCTTGCATGTTTTCTTTCTCTAAAGGTAGATAGCTAGAGAGGTTAGGAGTTCCCTGCTCTCTAGGGTTTATTGGATAGTTGTTTTTGAGTTTACTTGCTAGGGTTTTGGTCAAAGAAGTATGGTATGCCCTGTCTTTGGTTATTTCTTCATGCATAGTGTTCCTAAAGACCTTTCTTATCGCATTATCTTTCAAAGGATTCTTAACTGCCCTTTGCACCTACTCTGTTCACAATTTAATGTTCACTTCACTCACCTAAGCCTTGAAGATCCATTTGGCTTTGTTATAGTTTCCCTCCGAAGCACCCTTGACCTATTGTTGTACTTTCTAGACCCTTTGCAGACTCCATATCCCAATGGTATAAACCTCTCCTACTCTATTTGTTCTACTTGACAACCTACGCAACCAAACAAACAAGACAAACAAACCCTAATCCTTATAACTAGCCTAAAATCAAAACCCTAAAATCAATCAAGTTCACATCTTTCATACAAACATAGAGAGAGCCCTCTCTGAGTCCAAGAAGGCTAGGTCCTAGGACTCCAAAGATTGGTTTGATGTTACCCCTGTTCATTTGTTCTACCAATTTGAAAAATTAGGAGGACCTAACAGTTTGGTCGTCAGATGGATCCGAAGGTGATACTTGTGATAACTAGATTTGCATAAAACTCTTAGTTAATCTGGTATTCCATGATAGGTCAAAGCATATAGACATCTGGTACCACCATCTCAGAGATTTTATTTAGAGACGCATTATGTTACTTCATTACATTCCCACGGAGGATCAGGATGCAGATATTTTGACGAAGGTGCTTGCCAAGAGAAAAATCGAATACTATAGAGGCAGGATCGGGGTAGCTAATAATCCCTTTCTTGTCGAGAGGGAGTGTTGAAAAGTCAACAAGAAATGTGTGTCTAATTTAATTTTCCCTTAATTAAATTGGACAATAAATTGTAATCTTATCTCATAATCACTTGTAATAGTTAACTGAGTGTGATAAACTCAGTTAGCTCATGAATTTCGAGTTGAGGGTGGTTGGTGAGGCATGTAGAGTGATTCTATTTGTTTTTGAGTCCAAGTTGTAGTTAGTGCATTAGTTTAATGGATGAGAAATCAGTTAACTCAATTAATTGAGTTAAAATCAGTTTAACTAGTTGTAACTGATTGTTGCACTAGTGAGAGGTCAAGTGAATTCAATCAGATTTAATTCACATGCAGTGATCTGTCCAGTAATTGATGATTTACTTTTAATAGCTGCATGCATTTAAGTTCTGATGAAGACCCAATTGAGACAGAGGTTAAAGGGATGTTAGCTATCTATTGTATTATTATCAAACTTCTCGCATGCATTAATACACCCATAAGGTTGCCCATGAGCATTGCGCAATTTTGAAAGGATGAAATTCTTAAAGAATAGGGATTGCATTCCACATGAATTGCGCAAGTAAGGCAGGCTGAGCAGAGGCTGAAAATTAGCTAAGTGTTGGTCGATTTTGTCTGGATCAGTGTGAGACAGTTGTGAGAGTGAAACAGACTCTTGTGAGAAGAGTGCATTGTAATTGTTTCATGATTCCTTGGTTGAATATACAATAGAAGATAGAGGGGTTTTTAGCAACAAGCTTTTCCTGGGAAATTTTTGTGTGCTGTGGATTGATTTTCTTCTTTCTTTTACTTGGTGTGATTGGTGATCATGTTTATTTTCCGCAATTATCTTGTAGAAGGATTCAGTATCTTGCTTTAGCATATCGCATGATCATATTGAATCCATTAATATATACATATTGTTTGTATAATTTATACACCGCCATTTAGTTTTGGAAGATTTGAACTTTCTCCTTGCAAACTTGTTGCCCTCTCATTGTAAAATACTTTTACCATCTCTGACATATCATATAAATCCTTTCTGAAAGCTCTCTTATCCTCATACATAAGCTCCTGTCCTTCTTCATGTGCCATGACTAGTGGAGTTTGAGGAGTTTTTGACCTCCTTGAACCAATTTGAGGGTTTGGCACTTCAAGAACTCCTTCTCCTCTTTTCAACTTAAACCTTGTGATCATTCAATAAAACACTTACAAAAACTGTCAAAACTTCAAAATAGCCATACTCTAATACCAAATTGATCTGAAATTAAAAATTGAAGGTTTCTTGAAAATTTTGCAAGCTAATTTATGTCTTCTGGGTAATGGAACAAAATTGAAAAAGCACATAAAATTATTAAACTTCGTCAAGTTCTGTAGAATTAAATAGAGAAAAATAGACAACATGCACATAAACATCTTAAACTTAGTTAATTTGATGATGGAGTTCACCCCTCCTAGGATATATCTCTGGGTCCAACTTCCAATTTTGGCCCGTTTAATTATATGCTCAAAATGTAAATTACATCAACATACAATGCTCAAATCACAAAAATGGTGCTTCCATTGTGTCCAGAACACCCAAAAACCCCTATTTAGGATCTTCTTTGGGCTCAAAAAGGCTGAAAAATGGCGAAGTTAGGCCTCCTTGTTCATTTCTATGTTAATTGTCTTGCAAAATGACCTCTCTATCAAAACTAGAAATAAATTTTGGTCTTGGCGGCATTGCTAGGCGACAAATTGGTGCAGGTTAGGTGATAATTCCGCCACAAATGGTGCAATTTTTTGAATGTTTAATTTGACACCTATGGCCTAAAACTATGCTCCCAGGTTAGTTGCATGGAGCCCATGTGATAGGGGAGCACGTGCCAGAGGCCACACACCCTGCTGACTTTGACAGCTGATCGCCTTAGTGGTCATGTGGCAGCGAGCTAGGCACCACGTGAAAGCCTTCCAGAACTCTCGCCATTGATTACGGTAATGAATATGGGATCGGGGGCTGGGGATAACTCCTCGCCCCATCCGAGTTTCGTCGTGGTTGCATGGTCTGTAATATGGCCGGGCCTAGGCCGGTTGGGCGAGCTCACTGGCTCAATCCCCCTGCCCCCCCCCCCCCCCCCAAAAAAAAAATCATAACACAATTAAAATTTAAATATAATCGCTAACAATTATATAACAATAATCAATGCCTGGTGTATTAGTAAAATGTCGCACTGCGCTGCCAGAGGTCGTGGGATCAACCCCCACCAAGGTCATTCCCTCTGTTAACAAAATTTTGGTCGATGGGCATAAGCCACATGGCGGCCTATGATTGGCCTATCCCAAATCACAACAACTAATCAAACTTTGCCAATTTGATTTGTACGATCATGCCACATGTTAATACGGGATTGGTCCGTCTAACCACTGAACTTGCATAGTCAGCTGCTGACATTAGTGCCACATCATCGTACAACATGCCTAGTTTTGCATTGGTCATGCATTAACACAAGCTTATTGTAGAAGATATTTTGCTGAATCCTGAGTAGAGAATTCAAATCTTTGGCTTCTTGTTTAAACTCTGCCAACTGAGGATTTGCACGTAATTTTTCTATCATTCTCTCTCTTTAATCTTATTATATTTTTTCTTTGTCTCCTTCTCATGCTTCAATTTCAATGCATCAAATTTTTTTTTGTAATTTTGCTAATTCATTCTGCCACTGTTCAATAATCTTCTTATTTTCTACATAAAATGTTTTTTCCATTGAAATGATATTTTATTCTTTCTCTTTTAGAAGTTCTTGGACCTTTACTTCTTCTATTGTAGCTAAAGAATACACCCCTGTAAATTGAGTCAACTTTTCTAATTCTTCTGTTGGTGCAGTAGAAGAACCTTTCCACAAAACTTTAAAGGAAGAAACTTTTCCATGTACCAATGCCTAAGATTTATCAAGTTTTATCTTCTTTCTTCCTATTTTGAATACTGCCTAATTCTGGGAAATGTAGAATATATCCAAAGGAGGATTTTATGTCACATTGAGAGTGACCTCAGAAGAAGGGAAATCCGAAATAATTTTGATATCCTTTTGCTAATGAACAAATGTTTTATCAATAACTTCAACTTAATTTGTATCATGTTTAGTACCTTTTGGATTATCCTGAACATTGATCTGATGTGAGGAAGTTTTAATTTGAGTAACTATAGTTTGACTCATGGTATTTGGATTAAGAGTCATATTAAACTCATTCTAGGCCTCATTTAATTTAATATTAAAAATCAATTCTTCTTCTTGGGATGAAGAAGAAACTATGAAAACTTCTTGCTGGCCCTTAGGAGGAATCACTGACTACGAGGAAGTTCCAAGCTGAATAATATACAAATATAAATTTTCACGAGGCAGCTGTTGTAAATCTAGTGGAAAAGTTTTTATCTTGGAAGTTTTTTACTGAGTAAAATGAGTTATTTCTTCCACTTTTAATTGTTGATTCACTCATTGTAGCACTGTTGCATAGGATGAAGACTGTGAAAATATTTCATCCAACTTATCTTCCTCGTGAATAAATTACCTAATTCCCTCAGAAGTAGTAATTTTTTTACAACTGAGTTTGAATCATACTTCTTGTTAGGAATAGTGGGAAATTTAAGGTCTTGAATAGCTAGGATTTAATTTTTTTTAATTTTTTAATTTTTTAATTTTTAATTTTTATTTTTTTCAGCATGACGGTAGTTTGTTAGTGAAAATATGCCAAATCTCACAAGAAAAATAGGCCATGCTCTCTTGTTTGACTCTCTCAACACTTTACTAATACCATATCCCATAGTATGATAGGCTACCTCCCTACTAACAAACTTAACTAGGATAAGCAAAGGAAAAACATGAGGGTGAGTGAGGTTGACCCAGACTCTGATATAAGTGAATAATTATTCACCAAACAAATTTCCAACCTTTTGAAGATCATCCATAGCTTCTTGCGACATCCTGGGTGGCCGAGATTCAAAAATGACCTCATATATCAGAATAATTACTCTATGAAAAATCTGGTAGAAGTGTATTGGACAAAGTACCCCTCGATAGAATATTTTGAGAAAGTCTTTGTAGATCAAGGAGCGGAGCGCGCAACGCGAAGCTAAGTTAGAGTGTTAGGGGATTTGGGGTGGGTAAAAGCCCCTTATTTTTTAAAAGTATGGGAATTTTTTTATACGTTGAGCTCCGCCCATGTTTTTCAGACCATGGTATTGTAAATGTAGAGACTATTTAAGGAGTCTAGGATAGTCTTGATAGAAAGCAATAGATGATACTTGATATGTGATGCACTTGGATGTAAGATTGCCTTGAGTCTGTATTCTGTGGGTTGATCTAGAGAAAAGGCTCTTGCGGCTAAGTGCGGAGATCCATGCAACTGAGTGCATAGACCCATGTAGCTGAGTGCGCAGACCCATGCATCTTAGTGCACAAGGTGGAATTGATTGTATTGGGGAAATATGAGAATTGATGAAAGCATTTTGAAGAAAGATCTGTGTTTCGAGTTTATGTGTTTGCTTTACTTGCATCTTATGTTATCTATGCATTTTTACTTATAATTGCATCGTGAAGTCCTGTTTAAGGTTATTTATACTGTTTTATGCTTGTTAAAGTAAGATCATGCAGTCTACAAGTTAGTTCAACATAAGTGTTGAAATGTGACTATATAATTAGTAGATCCATTTTGCGAAGCTCTGTCAAGTACTAAAAGGAAGATAAGCCCTAATGCCACACTCCATTGTCCCTCTGGATGCAGAAACTTGGTTCTAGCATCCCCCTATATTTCCTCGGGTGAGACTTCGGTCTACACAGCAGATCATTGCCGAAAGGGTCGGTAATAGTGGGTTTTGTTGGTTCGCGCAACCATATCTAAACCTGGGTCTAGTCCCCATTAAGCAAACAAATGGTTCCGTTTCTGGGACCGAGATCTGAATGAGGGATATGTGGATGTGCCATCCGTATAAGAAAGATATTCAAGTCTAGGTAGATCTAAAAGAACATGAATTTTCTGCGCAAGAAAATAGAAATCCACCCCTATCTACTGAAAACTGGTTGTAGACATATATCTTTACATATCAACACGAGATATTTTTCTCATTATTTGATAGCGAGCTACATGATTGGTTATCAATACTAGCTGATCAAACTACCCATTTTAACAATAGGCCTACTGTATGGACTCCTGAGCTGATCAAGAAATTGAAGGGAATTGATAACGAGATCGCAAGGGATGTTTTATTACTGAGTTTGTGATCGATACATCTGTATCCTATAGCAAAGTTGAGCATAAATTTTCAAAGGCCCGCGAGGTAAGTACTTGAATTCTTTGAAGCTCTGGATTAAGATGCTATTGTGTGAAAATGGTGTACTATGAATGCAATTAGATTGATGTTCAGAGGAAAGAAAACCGGAACTACGCTACAAGGTAAGATATTTAGGGTAGATCATAATAATTACATTGAGTTTGAGTACAGTCCATTGTTTGGGTCTGAAAGTGAAGAAGGAGGAAGCCACCTTGATACCCCTAGAAGTGTATCAGTAAAGTTTGAATATCATCAGGGCACTTATGGAATTCACCAACCTTCCACCCCCGTCACCACCCATTTCCATTTTGTTCCTCCACTGCCACCTCCACCTCCCCTATTCACCATGGCTCACTCACCTAAGATGCCTATTTTCAAAGGATAAGATGATCCTGAATAGTTCTAATTTGTTGCAGAAGCAATATGGAGATCACAAAACATCACTGATGAGAATATGAATAAAGCACAGTTGGTCACAACACTACAGGACAAAGCGTTATCACGATACATGAAATTTACCACGATGAACCAAAATGCTACATTGGCCCAGACTATGGTTGCACTAAATTTTGAATTTAAGAAGCCGG
Source organism: Pinus albicaulis (assembly GCA_034641835.2). Lineage (NCBI taxonomy): Eukaryota > Viridiplantae > Streptophyta > Pinopsida > Pinales > Pinaceae > Pinus > Pinus albicaulis. The sequence goes on along the minus strand of CM076582.1, from coordinate 39,632,512 downwards.
AGTTGCAGTCCCAGTGTATCACGAAGATCAAAGAGATCAAGAAATTAGCCAATGAAACAGTGTGGGAAGTCAATAAAAGTTTTAAGACATTGATAAGTCAAGTTAACTTTGATATCCCTGACGAGTAGCACAAGGAATGGTTTATCACTGCGTTGTTACCTCATCTTAGATTGCCATTATCGTAGCAAAAGGTCGCAACCCAAGCTAAAGCACTGGAGATTGCGATTAAGTTAGAAGCTTCGCCGGTAGCAGATACTAACCTATGGGTTCAACAAATCCAAACCCAGTTGGAAATATTACATATGGATCTCCAAGATTTAAAGAAGGGAAAATAAGTTCAGGCAGAAGTATGGTGCATAAAGTGCAAAGCAGAAGGTCACCATAAGGATCAGTGTCCTGTTTTTAGAGACTAATTGGGCACCGAGATGCTAATTCCATTGAGACCTGGGCCAAGTGCTAGACCAAATGTGGGACCGAATGTCTCGTGTAGTTTTTGCGAAGTTGCAGGACAACACTCTACAAACTACTGTCATTTGCTGTAGAAGTACATTTGGTCACCGAAGCAATTATTCTGTAATTACTGTAGTTCAGTGGGACATGATGAAAATCACTATCTAAGCTGTGATCTAATGATGCAGAGTACTAGAGCATACCGAGTACAAGACGAAGGACATGGAGATCCAAGTTCGACAACATGGAGTGGGGGTTTCCAAGTCTGGGGTCGTGGCCGAGGAGGAGGCGTTGGACGAGGTCACGACCAAATCACATGCTATAATTGTGGTCAACCTGGAAATTTCTCTAGATATTGTTAGAATCCCATTGTTTTATCTTGTAGGTATTGTCACAAATTTCATCATGAAATAGAGGAATGTCCTACATTATTGGCTAAAATGCAGGAAAAGCGCAACCAGTAGCCTGCCCAAAACATAAAAAATATGAGAGCTGAACCACACGAAGAAGATCTAAGTGTCAAAATAGGGAGACAAAGTGGTATAAGTATGGGAGAAGATAGAGTAGAAGGCAAGAAACATATGGAGGATACATGGGTCCAGAAAGATGGAGACAAGAATAATGAGTTTGATATACAACGCGAAAAAGAAACCTTCATGGACGCGAAGAAGAGTTTTATGAGCCTTGGAGCTTCGACATCAATAGTGCAGAGACAACTGAATCTGTTGAAAAATAAACTTGAGGAGATTATAGAATCCTAGGAAGTTGATCCATCCATTCTAACATATTTCTTACAAACATGTATGAATTTGCTCAGGGATCAGCAGGTTGTGGAGGGATTGCAGGATTTGATCGACAAATGCGCTGGTAAAAAAAACCAACAACCAGAACAATGCATAGTGCACAAGGTCTACAAACATAAGAAAAGAACTGGCAGAGAAATGTAGCTAACTGCACAGATCGTTGATTATGAAATGGATGAAGTAATCCTTGATCTTGGATCAGATGCCAATGTTTTTCCAAAACAAACATGGGAACAGATGGGGAGGCCTAAGCTTCAATGGTCGCCAATTCAGCTAAGGATGGAAAATCAAGAGAATATAATCCCTATGGATCGAGTGCATGGCATCAACGTAGATATTGATGGCGCAAATGTATTGGCTGATTTTGAAGTTATTGAGATTGTTGAAGATAGCAACCTGTATCCTCCGTTGCTTGGGTTTGATTGGTCTCATGACATGGATGCTATAAACAATTTGAAAAATAGACAGAAGGTATTTGAAAAGAACGGTACTAGGGTTTTTGTGCCTTTTGACCCCTTTGAAGGTGCGTGCTATACAAAACCTATTCAACACGAATATGGTGGTGCTGATATTGATAAGATTTACAAGATAATTGCGTAGGATGAATATTGGATTAATTCGATCGCTGATGGCATAATCCATTGGGAACACTATAGTTCGTGTGTTTCAGAATCCGACGAGGAACTGAAACATTGGAATAACCTCTTACATGAAGTATCTACTAAGCAGTGTAACAGAGTTACCAAATCACTTCGCTGTGTCACATCAAAGGTACGCGACTTGCCTTTTTATGATGGAACTGGGAATGTCGCCTTATTCTCGGAAGAATTTGAGAATAAGGTGCATGAAGAAAAAATATATGAAGCTTTGGACTTCATCTTGAAGTCCACTCCAGGCCGATGGTGGGGTGCGCACAGAGAAAGCTTAGGAGGATGGAAGGAATTTTGTAGGCCGATAAGGCTAAGGTTTGGTTAGGACACATTACTAGGACACTGTATTTTCTGCGTACTGTATGGTATATTACTAGGACACATTGTTTGAAAACAGGGGTTGATGGTAGACCCTATGAAGATTGCTGTAATTATCAATTTGGAGCCACCGAAAAATGTGAAGCATATACTCATGACACTCGAGCATATAGGTTATTTTAGGAAGTTTATCAAGGCCTACACGTATATCACTGCATCGATGGAAAAATTATTGAAGAAAGATCTCAAGTTCTGTTGGGATGATGGTTGTCAGAAGAGCCTTGATGTAATGAAAGAAAATATGGTAACTACTCGTATTCTAGTATTTGCAGACTGGAAGAAAGGCTTTCATGTACATGTCGATGCGTATTGCATAGCTTTGGGAGCTATCTTAGTGCAGCTACGCGAAGGCGATCTAGATCACCCCGTTGATTTTGCAAGGAGGAAGATGTCTAAAACAGAACCGAAATACTGCACCACAGAGCACGAAGTACTAGCCATGGTATATGCGCTGCAAAAATTTAGACACTATCTATTAGGTGTGCACTTCAAAATGTTTACGGATCACTTTGATTTGAAATACATGGTCAACAAGCTTGTGTTGGGGGGGGGGGGATTTGTCGTTGGATAATTGCTGTTCCAAGAGTACGATTTCAAAGTAATATTCAAGCCCGGATGTTGGAATGTCGGACTCGACCACTTGTCTAGGATCGAGATAGGAAAAGAGCTGACGAATATTGAGGATGGATTTCCTGATGCACAATTGTTCACTATTAAGGGTGCAAATGAATATTTTCTAGATATAATTCAGTTTCTGACTACGGGCATTGAACCTGCAAAGTACACTACGGAGCAGAAAAAAGATCTGGTAGTAAAGCAACCGATTTTACTCTGATCATAGGACATATATACAAGATGGGGGCTGACGAGATTCTACAGAGATATGTTCTTGAACATGAACGACACAAAATTTTGATTGAAGCACATGGAGGAGTTGCTGGAGGTCACTACCCAGGGAGGGCCACTGTGCAAAATATTCTACAAGCTGGACTTTGGTGGCCTATAGTGCATAAGGATTCGAAGGAATATTGTAGCGCTTGTTATGTTTGTGAGAGGACTAGTAGACCTTTGCGAAGGGATGCAATGGCACTGCACCCTCAAGTTTCTTTGCAGGCTTTTGATAAATGGGCAATTGACTTTGTAGGACTGATTGATCCACCTGGGAAATAATAGGTGCGTGGTACATTATTACTGTGACATATTACCTTACTAGATGGGCTGAGGCACAACCGGTGAAAAATTTTAGTGCAGATACAACAACGAAGTTTATTTTTTAACATATTTTGTTGCGGTTTGGGTGTTCGAAGATCTTGATGAGCGAAAAGGGTACGCATTTATTGAAAAGCACTATTGAAGCATTGAACGCAGAGTTCAAAGTGCATCACTAGAAGAGCACACCATATCACCCCCAGGAAAATTGGACGGTTGAGGCCTTTAACAAAATTATAGAGAACGCTTTGATGAAGGTGTGCAATGTCAACAGGGATGACTGGGATATGCACATTCTTATATTTTTATGGGCCTATAGGAATACCTGTAAGAATTTCATGGGTCAGACTCTGTTTTATATTAGTATACATACATGAATCTATGAAGCCAATGGAATACATTGTTCCTAGTATTTGCATCGCCACAGTTACAGATATGGTCAACTGCGATATTATGGAGCAGAGATTGGAGCAACTGCTCGCGCTGGAGGAAGATAGGTTCATCACCGGGTTTCACCAACATGTAAAGAAAGGGAGGGGAAAAGCTGGACATGACAAGCATATTAATAAAAATACGCTCAAATATAGGGACCTAGTTCTTTTATATGAAAACAAGTTCACAAAGTTCCTGAGTAAGATACGAATGCATTGGTTAGGCCCTTATATTGTCAGGCATGTTTCAGAAGGGGGCACAATTTAGGTCGAAAATATGAATGGATAATTGTTCCCTGGACGTATCAATGGCAACAAACTAAAGTTTTACCAAGATGACTCCGTCCGTGGAGGTTCAAAATGACTATATGGCCGACGAAGAGACTTAATGGTCCACACGGTTGAAAGAGAGCATGGGACTATAAACGATTCTACCGATGGGTGGCTTTGTCACAATATGAACACTACGTAGTGCATGGGAATATGGCGAAGATGGGGGACACTACATCAAGGGAGGCTAGACTGCACTGACGAGATGAGTCTGGTGAGTTTCATCCAAAAAGTGACCATTGGAACAAGAACTTTTGATTTGAAAAGGAATTGGGTATTAAAAAGAGTGGGAGGGATGTATTTAATGAGCATATCTTGGTGGATCTGCTACCAAATCTGCATTTATGAGGCATATATGAAGGAGATCATGGAGTCTAGAATTGAACATTCGAACACTTTGCGCTCTAAGTGTTAGAATTGAGATTTTGTGCCTACAAGAGCGCCGAGCGATCCGCTGTATGTCAGAATACAATTTTGAATTATTGAAAGAGGAATTGCTCAGAGGAGGGCTAGGGTACACAATCCGGCTAGGGTTATAACACACAATTATGACTACTCCACCCACACATAGCACATTGCTGAGGTCGCCCAAGAAGCAGATCACTGTGGGAGTGACACCGTCTCAGAAGCCAAAGAAGCCAGTGCTGCGATCATCGCCCCGAAAGAAGATCCCTAAGGAACAAAGGAGTAAGGGGACCCAAGACCAACAGAAGTAGGTTGTCGAGGTAGAAGAGTCAGACGATGAAAATCTTGCACCAGAAGATATTGCTGCGGAGGAGGTAGAACCTATCACCAGGTTGCCCCCATATATTCTGCCTTGGTGAAGCCTACAAAGGATCTAGACGTAGTAAAATATAGATGTTTACACTGTTACTGCTGGATGAAGTATCTGTTGAGGGGGATTTGTTGGGAAAAGTTCCCCAACTGCAAATGGAGGATTGAGACTTTAATGATTGTAGCAAGTACTCGCAGTTCAGATGAGCCGATATCTGTGCTCCTCCTATTACGAAGCTACCGAAGTAACAAGATTGGAATCGATGAAGTGGGTGGGTGGTATCTAGGATGTGGGGATACTAAACATGCTATATGTTCCACATTTCGGGTGAAGTAACATCAACACAATTTGTGTGCACCAACTGCTAGCTTTGGTGTACGATGACTGCTTATGGTTGGGGAAGAAGATTCCTCTTGATGCGATTCTTATAAGGAAGATCATGACCCTTCCTTGTCTCGGTTTGAACCCTGCAGACATGTTTATGGGCAAGGATTAGGACAAGAAGTTGACAGACCAGATGAAGCAAGATTACGGTATGACGAAGGGAACTAGGGGTTAGTCGATTAACTCCATCACAAATAGGTCTGTGCGCTTTTACACGCACCATTTGGCAGGAAATATTATGTGAAAGTGTCGCACAGAGGCGGTTTCTGCGCTGGTAGTGTCTTTGGATGCGGAGTGCAGCAAGGGATTTTTCTATAATTGAACAGGATACTTAGGAAGTGATTTCTTAGCTGACTTCCGTGAAGCTCAAGACCAGGGCAAGCAGTTACACTACGCATGGCTCTTTCTCTTAATAACATTGATGTCCTAGAGGGATCCCAAGTAGTCACAGTTCTCCTCTACGGACCCTGATCTCTACGAGGCTTCGTGGTAGGCCTCACTATGGCATTAAAAGGAACCCACCAGGGTAATGGCGAACAAAATATTTTCGGTTGGATTTGAAATGTGTCTGCGCATAGTTATTAGCCACTATCCCCGACTATCACCAAGTATTTTGAATCAATATCATGAGGCCACATAATTCAAAGAGGACTTCCACCATGTTCATATCCAGGTGAAGAATGACCTTGCTGGGGTTTGGTACGAGCTTTTGTATTTGGTAGAAAAGGAATATGTTGCAGCCATAGTTAATGAATGGCAGGGAAATTGGCTAACTCCTCCCACTTAAGGCACAAAGATAGGGCAGGCAGGGACAAGTGGCATGAATCCCACTATGCCGAAGGGAAAGAAGGACACCAGGAAGCAATACAAGACATTCACACTTGTGATCGGTAAGAGACTGACATGGAGGTTGAGACATAAAAGGAGGTTCCAAAGATAGGAGGGGGCGATGCTCATGATGATGATACAATTATGGCATGAAGCCCAATATGCTGAGGGTAAATAAGGACACCAGGAAGCCATACAAGACATTCGCATTTGTGACCGGTAAGAGACTGACACAAAGGTTGAGACAAAAAAGGAGGTTCCAGAGACAAGAGGGGGTGATGCTCATGATGATGATACAATTATGGATCCATATGACCCCCCATCCCCTTTTACTACTAAGAGACGACAACCACAACGCGGAGGTAGGTGGAAGAAAATGAAGCCCAGTTGGTCCACTGGCCTGGAAGCCATGGTCCTCACTGAGGGGGGCCTCGATGAGATAGGAAATATTGTTAAGAATGTCGCTGACCATTTGTGGGGTAACATTGAAGGCCAATATAATAAGGTACTGACAGAGGTCTATAAGGGCCTAAAATATTTGGAGGTACAGATGAGCATAGTCCAAGCGAGTGAGTTTCAAGCAAGCGCGGATCAAGCGAGCAGGGCCCCAACAGATGCAAGGACAATAACACAATAAATGGTGATTAAAACTGATGCCCACGCAGTGCCAATCCCTGTGGGCACATTATGTTTTGATACTGCGGAGCATATGAAGCAGGCGATGCATTTGTAGAACACAAGGCCTAATCTGGCTGCGCTGCCTCTATAGACATTACACGAGTTCCACCAGGGTGTGACTGAATAATTGAAGATCAGAGAGCAACACACCCTCTTGGCTATATAGAATGCTAGGCAGGAAAGGCAGAGGATGGTCGAGGAAAAGGAACTAGATTTGCAGGAGTGCGATGCAACGACTGCACAAAGGCAGAATTTGGAGGATGTCATCTCCAAGGCTTTCAATGACCTACCTCAGTTCAAGATTCAGGCTGTAGCCACCCTAGAGGAAAAAGTGGCAAAGATCACCATTATAGTAAGGGAATCTAAGGTCGAAGTCGACACAGTGCGACTTGAAATGCAAATGAAGATAGTCGAGCTACAGATGCAATTGCAACCCTCCACTCCACCAGAGGCCAGGGAGCATCGCGCAACCGAGATCAAGGCTGACCATGATAAGATTGATTAAACAATACAAGAATGAATTAAATTTTTTGAAGATGTTATGGATGTTTGGGCCTCACTGTAGGAGGACCCCCATGCGTAAACAATCAAGAAGGAAATCTGCAAGAAGTTAGAATAGATGGACCAAATTAAGGTCACAATAAATACCTTAGCTCCAATACAGCGGTATACCAATATTAATGAAGGGAAATTTTTGCATGGATAGATCTTTGAGATGCATAGAAAGGAGAAAATTACCACAGCCATAACACAACCATGGGAGGCCGAAGCAAGTCAGTTATCATAAATTGTCAAGAAGTAGCTGAAGGGCCTGCACTAGACACAAAAGGATATTACGGTCAATCTTGCAGGGCCAACTACTGAGATGTTGCTGAGCGAAGTCCAAGAAGAAAAAAAATAGTGTGCCAAATAAGTTCCACCTCTGAAGGATACCTTGAGCGGCATCAAAACAAAGATTGAGGGCGCATCTGTAGAGTGACTCGGGATGAGTCACAGTTTTGTGTTGGGGGCCTGTTGGACAGAGTACCCCTCGATAAAATATTTTGAGAAAGACTCCATATATCAAGGAGAAGAGCGTGCAATGCGAAGCTAAGTTAGAGTCTTAGGGGCTTTGGGGTGGGTCAAAGCCCCTTATTTTGTAAAATAATGGGAATAGTTGGTATACATTGAGCTCTGCCCATGGTTTTCGAACCATGGTATTGTAAATTTAGAGACTATATAAGGAGTCTAGGATAATCTTGATATAAAGTAATAGATGATACTTGATATGTGATTCAATTGGATGTAATATTGTCTTGAGTATGTATTATGTGGTTTGGGTTAGAGAAATGGCTCTTGCAGCTGAGTGCGTGGAGACCTTAGGAATTCTGCAGTTGAGTGTGCAAACCCCTGCAGCTGAGTACACAGGGTGGAATTGATTGTATTGGGGAAATCTGACCATTAATGAAGGACTTTTGAAGACAAATCCGTGTTTTGAGTTTATGTGTTTTCTTTACTTGCATCTTATGTTATATGTTTTTTTTTTACTTATAATTGCATCACGAATTCCTGTTTAAGGTTATTTATGTTGTTTCATGCTTGTTAAAGTAATATTGCACAGTCTGCAAGTTAGTTCAACATAAGTGTTGAACTGCGACTATATAATTAGTAGATATGTTCTGCGAAGCTCTATCAAGTACTGAAAGGAAGATAAGCCCTAAAGCCACACTCCATTGTCCCTCTGGATGCATTAAACTTGTTCTAGCATCCCCCTATATTGCCTCGACTGAGACTTCGGTCTACACAATAGATCATTGCTGAAAAGGTCAGTAATATTGGGTTTTGTTGGTTTGTGTAGCCATATTCGAACCTAGGTCTATGCCCCATCAAGCCAACAAAGTGATCAAAGCAATTGAATTCCCATAAGATGTCATGATAAATATGAATATGATTTGGATCCAAAATGGCCCATTTCCAACCCATGGCAAGAAAATCCATAGAAAAACACAAATAATCCATAACATAAGTAGACATGTATAAAAGAGGAATCTTATCTTCTGAAACACTTCTAGCATGTCGAAAAGCTAAGATATGGGAGGCCAAGTTATCAGAAATAATTATAGCACAATAAAAAATAAAACCCTTGGAAGCAACATCGATTAAAGGTACCCAGTCCTCTAGGAATTTTGACACGTTCGGTAGTGCATGCAATCGACACAACGTGGTGGCGACTTTGGAAAAAGGAGAAGCAAGGGAATCTAGCGAATACTTACCGGTTTCCTTAGATTTATTCTTGTTTGCATATTTCTCTTTTCCCAGATTGATTCTGATAGGTGTCCATGCTCCTTTCTAAAGGCCTCGATGAATTCCTTATTATATATACATTAAGGATTCAGTAGGTGATACATGCTTTGGAGATCCTTACTGGTGAAAGAACTAATTACTATTCCTCTTTTGGTTTGAATGCATCTCCCAGAAATATCAAAATTCTCAGCCACCCATCAGACCATGTCTGTATAAGGCAATAATTGTGGTCTTTCCCTAATTATTTAAATAAAAGAGTTTGCTACATCCCTTGGAGTGGCTTCTGAGAAAAAAGTTTTATCTTATGCTGTGGCTGTTCTAATGGTCTCCTCGGGATCTTCTTCTTGAAAATGTTGATAAATTTCTTCCCACGAAGACATCCCAACATATATGGTACATAATGTATCTGAAAACAATCTTGCTCTTGGATTTTTGTCAAAGACATCTTAAATAAACAAGCACGTGGATTGCTGTTGTGGAGACTTTTTATTGGCTTTATTCATTTTCTTCATTTCTTCTACGTATCAGGGGTTTGAGGTTACCTAAGAGATACATACATATAGATCAACAAAAGAATTTTTTTACAGAGACTTACAACAACGTAATTAGAAAGAAAATAAAAACATTTTAATAAATAAATTGAGAAACCCAAAGTTTAATTAATGAGAGACTTTTATCCATTCGAGGTTCATTATTATAAAATCAAACCATATTATTAAATAGATGGTGCACCACATGAAGATCACCATGTAAACCATCATAATAGAAATATCGGAGGGAAATTTCAAATAAAGTTATGATATTTTATTACTCTGAGATGGGAAAGCCTGAGATATAAGTTCGATGATAGAAATCCTGATATTGAAATGTTCTGATATGAAAATTACGAGATAAAAGTATTCCAATATAAGGGTTTAGATATAATAGTTTCGAGATAAGAGTTCTAATATGTCCAAAAGTTTCTTGGAAAGATTCATTATCGTAAGTTTTTTAAATAAGAATTATGATATGCAAAGTCTCGATAAGCCAAATCTTACATACCAAATCTCAGGAAGTAGAAATTCGAACGAGGCAAATCTTGTAATATTCTATTAAAATGTTCTGATTAGTCTGGTTTGAGACTATAAATATCGAACTACAATAAATATTTTTTTCCTCAATTTTATTTTATCTAATATTTCGAGTCTTTTCAAATTCAATTTTCCCTTTTGTCTTATTACTTTGAAAACATAAGATGATTTATAAAAACTAAAGGGTCCCCATTATTATTGTGACTTAAAAAGAAAAATGGGGGGTTGTTGTTTTCTACAACAATTGGAAACGCATTGGGTGACAAAATTATCTCTAAATAAATCAGTGAAATTCAAAAGAAAAATGAATAAACATGAAAATATCAGAATACTAAAGTTCATATTTTCTATAAAAATATCTCTGAAAAATGAAAAGATACAATTTTTTTTTTTGTAAGCTTAGTAGTACCTCTTTTTTCATTAATTTTAACAAAAATTTACAACCAAATATGAATATTGTTAGGTGGCCCCAACTTGCCCTACGGGAAACCAAGTTTGTTAGCCACCTAACAACATGGTATGCCATCCAAAAATAATAAGTTTAGAGTCCGTCTATCCATGCTATACACGACTGTATGTCTATACATATCCTACAATCTACTTGCCTATTGGAATAACTAACAATCCAAGGAAAATTAAAAGCTATCCGCATGTAAAAAAAAAAAAACTACATCAAGACACATCAGAAGAACTAATCTGCTTCCTCATCTGACGCAGATTCCACCAGTGCCAGGTCCTGGGCATTAGATCTTCGGAGTTCAGTTGGAGTGTGGATGCATGGTAGGCGGTTTTCAATGCACTGGATGCGCCCATCTTGCTTCTACATCTAGAACTGGATTTTCTCAAATTCTTTCTGTAGTCTAGGAAGTTTTGTATTGTTGTGGCCAGGCTCATAGATGTATCCTCTAGGGCTTTGCCCATAATTCCTTTCAAAAACCAATATAGAAATAAGGTCTGTTTAAACTGTGTTACACGACCTCAAGTTTGTATGGTGTCAGGCACTAAGGCCCTTCAGTTATATTCGTCGATCTCCATTTAACCTGCTTGGTGGTTTAAATCCACCTCCCATTTATCTATCAACTCCCTTATTTCCTCATCTGTGTTTTCATGATAGGCCTTTGCAACATCACTAATGATGCTCACAATGGGTTTTCTTCCTCTCGATTTTCCTGTGGATCAACTATGTTTTCCCGCAGCTTCCTTTCCTTTGCTCTTTCTGCCGTGACCCCCAAGAGCAGGGTTTTTGGAACGAACGGTCGCACAAGCCATGCTAATTTTATTACCGGCTAGGGGGATTCAATGTGGCTTAGAATTCGCTGGAGGAGACTTGAGCCGCAAGCAGTTCAAATATCGGGCCCTGTTACCAATATGCCCACCTTCCCAAGTATCAACTTAGGAACCTAATTCTAGAGCATGGGTCACTCTGACCTTCCATTCATCGCAAAAAAAGTTTAACATTGTTCCTCGAAATGAGCAGGGGGTCATCCTATCTAAGACAAAACCAACAAATAACATGTAGACAGTCAGAGAAGACCCTACAGGGATGTCAGGCATCATAACCTTTGTGATGTTTACATAGACTCAACATCAACAAAATTGCATGGGGAGGGCCGACCGGGTCTGTCTTTTGGTCATCCAAATAAGTGATTGTATTGCTCCCCAACACAAATGGGGGGTTATTCTCTTCAAGCCCAAACAAAAAATTAGCATTCAAATTGTCAGAGCAAACCCTACAATGCTTCTATCATACCCTTTATGTTTTAAACAAAGACATAACACCGAAAGACTTGCATGGGGAAGGCCGACCAGATTATGCTTGCAGGGCCTGGTCTGAGGAATCCCGATCGCAGCGAAACCCCTCTCCAGAAGCATAAAAAAAGACATCCCAATCCAACCCGACGCAGATAACCAGAATTAAAAATCCCCAAACCCCCCATAACTATCCCAAGGCCATACCAGGTTCACCTAGGGCCGTTTATGAGCTAAGGGGCTGACCACATTGAGGACTTGGGTTGGGTCCCTTCGGAACAACCAAAAGCCATACCAGACGGAAACAGGAACAATTTCAACCCAATAACCATAATGACTCCTACAGGTAGACACATTCAAATTTAAAACATAAAAAACACCCTTAGACCCCCTCGACTTCCAACCAGCTCGACCCACTCAACTTACACTAGAGACTTTCATCATGGTGAAAAGGAGGGAGTAACTAACTACATACTAGGTATCCAACGTTGCGGAGTGCTGAAGGCTCGTTGATGTCGACTTCCCACCATAACATTTTACATGTATCTCCTCTTTACCACCCGAACTCGACATGAAAACATGTAGGTTCTCAAGCCTTGAATGACTTATATTAACGCCACCCACCATATTATTCCTTCGCTTCATGCAAGAGGTGGCCATACCAGCCTTGCCACGCATGTGGAAGGTGGTGGGATTGTCCTTCGAGGCGTCCACCATTAATTACAATGGATTTACCATAGATCAGGTATGCACCCCGATCGGGGAGAACAACACATTTTATCATTTGCAAACTTCACTAACTATTTATATGAAAGAATAATTTATCTCTAACAACCTGTTATTAATTTCAACTATATTAAAGAGGAAAATCCTATTTTTGAGCTTAACAGAAATATAGACTCATGTCACAGGTAGTGCCACTACTGCCAACAGGCTTCCATAGCCTCGACAGGGTTACCCTTTAACCAATGAAATACCAATATCCCATCCACTAATAAAGTTTTTAGAGGAATTTATTTTAGAATTTATTTTTGTTTTCTTTTCCTTGAAAGCCATTGCCCTGGCTTGGTGACCAGTTATTGACAATGCCATTCACAAGTAATAATAATAATGAACAATTGGACTCGTGATGAGACCTCTTGGCTTACAATTGTTGGTTGTAATATATTACCTTGGTTTGGTGACCGTTTTTGGTAATGTCGCTACCATTACTACCCATGATCATGGTAGGCTGGCTCTTGATGAGACCTCCTATCTTTAAAGTTTTATATTTTTGAATTACACTCGAACAATTATTTATTTAGTGGATGGGGAGGTAAATCAAGTCCTTAAGATATGAGGATGATAGATAGAGTCATAGGAAGCTAAACCATTTTTGTAGTATTTGTCTTTTTAAGTAGCTATTTAAAGTTATGGGTTGTTATGAGACAAAAATATGCTTTTACAAATTTTATGTTATAAGTAGTTTACATAATAATAAAAACAAAATCATTAATTCAACATCAAAGATTCTAATATTTAAGAAATTCTGAAAAATAGCACAATGATATCATATTATTAATAATTTTCCTTTTTAAAATGAATTTCATAAAAATGATTAGAGACTATATTAATACATAATACCCAAGTACAGGACCAAAAGAGTAGCACTCCTCTAATTTAATAAAATAACTAAAAGTCAAACCAGTTTGTACATATGATTATTTACATATTTATAAAAAATAACATGAATTTCAAGAAAAATATTTTCTTAGGATGAGCCCATTTACATGAAGGTACTCTTTCTTTCCCTAAAGGTCTTGTAGAATGAAGGTAGATGGGCCAAGTTTTTCCACAATTTGAAATGGTCCTAACCAGAGTTTCTGAAATTTTATGTATTTACCTTTCTCTTCATGTGCTTTGTCTCATTTCAGTACAAGATCACCAACTTCAAAAACTTATTTCTGGCTGAACTTGTATCGAACCATGATTTAATAGTATTTTGATGTTTAGCATAAGTTTTCTTTTCCTTATCTCTCCCATCTTCTAATTTCAATAATTGTGATAATCATAGTTGAAGGGAAGAGCGCGATTATTCCTCAATAATTTTAACTAGATTTAATGAAGGAAAAACAATATTGGGAGGAAGAACAAATTCTCTTCAATAAACTAAATAATAAGGGGACGTCCCTGAGGAAGCTTTATGATTTATTCTATATTCCCACAGAGAAAAGATCAAAGCTTTATGTCAGTTTTTCTGATTTTCATCTATGGTTCATTTTATAATCCCTAAGATATTTTTATTTGTAGATTCCACTATTCCATTCCCCCGAGGTTAATAATTTGCAGAATATTTAATATCAAATATTTTTTTAATGCAAATTCATTTATTAAGTTTCCTGAAAAATAGAATGCATTATCAAACATAAGAGCATTTGGAAGGCCAAACTTGGTAATAATATGCTAATCAAAGAATTCAATTACAACTTCAGAGTTGACCAATTTTAAAGGAATTTCCTCCACCCACTTAGTAAAATAATCAGTAGCAGTGAGAATGTAGTTATGTTGCTTAGATGGGTGAGGAACAATCTCACCTATAATGTCTATTCCCCATTTCTCAAATGGTTATTCAATATTCACTGGTTGTAATGGTAAGGCTGCCTTCTTTTCTTTCCCTGAAGCAATTTGACAAATTTTAAATTTCCTAACATATGCATGCACATACTTGAATAAGGTTGGCCAGTAATATCTAGAATGGAGGATTTTTTGAGCAATAGTTGCTCGACCATAGTGTCCACCATATGGTCCATCATGCATTTCCTACAAAACTTTTTCAACTTCATATTTTTTGAGGCATCTAAGGAAGAAAAAGTTATATTTTTTTCTAAATAAAATACCATTCAGATGTTGATATTGGTTTTCTTTTAGTATCAATGCTCTTTTATTTTTAGAATCAAGTTCAACTAATGCATAGTCATTTTTTAAATAGAATATGAGATAAACATATTGAGATTTAGTGTTTAAAATGCATACCTCTGAAAATTCACTATTTTCAGTTGCATCAACTTCAGATGTATCTTCAGATGCGCCAACTACCAATTTTGAAAAAGCTTGTCCTCTAAAAATTTTAGGAGGTTTAATCTCAAGGTCATATTCTTGTAAAGCTGTGACCCAGCTGGCCCTCTTTTATCCTAATTCTCTTTGAGCTAGTAATTGTCTAATGGCTGGGAATAGTATGTTAGAAAATTATATATTATGGAGCAATGCAACACATAAAATATGAGGAAAAATACAAGCACACAAAACACATAAAACCAGAGAGACACAGATATACGTGGTTCACCCAGTTTGGGCTACGTCCACCCCGAACAGCCAGTCCTTTCTTTCTATTATCTAGCAAAAATGAAGAGACAAAACCTACATCAGATCCGCTGTAATATCCTCTGTTCTCTCTCACAGTCTCCCTCTCTGTTTCTCACTCCGAGAATACACATACAATACACAGCCGCAATACAATACCCTCATATATACAAGGGGGTTGCCTTCTAGGGCAAAAAACCCTAATCTAAACATAACTTCTACCGCATCATTTTCCCACGCACCACCCGTACTTGACTAGAAATTACTATACTTACAAGGAAATTTTACATTCAGTGAAAATGGGGCGTCGCTTCGAAAAACCCCCCACCTGTGGGGCTCTCCAAAGCACCGCCCCCCCTGGACCCCCCACGACATCGATTAATTACGGGTGGCATTGCTGCCCCTTTGAAGGTATAGGGGTCCAATGCTGTGATACAAAGTAAACAAGATAATCAGGCTCCACACCCAACATAGTACAACTAGCTTTGTATGTGACTTTAAGAGAAAGGACCTAAAATGTTTGATTGATTTGAAGACTGCAAAAGCTTGCTTCTCAAATTTTGATTAATTCAATTATACTCCCTATAATGCATAAATAAATAAAGCAATAAGAGCTTAGGATTGTTCTTGATTCTTTTGAGTCAACACTGATACGTAAGAGTGATCTCATGCAAAAGTATATAGAACAAATTATTTGGAATAATCAAGAGAAGATAATGAAGGAGCATTAACAATAGTCTGTTTGATGGATTAAAAAGACATTCTTTTTGTCTGTCCCCAATTATAAAGTGTCTTATTTTTTATCATATTTTATAGTGGCATAACAATTTGTGAGAATTCTGACACAAAACGTTTGACGAAATTAATTTTCCCTAGAAATTATTGCATTGAATTTTTATTATGTGGAAAATAAATTTCAGAAATGGCTTTAACCCTTTCATGATCTATCCTAATTCCATATTTTGAAACAATAAATCCTAAAATATTTCCTTTAGTTAGGGAAAATAATGTTTTCTTGGGATTAAGTGATATTCCAAAATTTCCACATCTTTCAAAGATCCGTTTTAAATAATGAATATGATTACTTCTATTTTTAGAATAGATGGTGATATAATTTGAGTAAACCACTACAGATTTATTAATCATACCCCTGAAATCTATGTCCATGGCTCTTTGAAATGTTGCTCTTGCATTTATCAGACCAAAGGGAATTTTATGATATGCATACATTCCCCATTTGGTTATGAATTTTGTCTTCGACCTATCTAAAGGATGAACAAGGATTTTTTTATACCTAGAAAACCATCTAAGAAAGACAATAGTTAAGAACCTACAAATGATTGTAAGATATACTCTATAGGAGGAAATGGAAAATTGTCCTTCTTAGATGCTTTATTTAAATTTCAAAAATATATACAAATTCGATTATCCTCATTCTTTTCCCCAACTGGAACAAGGTTTGATACCCATTGAGAATGTCTAACCAGGAAGATGATTTTAGATTTGAGTAATTTATTCAATTCAGTTTTAATCTATAACTCAAGATTGGGGTGAATATTTCTAAGATTATGTTGTACAAGTTTAAAATCTGGTAACATTGTTATTGTACACTGAATGCTATAAGTATCGTAAAATTTTAAATCTTCATAAATCCAAGCAAAAACATCTTTGTATCTTCTAAGTAAATGGATAAAAGCAAGTTTCTCATTAGGAGAGAGTCCGACTCCTAGATTTATGTTTTGTGGTTTTTCCTCAAACCCTAAATTGATGAGTTCAAATTTTAAAGTACTACTTCGGAGCTTGCAGTTAGTTGGTTTTCTAAATATATCTTTCAAATCATACAAATCTTCTAATTTTACCACAAATTTTGGTAATTAATTTTCAGCTCGTTCATCATCATAGGAGATATTAATATTTTTATTATGCAAATCCTCATTAATAATCTAATATGTGTATGCTCCTTCAGATGTCAAAAAACTGAAGATATCGATATCATCATTAAATACTCCCCAATTAGTAATGTTATCGTGGATAGAGGGCTAAAAATTAAATTCAATGGAGAAACTATCAGAACTAAAGTCCTCAGGAGGAATGAGTTTTGAGGCAACGTTGACTAATAGATCCGCACTGGCATTTTGAATTCTAGGAATGGGAGAAATATTTAATGCCAAGAAGTGGGAAGTTAGGTCTTGGACTAAAGACTAATAATGTTTGAAGTGATTTGAAACCCAATGAATTTTCTTTCTTACCTATTTAATAACAAATTCAGAATCACCAAACACTTTGAGAAATTTAACATCAAGGCTAATAAGGTTCTGTATTCCTTGAACGAGTGCTTCATATTCAACCACATTATTAGTACATTCAAACTATATACTTCAGGAAATCATAGTCTTTTCTCCATTAATATGCAACCAACTCTTGCACTATCATTGGAATTAGATCCATCAAAATAAAGGGTCCAAAAGAAATGATCAACATAGTTATTTATAGGTAATTCTACAATATTTACACATCTAGATGAGTCTGTTTGAGAAAAAAATTGAATCTAGGAGGAAATTGACTACACAGGAAAAGGAGATGTTTGCATAGGAAAATTTGCAAATAAAGATTCAACATAATAATTTCCCAAGATTTTATTAGTGAAGGTAATCAACTCATTTTCTTCATCTAGATCAGTAAGAATATGCTTCATGTGTTTCTCCTTATAATTCTAATTTGATTATGTTTGCCATTGTAAGGGAGCCAAAGATGAGACCAATTTGTAGCAAAGTAGCCATACAAATTTTCAGACCAATCCCTACTCAGAATAAGACCATAGAATTAAGGGACATCAACAATCGAAATATCTATAATCTGAAACACCTTTGGTTTAGATGATAGTCTAATTAAAACTTCATTTATTTCTCCAAGAAATTTAAATTTTGTTCTATCAAGTTGGACTATTTGTACGGCAACTTTTTGGGGTTTTACGTTTAATTTCAAGCATACCGTGTAAGGCATATTTTTTGAAGAAAAACCCGAATCTGCCAGAAAATTATGAACATTTTTGTTGAAAATTTCAAAAGTTAAAAGGAAAGGAGGTGTATGTGAATTAGATCTATCTCCAATTAAAATTGCATTAGAGAGGTCAAGCTTATCAGAAGGAGGAAGAGGAGGCTTATAATTTCCTTCATTTGTTTTAGTGGTAACAACACTTGAAGGTAATGGAGAAGCATGAACTGCATTCAACTCATTAAGTAATAATTTACGCTCTTGCTTCTATTTACTAACCACATAAAGAGAAATATTAGAAATATTGAGATTGTTGAAGATAGAAACCTGTATCCTCCGTTGCTTGGGTTTGATTGGTCTCATGACATGGATGCTATAAACAATTTGAAAAATAGACAGAAGGTATTTGAAAAGAACAGTACTAGGGTTTTTGTGCCTTTGGACCCCTTTGAAGGTGCGTGCTATACAAAACATATTCAACACGAATATGGTGGTGCTGATATTGATAAGATTTACAAGATAATTGCGCAAGATGAATATTGGATTAATTTGACCGCTGATGGCATAATCCATTGGGAACACCATAGTTCGTGTGTTTCAGAATCCAACGAGGAACTGAAACATTGGAATAACCTCTTACATGAAGTATCTACTAAGCGGTGTAACAAAGTTACCAAATCACTTCGCTGTGTCACATCAAAGGTACGCGACTTTCCTTTTTATGATGGAACTGGGAATGTCGCCTTATTCTTGGAAGAATTTGAGAAGAAGGTGCCTGAAGAAAAAAGATATGAAGCTTTGGACTTCATCTTGAAGTCCACTCCAGGCCGATGGTGTGGTGCGCACAGAGAAAGCTTAGGAGGATGGAAGGAATTTTGTAGGCCGATAACGCTCAGGTTTGGTCGTGTCGACACTAAGATCGCAAAGAAGTACAATGGTAAAGATGACCCTCGCGAGCACTTATCTCCTTGAACTGTAGCTTGGGGTGAATAACCTCAACTTGAATGGGTGCATATATTCTTTCATACCTTGGATACGATACCTCAACAATGGTATATTGAAATGTAGCTGCACCATGGCACCATAGATTGGTATGAGATGACGAAAGGGTTCTTATTGAATTATAACTTCACCGATGGATGGGATTGTATTAATGACAATCTTCAAGAAGTTAAAGCAGGGGCATTACGAATTAACACTGAGCCAAGGGTTTTGGTACAACCTGATTGGGATGCATGGTTGGAACAAGCTGGAGAATGTTACAATCTGATTATGGAACAAGGTGAGGATGATCCACGTAATGTCAATATTCTTGAATCAGAAGGACATTGCGAGGTTGTAGGTCCTAAAGTAGAGATTCCAGACATAGCATAACCTGTCAACATAGGATCAGAAGCAAAGCCCAAGTTTGCGAAGATTGGGGACTATTGGGATGATGACACAATGAGCAAGGTCACCGAATTGCTACATGAATACCAGGATATTTTCCCAACAAATTTCTTGGTTCTAAAAGGTATTGTAGGAGATTTGGTAGTTATGCACATCACTTTAAAGCTTGATGTGAAGCTAGTCAAGCAGTGCCCATACCAGTTAAACTAAAAATACAAAGAAAATGTGCAAGAAGAACCAGACAAGATTCTTAGTGCTGGCATTATTGAACCAGTAGAAGAGTCCAAATGGGTTAGCCATATGGTGGTGCAGGAAAATAAAACTATGGGAGAATTAATGATTTGTGTTCATCTCATAAAGTTGAACGATGCATGTATCCATGATTCGATTCTGACACCATTCACTCACGAAGTTTTGGAGAATGTGGGAGGGCAGGAGGCATACTTCTTTATAGATGGGTTCTTTGGATACCACTAGATCAGGATTGTGCCAGAATATAGAAGAAAAACCACATTTTCTACTGAATGGGGATCATTTCAATACAAAATTATGCCATTTGGGTTAAGTAATGCTCCAACTATCTTTTCCAGAGTCATCGTTGAAACATTTGAAGAATATATCCACAAGTTTTTGGAAGTGTATTTTGATGACTGGATAATCTTCAGACTATTAAACAAGTATGTTTCTAGACTCCGTTTAATGTTGGATACTTGTAGGAAATATCAAATTTCCTTGAACCTGAAAAACTGTATTTTCTGTGTACCATATGGTATATTACTAGGACACATTGTTTGAAAACAGGGGTTGATGGTAGACCCTATGAAGATTGCTGTAATTATCAATTTGGAGCCACCAAAAAATGTGAAGCATATACTCATGACACTCGAGCATATAGGTTATTTTAGGAAGTTTATCAAGGTCTACACGTATATCACTGCGTTGATGGAAAAATTATTGAAGAAAGATCTCAAGTTCTGTTGGGATGATGGTTGTCAGAAGAGCCTTGATGTAATGAAAGAAAATATGGTAACTACTCGTATTCTAGTATTTGCAGACTGGAAGAAAGGTTTTCATGTACATGTCGATGCGTATTGCATAGCTTTGGGAGCTATCTTAGTGCAGCTAGGCGAAGGCGATCTAGATCACCCCGTTGATTTTGCAAGGAGGAAGATGTCTAAAACATAACTGAAATACTCTACCACAGAGCAGGAAGTACTAGCCATGGTATATGTGCTGCAAAAATTCAGACACTATCTATTAGGTGTGCACTTCAAAATGTTTACGGATCACTCTGCTTTGAAATACATGGTCAACAAGCCTATGTTGGGGGGGGGGGGGATTTGTCGTTGGCTATTGCTATTCCAAGAGTACGATTTCAAAGTAATATTCAAGCCCAGATGTTTGAATGTCGGACTCGACCACTTGTCTAGGATCGAGATAGGAAAAGAGCCAATGAATATTGAGGATGGATTTCCTGATGCACAATTGTTCACTATTAAGGGTGCAGATGAATATTTTCTGGATATAATTCAGTTTCTGACTACGGGCATTGAACCTGCGAAGTACACTACGGAGTAGAAAAAAGAGCTGGTAGTAAAGCAACCAATTTTACTCTGATCATAGGACATATATACAAGATGGGGGCTGATGAGATTCTACAGAGATATGTTCTTGAACATGAACCACACAAAATTTTGATTAAAGCACATGGAGGAGTTGCCGGAGGTCACTACGCAGGGAGGGCCACTGTGCAAAAGATTCTACGAGCTGGACTTTGGTGGCCTACAGTGCATAAGGATTTGAAGGAATATTGTAGCACTTGTTATGTTTGTGAGAGGACTAGTAGACCTTTGCGAAGGGATGCAATGGCACTGCACCCTCAAGTTTCTTTGCAGGCTTTTGATAAATGGGAAATTGACTTTGTAGGACCGATTGATCCACCTGGGAAATAATAGGTGCGCGGTACATTATTACTGTGACATATTACCTTACTAGATGGGCTGAGGCACAACCGGTGAAAAATTTTAGTGCAGATACAACAACGAAGTTTATTTTTTAACATATTTTGTTGCGGTTTGGGTGTTCGAAGATCTTGATGAGCAAAAAGGGTACGCATTTATTGAATAGCACTATTGAAGCATTGCCCGCAGAGTTCAAAGTGCATCACTAGAAGAGCACACCATATCACCCCCAGGAAAATGGGATGGTTGAGGCCTTTAACAAAATTATGGAGAACGCTTTGATGAAGGTGTGCAATGTCAACATGGATGACTGGGATATGCACATTCTTATATTTTTATGGGCCTATAGGAATACCTATAAGAATTTTATGGGTCAGACTCTGTTTTATATTAGTATACAAACATGATGCTATGAAGCCAATGGAATACATTGTGCCTAGTATTTGCATCGCCGCAGTTACAGATATGGCCGACTGTGATATTATGGAGCAGAGATTGGAGCAACTGCTTGCGTTGGAGGAAGATAGGTTCATCACCGGGTTTCACCAACAGGTAAAGAAAGGGAGGGAAAAAGCTTGACATGACAAGCATATTAATAAAAATACGCTCAAATATAGGGACCTAGTTCTTTTATATGACAACAAGTTCACAAAGTTCCTGGGTAAGATACGAATGCGTTGGTTAGGCCCTTACATTGTCAGGCATGTTTCGGAAGGGGGCACAATTTAGGTCGAAAATATGAATGGATAATTGTTCCCTGGACGTATCAATGGCAACAAACTAAAGTTTTACCAAGATGACTCCATCCATGGAGGTCCGAAATGACTATATGGCCGACAAAGAGACTTAATGGTCCACACGGTTGAAAGAGAGCATGGGACTATAAATGATTCTACCGATGGGTGGCTTTGTCACAATATGAACACTGCGTAGTGCATAGGAAGATGGCGAAGATGGGGGACACTGCATCAAGGGAGGCTGGACTGCACTGACAAGATGAGTCTGGAAAAGTTCATCCAAAAAATGACCATTGGAACAGGAACTGTTGATTTGAAAAGGAATTGGGTGTTAAAAAGAGTGGAAGGGATGTATTTAATGAGCATATCTTGGTGGATCTGCTACCAAATCAGCATTTATGAGGCATATATGAAGGATATCATGGAGTTTAGAATTGAAAATTCGAACACTTTGCGCTCTAAGTGTTAGAATTTGGATTTTGTGCCTACAAGAGCGCCGAGCGATCCTCTGTATGTCAGAATACAATTTTGAATTATTGAAAGAGGAATTGCTCAGAGGAGGGCTAGGGTACACAATCCAGCTAGGGTTATAACACAAAATTATGACTACTCCACCCACACATAGCACATTGCTGAGGTCGCCCAAGAAGCAGACCATTGTGGGAGCGACACCGTCTCAGAAGCCAAAGAATCCAGTGCTGCGATCATCGACTCGAAAGAAGATCCCTAAGGAACAAAGGAGTAAGGGGACCCAAGACCGACAGAAGTAGGCTATCGAGGTAGAAGAGTTAGATGATGAAAAACTTGCACCAGAAGATATTGCTGCGGAGGAGGTAGAACCTATCACCAGGTTGCCCCCATATATTATGCCTTGGTGAAGCCTACAAAGGATCCAGACGCAGTAAAATATAGATATTTACACTTTTACTGCTGGATGAAGTATCTGTTGAGGGGTATTTGTTGGGAAAAGTTCCCCAGTTGCAGATGGAGGATTGAGACTTTAATGATTGTAGAAAGTACTCACAGTTCAGCTGAGCCGATATTTATGCTCCTCCTATTACGAAGCTACCGAAGTAACAAGATTGGAATCGATGAAGTGGGTGGGTGGTATCCGGGATGTGGGGATACTGAACATGCTATATGTTCCACGTTTTGGGCGAAGTAACATCAACACAATTTGTGTGCACCAACTGCTAGCTTTGGTGTACGATGACTGCTTATGGTTGGGGAAGAAGATTCCTCTTGATGCGATTCTTATAAGGAAGATCATGACCCTTCCTTGTCTCGGTTTGAACCCTGCAGACATGTTTATGGGAAAGGATTAGGACAAGAAGTTGACAGACCAGATGAAGCAAGATTACGGTATGACGAAGGGAACTAGGGGTTAGTCGATTAACTCCATCAGAAATAGGTCTGTGCGCTTTTACCTGCACATTTTGGCAAGAAATATCATGCGAAAGTGTCGCACAAAGGAGGTTTTTGTGCTGGTAGTGTCTTTGGATGCGGAGTGCAGCAAGGGAGTTTTCTATAATTGAACAGGATACTTAGGAAGTGAATTCTTAGCTGACTTCTGTGAAGCTCAAGACGAGGGCAAGCAGTTCCACTACGCATGGCTCTTTCTCTTAATAACATTGATGTCCTAGAGGGATCCCAAGTAGTCACAGTTCTCCTCTACGGACCCTGATCTCTATGAGGCTGCGTGGTAGGCCTCACTATGGCATTAAAAGGAACCCACCAGGGTAATGGCGAACAAAATATTTTGGGTTGGATTTGAAATGTGTCTGCGCATAGTTATTAGCCACTATCCCCGCCTATCACCAAGTATTTTGAATCAATATCATGAGGCCACATAATTCAAAGAGGACTTCCACCATGTTCATATCCGGGTGAAGAATGACCTTACTGGGGTCTGGTACAAGCTTCTGTATTTGGTAGAAAAGGAATATGTTGCAGCCATAGTTAATGAATGGAAGGGAAATTGGCTAACTCCTCCCACTTAAGGCACAAAGATAGGGCATGCAGGGACAAGTGGCGTGAATCCCACTATGCCGAAGGGAAAGAAGGACACCAGGAAGCCATACAAGACATTCACACTTGTGATCGGTAAGAGACCGACATGGAGGTTGAGACATAAAAGGAGGTTCCAAAGACAGGAGGGGGTGATTCTCATGATGATGATACAATTATGGCATGAAGCCCAATATGCCGAGGGTAAATAAGGACACCAGGAAGCCATACAAGACATTCAAATTCGTGACCGGTAAGAGACTGACACAGAGGTTGAGACAAAAAAGGAGGTTCCAGAGACAAGAGGGGGTGATGCTCATGATGATGATACAATTATGGATCCATCTGACCCCCCATCCCCTTTTACTACTAAGAGACGACAACCTCAACGCGGAGGTAGGCGGAAGAAAATGAAGCCCAGTTGGTCCACTGGCCTGGAAGCCATGGTCCTCACTGAGGGGGACCTCGATGAGATAGGAAATACTGTTAAGAATGTCGATGAACATTTGTGGGGTAACATTGAAGGCTAGTACAAGAAGGTACTGACGGAGGTCTATAAGGGCCTAAAATATTTGGAGGTACAGATGAGCACAGTCCAAGCGAGCGAGCTTCAAGCAAGCACGGATCAAGCGAGCAGGGCCCCAACAGATGCAAGGACAATAATGCAATAAATGGTGATTACAACTGATGCCCACGCGGTGCCAATCCCTGCGGGCACACTATGTTTTTGACTTGCTGGTCATCCTCAAAAACTTGCCAATGGATAATCTTATCAGGGATAGTAGGTCTATGGAAAACTTCAACCTCATATATTTTAGTAGAGTGTGCAGGGATGCTAAATAAACTTGCAGAGACAATTAGGGATTCAGATACTGATTTTTGGTCCCTAGTCTTCACAATAAATGAATATTCTTGAAAATTTTCTAACATCTCCATGATCAAATTTTTGTATGCCCTCATTCTCACATCCTTAGTTTGATATACACCCTCAACTTTCTTACTAACTAATTTAGAATCTCCACAAACATAAATATTTTGGGCACCCATTCTTTCAAAATTTCTAAGCCCAAAAATAAATATTCATACTCAGCCATTTTATTTGTGCAATCAAAATTCAGTTTGTAAGAAAATAACTTAATTTCATCTCCTGGAGTTGTGATCCAAATTCCTGCTCTAGCCCCCTCCATTCCTGCTGATCCATCAAAGTGTAACAACCACCAACCTTCTGCCTTCTCCTCACTGATTTGCTAATTTTCTGTCCGTTGATTTTCTGTTTTCTTTTCATCCTCTGCTTCATTAGTCAATTAATTGAAAAGAATAACAGATCCTAATTCAGTATCAACAACACAAATTGGGAAATTTTGAGGTTTGTCTTTACTACTTACATATAATCCATCCTTGTTTCTTTGTATAATCTCCTTTGGTCACCAAAAACAGGAATGGTGGCATAAGTTAGGTCCATCTGCATTGTACCTTTAAGCTTTGCTGCCCATGACCTTGATAAAAACACACTAAACTTAGGTGGAATGTCTTATACCACAATGTCCATGACCACTGTATTGGCAGGGACTTGTGTGAGACCAACAAAAACATCTTTTATTAAACCAATGCATTGAACTCTTTTTGAATCGAAAGAAAACACATCCTTATATGGTCTAGTAATTTCCAATCCCATCCTTTCCATGATCACTTTGGGCATAAGATTGTGAGAGGCCCCTGAATCCAACATGGAATTATGCAATGTCATATCATGAATGCTTAGGATGACATAAAAAGGAGGCACCTCTTCATTCTTCTCATCCTCTAATATTGGACCCAAGTATATAGATGGATGATATTCTTGAACATTTAGGATATTAGTAGCTCCTGGTTGGGAATTTAGCATTTTTACAATCTTACTTCTGTATTCATTCACCTTAAGAATTTATCCAAAAGGTACTGGGATTTTGATCTTAGAAATCTCACTCTCCAAACTGAAAACAGAAGCAGATTTTTCATTCTCTTTGACAAGAAGAGGAGGTGATGTATCTTTCCTAACCTCAACAGCTTTAGGGGCATCTTTCTTGGGATGTTTTTTGTTTGTAGTAATTGGAACATTTCTGTTTTTGAGGTTGTATTGTTTCTGCATCTCAAAGATTGCATGTTGACACCTTTTAAGATAATCAGATGGTTCCTCACCCTTGTTTACATCATGATCTAACTCATCATGTTCCTCCTTAGTAAAAAAATCCAGACATGTTTTCATCTAAGTAATGAATTAAGTCTTCTTGTATTTCAGGCTAATCTTCTTCATCAACTAAGTTTTGCTGAAAAGGAGGCCTTACTTGAGGGTCAGGCTGATTTCTGTTTTCCCTTGGTCTCTACTAGTTTTGAAGTCTTATGAACTGAAGATTTCTAAACTGAGGTTCATGTTGTGCAGGAGGAGCAGAGGCATTCCCAAGGGCAAGCCTATCCATTATTTTTTCCATTGTCTTCATCATGGAATCAAATTTATCCTCTGAGGTGGAAGGCTTATCTTCTTCTTTCAATTTAGTCTTTCCCATCTTGGAATTTTTTGCTACTATCATATTGACCTCCACCTTCACTGCATCATTTTTCATTTCAACAAGTGAAGGTGATTCTCTTTATCTTAGCAGGATAGAAAATTCATCATCAAAGGCTTCAACATATCTGAGTTGAGTTGCTCCTGGAGGAGGCTTTAGATGAGCCGGGATGGAGTCATAAACTTTGTTAAATCTCTTGGAAAAGTTTTGAATAGTTTCATCAACAAATCTTTTCAAACTATTATACTTAGTGAGGGCTTGCACATGATTAGTTCTATTTCCCCACTTCCTCAAGAAGCTATCTTCAAATTCATTCCAATTATGTAGAATTCTTGTAGCAAGGGCTTTGAACCACTTCCTGACCTCACCAGTAAAGCTCTGAGCAAAAAATCTCATCTTGACATCCTAATGGTCAACCTCCTCTCTATCTATGAAGTCATTAAACTGGTCTACATTCTCTTCAGCTGTAATCTCCTCATTAGTTCCCCAAGTTTTGATTCTAGAAGAATATTTGCTAGGAAGGGCATTAAGAATAGCTAGAAGAACAAGAGGGGCATACCTAGCAAGTGCAGTAGGGGGAGGTGGAACATTTCTTGCCATGATGACTGGGACTGTGGTAATTTTAGGGACAACAAAAGTAGAGGAAGAGGAAATGTTAGGAGGAGGGCTATTTGGTATTTGTTGTCCAGTCACAATTGAACTCCAATCAAAAAGAGGGACACCATATTTACTTCTTAACAAAATTTCAAATGGGTATAATTATTTCAACCTATCCAAATATTCTCTTTCTAAAAGCAACTTTGAAGTGACTGCTTCCCAAAGCTCTTCTTTATCTTTTTGTGTCTCTAAGGCTGAGGTATCAATACCTCTTCTATGTAGGTATAAGAAAATTTCAGTCAATTCTTTTTCATTTTCAGACCTAAACAAGACTTCTTGACTTTTATCATCAAAATTTTTATCTTCAGGACTTCTTAAAACTACAGAGGACAAGGATTTTGTATGTAATGGAGTACCTGATATTGCAGAAATGCCTTGAATGCCTCTGAAGGTTGTGTTTGTATTGTCCACAATTGTAGGTGGATTTGGGTCAGGATTACTCCTCGTGTATCTCCTTTTCGAAGCCACCTTTGATCATATGAATTTTGAATGGAGTCACCAAGGTAGATGCAGCCTCGAATAGATTCCTGAGCTCCTGTTACCTTCAGAATTTCAGCTTCAAAATTTAGGGAAAAGTATATCTTCAGGCTCTCGGTAGACGCACCAAAATGTTATCACAAAATTTCACTTGATTGGCTGCTAATCAGATAACTCTATGTAACTGTTTAAAACCATCTTTTGACTGAAGCTTGGCCTCTTCAGTCTGAGAGGGCTCTCTCAAAGGGTTTTATGATATTAGATAATGATAGGATTAGATGGCTAACTCTAATTGAAAAGTAACTTGATTATGATGTATGTAGATTGAAGAAAGTATAGTTCTGCAACCATTGGGCTTATGGAGTCAAAAAATCAGTAGATTCAGTGGCAAGGTTTCTTGAAATGGAAGCTGAGACAGATAAGAGTTTTTAAAAAAGGTAAATCACACATAAAACATAGGGCAACAGAGTCATTTCACCAATAAAGGAAGTCAGAGCATAAACAAATGAATTCTAAGTATTAAAGATGAAATCTAATGCAAATGGTACACACAAAGATATAGATCAGAAAGACATTATAAACTCTATGATAATCTTAGGTCTATCAAGAAGAATTCCTCTGTATTACTGATATAAGACAAATTACTTAAAGTAACCGTAGTGAAAAAAATCTTCGACCCTTTACAACTTCGATCATCTGCCTTTAAATAGACCTTCTTGCATCAGAGATGATTTGCCTCTTGGCTAGATTCATCTAACTCTTCTAATGACACCTTACATAATATAAAAACATGTCTTTTAATCAGAAAATGACAGCTATACTCTAAAACAGACCTTTTCCTAATAAGACTCAAACTCCTATTTATTACATCAGACTACCTTATCTTTTGAAAAAATTACATATCTGACAACTAAGCCTCACATGTTTGAATGGGCTATGACATAACTCATCACTACTTGACATCTTAAATATTCTCCTCAACGTATGGAAACAAACCCTATTTTTTAGGAAAACAGGACCCTATCTTCAACGAAGGCTTCCACTGATGAGATGTCTCCATTTCATGTTCTTCAAGTCATGGATGTTTTCTGGAAAGGTCCCTTGACCTATTGGATGTGTCCACCTGTCTAAAACTTCTTTTAAACTGCTAAGAAACCTTCAAAGACAGTTCGGTACAAAAATAGGGCAGTTTCGTAGCGTCCAAAAAATGACCTTTTCATTCAGAATTTCTGCTTCTTTGCTCTTATATGGTGTCCATCATGACATGAAACCTCATCATCACCATTATCCCCTCTTGAAAGCTTAAAAAAGTGGTTTTAAAGGAAAAAAGACAGCTACAAAAATTTTCGTAGCATTTTCCTAGCTTCAAGCCTAGGAAACGCTACGAAATTGTGGAAAACTGGTAAATTTCCAGATTTTGACCCTGTCTAAAAAATGTAACCTCCAGTTGTAGAAACTTGGTTTTCAACATTCCATTAACCTCTTAAAACATAATAAAACTTAACTTAAGAGCCTTGAGGAGTTTCTTCTTCATTAATGATGATTTGAGCTATAGGTTCCTCAACTACAGTCATCTTTAAGCCCTTCTTATCCAGCTCCTCATTGATCAATTCTAAATGCTCTTGGAGGTCTATAACTTGGTCCTTCAGTTTTCTATTTCTAGATTTCAAGTTCAGGTTCATTCTTCTGAGATGCTTCACCTCTCCTCTCAATGGCTGAGTCCATTTGATTAGTTGCTGTGTGTTATCTAAGGTCTTTGAAACACTATTAACCCGCTCTTCCCAAAATTCTTTCATTTTCTCAAACTGCACTTTCTGAATAGTATGTTTCCTTGCATATTTCTTCAATACTACTATTTCATGATTTTCTAACTTCAACTACTCCTCAAGGGTCTCAACCTCTGTTTTTTCAATGATTTTCTCATTTTCTTTCTTTTGCTTGATGACTAGATATTATTTTGCAGGTGATGATAGATCAATGATACTTGGTGGTGGTTGGAAAGTTTCAGTGGCCTTATGAGCTTCCTTACTGTTTTCCAAGGCCTTCATGGCATGCGTTGTCATGGGTTTCCTAGCCTAAAACATGAAACCTGCATCCTCACCTTCAAACTCTAATTTATTTGCTGATTTGGCTTTCTTGAGCTTCTTTCCTCCCTCATTTATATCCTCAGCTTGGACTATGGGAGTCTCTTCAATATCAATAGCACGCAGAATGTCCTCTAAATTTCCCTTAGCCACTGTTTGGATTCTTGTAATCCTTTTGTTTCCATGTTTACTCACAGTTGGATCTTGTTTTGCAGGTTTGCTCACGGTTGGATTTTGTTTTGCAGGTGAAACAACAGGTGTATCAACTTTCTGCAATGGCTCTGTTTCCATGATTACTGGTTCATTTTGCTCTGCCCCTAAAGGTTCACTTTGTTCTGCTGCTGAAGGTGATGTTATACCTCTAGGTTTAGGAGTTCTTTTAGGGGTAATGACATCCACTTCAAAACCACTAACAAACAGAAAAGAAGACCAGTCTCTGCCTAATATTTTTAACTCCTCTAAAACCATCAAATTGATTAAACCATGATGAAAGGGTGAGGTTTCACTTCCTTCAGATT
The DNA here is from genome assembly GCA_034641835.2 of Pinus albicaulis. Lineage (NCBI taxonomy): Eukaryota > Viridiplantae > Streptophyta > Pinopsida > Pinales > Pinaceae > Pinus > Pinus albicaulis. Next base: position 39,601,788 of record CM076582.1, on the reverse strand, counting down.
TAGCTTGAACTGTATCTGCCATTTTTGCTAAGCTTCTGTATAAATAAAAAGGTAGATCAAGAGATTTATTACCAATAAAATGTAGCAGGAGTCTGAAGTGGTAAGAATAGACCTTACGATACCTCCCTTAACAAGTGAAGTACTTTTGAATGATAAGCAATAGCTTTGAAAATTTTTCTTTCATGTAGCTCCTTGGAATGGCATTTGTAAGATCAACTTCACTATGTTCTGTCTTGATAAATTCTTTACATTCCTGCTTGTTGAATTTGAAACCTTTGAACCATTTTTCTTCTCCTCTTGGAATTCTTGTTGCTGCTGCAATAGTCTCTAGTGTTATAGTGAGGTTCAACATTCCCACTTTTGTAGCTGTCCCATTGAAATGGATGGAAAACTCCTTAGAAACCTGCACATGACCTCCTTGCAATCTCTGGAAAAACTGCAAACACCCTGTTCTTCTAAAAACTTCTGAGGCTGTTGGGTCTTCATTTATCAAGTTCATGTCTGATGGCTCATATCTGAGATAGTGGCCACCTTTTTTGGTCTTCCTCTTTGCAACCATGGTACTTTTATGTCTTCTTTGCCTCGCTTGATCAGTAATACCTACAAACATTTGAAAATGCCAACCATAACTTGGGCTTAGTGAAATAGCTCTCCAGAGCTCAATAACATTCAAAGAGGGAATGAAGAATGACAAATGACTCAATTGGGAAAGATTTTAAAGTTCGATGACAACTCATGACATAATCATGACTCATACATGCTTAAAATGGTAATAATGACTTCAACCATGACCATTGTACCTTGATTTAACCCTAACTGACTCGAATGGCATCCACCCTAAACCTTTAAATCATTGACTGACACATATCACCTGTTTTGAAAAGACAGACACGAATACCTCCTTTCGTAGCGTACTTAGTGTATTTTTGGGCAATTTCGCTACGAAAGTATTAGTAGTTTCGTAGCGAAAAGTGCATTTTTTCTGTGTAATTCGCTACGAAAGTAGGAATTCTTGGCTAAAATGACCTTTTCGGAGTTGTAAGCTTGAGAAATGAAATATGTCAGGAAATAAAGACTGATGTGACATGAAAAGACTTGAATGGGGGTGGGTTTAGACCTTAGGATAGGCTAATAAGAAAAATTTAAAATTTTCCTTTACCAAGTCATGAAAAATTAATTCTATGATCATACCTTTGACACATGAACCTCTAAGACAATGTCAAATGATGTTTCATTTTTTTCTGAGTGATAACACTCCATAGAAAAGCATGTATACATGCGGGTTTCCATAAGTAAAGTAGCATATACATTTGTCTTATGAATGATCAGGGTTGTAGTTGATTCTGTGTGTTGATGCAAAAGTCTTGGTTTAGTTATGTGTTCTGGTTACAATGATCTCACTGTTATGTTTGAATTGTGTTGATGATTACTTCAGTTGATCTACAAGTTATGAAATGTTAAAAGCTGTTGGATCTAGTGTGAAAATTTATGAAACGTGGTCTACAGTGGTGCTGAGGGTTGGAGCCTTCAATGATGAAGTCGAAGCTTCCTGCCAGTGGGAGCTAGTAATTAGGTCAGGGGTTGTAGCTCCCTTCCAGTGGTGGCTGGTAAATGAGATCAAGAGGTTGGAGCTCCCTTCCAGTAGCAACTAGATAATAAGTGATGTTTTCAACCTTCTACAGGTGGGTGCCTGCATACTGGTACAAGTCTGCACTAGTACAAGATTGTAAGCAATTTTATATATAATACATATTGAAGACAAAGATGAAAACAATGGTGAATTTCTCCCACATTGGGTTTCCACCTTAAATCCTGGTGTTCATGTGTGTTGCTTATGTGTGATGATTTATTCTGTTCTTACTGTACATGTTTACTGCTTACTAAATGTCCGATGAATCATTAATGCACTAGTCTAAGTAAAGTTCTGAATATTTATTTGAATTATAAGTGACTGGTAATACACAAGTTTCCTGAAAGAAAGTCGCGTACATACGCTAGTTGGATTAAGTGAAGTCACGTATAGAAATTAGTAAAGAAAATAAAAGTTTGTGTGAGTTTTTAAATACTGATTCACCTCCCCTCTCAGTATTTTTCCCAACAATTGGAATCAGAGCAAGTCCTTCTGAAGAAGCTTACTTGCTTGAAGGAAGATCTACCAAGATGAGCAATAAATATGGAACAACATCTATCAGACCACCACTCTTCAACGGAAAAAATGTAATCTTTTGGAAGAAAAGAACAAGATCCTATCTTCAGTCTCTTGGAGCAGATGCTTGGGAAATTGTTGAAGGAGGTTACCAATATCCAACTGCAGTTCGCATGGATCCAACAACAAAGAATACCTATGAAACCAATGCGAAAGCTGTCAATGCATTATTGGGAAGCCTGACTGAATCAGAATTTGTCAAGATTATGCAGTTAGATACATCAAAGGAGATATGGGACAAAATCATTCTAAGATATGAAGGCGATGCCAAGGTAAAAAGTGCTAAACTCCAAATTCTTAGAATTCAATATGAAGATCTTAGAATTCATAATGATGAAAGTATTGCTAGTTTCTTTCTGCATCTAGATGAGATCATAAATTGTATGAGAAATATGGGTGAAGACATAAAAGACACAACTTTAGTAGAGAAAATATTAGGATCTCTAACTACTAAATTCGAGTCAAAAGTTTCTGCTATTGAAGAGAAGCAGGATCTGCAGACTCTTACTGTTGTTCAACTTCATGGGATCCTGAATGATTTTGAAATGAGAAACGAAGGTCCGTTTAAAGTCAGAGAAGCCACATTTAAAGCTTCTGCGAAAGGAAAGGAAAAGGAAGAACACAAATAATCAGGATATGTATAAGAAGAAGATGAGGTAAATTTTGTAAAGAAACTTCAACTCGACACCAGAAGGTTCAAAGGTAAGCTTCTATTCAAATGTTTTGCTTGTGGAAGAGTGGGTCATTATGTTGCTAAATGTCCTCATAAAGATAATCATGACAAGGGAAAGGATATAGAAAAAGGTAATAGGAGACGATTTTACAATAGGAAAAGTTATGATACTCATGAAGATAGTGATGGATTGTCAAATAGTGAAGAAGGAGAATGTGATCAAGATCTTAAACTACTCAAGGAATTTGAAAAAGACACTAATGAGTCTAAAGATAATTTTATGGATGCTTTAGATGAAAATGATTTCTTTTAAGAAATCACTCAACTCAAAATATGCTTGGAAGAAAACCAAATAGCCATAGATACTCTAAAGAATCAACTCATAGAAAAGGAGAAGCATAATGAGAAGTTAGAATGTGAAATAGTAAGCCTAAGAAAGGAACTTGAGAAAGTAAAAAATCTAAATCTTAGATTTTCTAAAGGGTCTGAAATCTTATATGAAATTATCAAGGTTCAATGCTCTCCTCTTATGAAGACAGGTCTTGGATACATTGGTGAATCATCATAGACAAAAAAATACTCAGCAACAACCAAAAGCTATCTAAATGCAGCAAAAGGTAGTCAGCAAAGTTTCAACACTCAACAGAAGAACAAAGACAATTCACAGGTAAATCATGTTCGTTCTAATTCAAGGATGAACAAGAACAGAAGCATCAGTCAAAATGTAAACAACACTATAAGGTTCTATGATCACAAAAATTTCTTCTTTAATGGACAATGTTTCTCATGTCATAATTTTGGTCACAAAGCTGCTCAATGTGTTTCATACAAAACCATCATGACTAGAGAAGCAAGAAAAAAAATAAATGAGACAGGACTCAAGAAGAATACTTATAAAAATTTCTCTCCTCTTAAAAATGAAATTGAATGTTCATTTTGAAATAACTTTGTGTTGAAAATGCAGCAAGATGATGGAGCTTAGTGAAATGAAGTCGCCTTCACTAAGTGGGTCCGCAGGCGAATTCTGGCGCAAAGTCTATTTTTAGACTATGTTTATTTTTAGACATATGGAGCATGGTTCGGGGATTCCAGTTTGAGATTCTTAGAGCATTGGTCATGTTGGTAAAAATAGATGAGACTCTATTTTTTAGGTCGAAGAGGTCGAAGTCTATTTTTATACTGCCTCTCCTAAAAATAGGGAAGTCAAATATTATTTACCCTTAATAATATTTGGACTCTAAACAGCAGTTTACTCTCTTGGAGCACTTCAGTTCGAGCTACAGAAGTGGCTCATGCATCTGACAGAGGAATTACGCTATTCCCAAGGGTTTGCATGGTTGACTTCAGTTAGGACTTCAGTGGCAGAAGTTTGGTGGAGTTAATGAGACAGATAGTGGAGTTGTGTTCTATTTATTTTAGTTGAACTAGTTGAGATTAGTTTAACTAGCTAATCAATTATTTATGAGTGGAGTGAATTAAATATTATTTCATTCATTAATTATTAACTCATTATTCAACTCAAGAACACATCAGTTCACTATAGTGCATGATCAGTTCAGTGGAGACCAATGAAAGAGGTAGATGAAAGGGTGGAGTTAGCTATCAGTGGCGACGTCAGTTGTGCATGAGATTTGCACCACACTTGGAGGAATTTACCATGATGATTGCGCTGTCAAGCCAAGGAGATTCGAACCTTGGATCTCTATATAGACAGGCCTGGATTGCGCAATAGAGGAAAGGCAATTGGCGGTGAGTTTTGAACCAGTAACCTGTTCAAAACTGAGCTAGTTTGTGTGTAACTTTATGAGAAAGTACTGAGTACTTGTGAGGAGTATTGTACCGAGTTTGTTACATGATTTCTCCATTATAATATACACAATAGCTGCGGGGTTTTCAGCTATAAGCTTTCCCCATACATACTGTGTTAATGTGTATGATGATTTGATGTGTTATCGCTTGATTTTATTTCCGCATGTTTGATGATCCGAGTGGAAGAGATTATGTGTTGCATATAAATTCGAATTGTATGTGATCAGGATAGTCTCGGTGGATAATTAATCATTATTCAGCAAATTTCTACATGGTATCAGAGCAATTGAAGCAGAGATTGATCATCACAGTGATTACAAACTTATTTCGGTAGACAGAGTCTGCATGCGGGCCAGGTAGCCTCCGGATTCATCTTTCTTCGAAAAGTGAAAGGTCTGGTAAATGCCCCTTGTAGTCAATCTCTGTGCTAGAAATAATTTGTTCTCACAGATCTAGAGCGGTTGAGCTTTGAGGTGGAATTCGAATTTTGCAGCAGTTTTGTTTTCTTGGTGCCGGTGTTGAAAATGTCTTTCAACTGTTTGCGACTCGAATATGCTCTTGAAGGCAGTTCGAATTATGTTGCATGGAAGGATCGCATGGAGGCAGTATTAGAAGATAATGTTCTAAAGGAGTTCATAGATACGGATTTCCAAAAGCCCACTGATCCTGCTGAAGTCGAAGCATGGCAAAAGAAGATGGCGAAGTGTCGAAGGATCCTGTTGGAGGGCGTCAAGGATCATATTGTATCCAGCCTGCATGGAAAGGCTACTCCATATTTAATGTGGAAAGCTTTGACCGATCTATTCCAGAGTAAGAGCGACCAAAGGAAGCTGGCGCTCAAAGATAAGCTCAGGAACATCAAGATGGAGAAAGGCGACAGTATCGCCAAATACCTCACGAAGTTCACTCAATGCAGAGATGAGCTGGGAAGTGTGGGGGTGACTGTCGAAGATGACGACATGGTCGACCTGGCTCTCCTTGGTCTTCCGAAGGCTTGGAACTCATATCAAGACAGTGTCAATGGTCGGGAGAAGCTGCCGGGATGGGAGCGCCTTTGGGCGGATCTCATGCAGGAGGAGATAAGGAGGACTACTCGAGATGGATCTTCATCAAAGGGAGCTGATGAAGAAAACTGCGCTTTGGTGTCCAAAGCTAAGAAAGGGAAGGGTAAGAAAACCTCTCATTCTGAAGCTAAGGGCAAGAAGCAGGATATGGCGAAAGTGAAGTGTTTTCGCTGCCATGATCACAGACATTATGCTACCAATTGTCCAAAGAAGAAGAAGAACAAGCAAGCGGGAAGATCTGCAGATGGAGAAGCTTTGGCTTCACAGTTCGAGCTTGACTTTTCACTGATCGCATGCTTCGTTTCAAGTGTGTTGGGATCGGTGTGGTTCTTGGACAGCGGTGCGTCATTTCATATGACAGGAGATCGGGATTTGTTCTCAGATCTGGAGGACAAAGATTTGGGTGTGCACATCGAGATGGGCGATGATGGTAGATACAGTGCGACTGGTATCGGTACCATATCCCTTCAGAGGGAGTCTGTTAAACCCTTTGTATTGAAGGATGTCATGCATGTACCTGGATTGAAGAAGAACTTGTGATCTCGTGGCGATGTTGGAGGATAAGGGCATGATGTGGTTCTTCGGGCCGAGGAAAGCTTCGGCGTTAAAGAAGACCACCGGAGAGACCCAGAATATAGGTTCGAACCAAGAACCATTATTAGTCATGTAGATGGTCGCGGCACTATGGCATGCAAAGGAGATGTGGTGAGCCGGGATGATGAGGGCGAACTATGGCACAGGAGATTGGGCCATTTTCACCATGGAGCTTTGAAGATTCTGCAGCAGATTTCTACTGGACTTCCTAAGGGCACCCTTGCGCAGTCAGATCAGTGCAAGGGGTGTACTTTAGGGAAGTATGTGAAAGCCACCTTTCACGAGAAGGATAGTCGCGCCACGACGATCCTCGAGAGAGTTCACACAGACGTGTGTGGTCCTTTCTCAGTTGCTTCGACAGCAAAGCACAGGTATTATGTGATCTTTGTTGATGATTTCTCTCGAAAGTGCTGGATCTTCTTCATGCAGAAGAAGAGCGATACATTCGCGAAGTTCTGTGAGTTTAAAGCACCGGTCGAGAAGGAGTCGGGGAAGAAGGTGATTGCTCTAAGGAGTGATAACGGTGGTGAATTCATCTCGGCTGAATTCAAGGAGTTCTGCAGCGCAGAAGGGATTCGGAGAGAGCTCATCGCACCCCATAACCCACAGCAGAACGGGGTGGATGAGCGGAAGAACAGAACGATCGTGGGTGCTGCACGGGCGATGTTGCATGATCAGGGCCTACCCCTTCACTTGTGGGCTGAGGCATGCAATACAACAGTGTATGTACAGAACCGTTGTCCTCACAAGGTTCTTGGCATGAGTACACCGGAGGAGGCTTATTCTGGCAAGAGGCCTGATATTTCCCATTTGCGGATTTTTGGTTCTCCTGTCTACATGCATGTGACGAAGGATGCAAGAAGGAAGCTGGATCCAACCGCCGAGGTTGGAATATTTGTGGGGTACACTGATACACCTCACAACTATCGGGTGTATTTGTCAGACAGTCGCAAGACTGTTGTGCGACGGGATATAAAATTTCAGGAGGAGAAAGCCATGCAATGTTCGCTTGAGAGGGAGCTACACTTGCATGCAGATGAGGAGCTGTTAGTTCCTAAGGAGGAGCTTCCGGATGTGGATCAGCCACAAGAGGAAGTTCAGGAGGTGGAAGAAACCACCCATGCAACGCCAACCATCAGAGGGCGCATGCGCACTACAGAAGCTGAGCGACTGGCTCGGGATGCAGAGAAGGTTGTAGGACCACCTACAACACAACGCAGACAGAGACAGTCACCGGATCGGTACACTGGATACATGGCTCTTGTGAGTCAATGTGTTGTGACGGAGCCATCCTCTTTTGAGGAAGCTGTGGAGGAACCCGCATGGGTTGATGCCATGATCGAAGAATATGATTCGATCATCAGGAACAGTGCATGGGAGATTGTCCCAAGACCGGTGGGGAAATCAGTGGTGGGTTCGCGATGGATCTACAAAGTGAAGCAGGCAGCTGACGGGAGTGTGGAGAAGTACAAGGCGAGATTTGTCGCCCATGGCTTTTCACAGATCGAGGGGATTGATTATGAGGAGACTTTTGCACCTGTCGCAAGGTACTCTTCCATACGGACGATCCTTGCTCTCTCAGCGCAGATGGGGTGGCACATTCATCAGATGGATGTGAAGACTGCGTTCCTCAATGGAGTTATTAAGGAAGAGGTGTACATAGAGCAGCCTGAAGGTTTTGAGATCTTCAGCAGTGAGTCGCATGTGTGCCGACTCAAGAGAGCACTGTACGGGCTGAAGCAAGCACCTCGTGCTCGGTACACTCGGATAGACAGCTACTTCACCGGGCTTGGATTCTCCAAGAGTGAGGCGGATCCAAACCTGTACCAGATTGTGGTGGAGGGGAAGCTATTGATCATCGTATTGTATGTAGATGATCTGATTTTGACTGGCGATGAGCAGTTGATACTTTCATGCAAGGAGGATCTTGCACGAGAGTTTGAGATGAAGGACTTGGGCATCCTTCATTATTTCCTGGGATTGGAGATTTGGCAGCGCAGTGGAGGACTATTTGTTTCTCAGGGAAAGTATGCCCGGGAGATTCCGGAGAGGTTCAACATGCAAGGCTGCAAGCCTGTTGACACTCCTCTTCCTGGTGGTTGGAGGAAGGAGGATGCTACTTCAGCGGAGGTAGTGGATGCCACTGTCTATCGACAGTTGGTGGGGTCGCTTATGTATCCGGTCAATACACGACCCGATATATGCTATGCAGTTAACCAGCTTTCGCAAGCTATGGTTAAGCCTACCAAGCTCTTTTGGAAGGCAGGCAAGCATGTATTGCGCTACATTAGAGGCACATCGGGATATGGTTCATGGCATGTGACAGAGGATGGGAGCGAAGTCGCCCACCGATGCAGACAAGGTGGAGTCCAACCCGATCTAAGAGCACCTTGAGGAGTTTTCAGCATTGCCCATTAATTGGGGCTCTCGGCACAAACAGTAGTTGTGATACGTGGCACCTTACCTGCGTAGGCCGAGCATACGGGCAGCTACCGTCGCATGCGAGGCTATTTGGATGAGGAAGATCCTCGCAGTTTTGTTCAGGTTGCATTTGGAGCCTACAGTGATCTACTGTGATAACCAGAGCTGCATCAAGCTCTCGGCTAATCCAGTATTTCATGATAGGTCCAAACATATCGACATCAGGTACCATCACATCAGAGATTGTGTTCAGCGGAGAATCATGATGCTTTCATATGTTCCCACGGAGGATCAGGATGCCGACATCCTGACGAAGGCGCTCACCAGGAGCAAGTTCGAATTCCACAGAGACAAGATAGGGGTTGTAGATAATCCATATCTTGCTGAGAGGGAGTGTTGAAAATGCAGCAAGATGATGGAGCTTAGTGAAATGAAGTCGCCTTCACTAAGTGGGCCCGCAGGCAAATTCTGGCGCAAAGTCTAGTTTTAGACTATGTCTATTTTTAGACATATGGAGCATGGTTCGGGGATTCCAGTTTGAGATTCTTGGAGCATTGGTCATGTTGGTAAAAATAGATGGGACTCTGTTTTTTTGACCTATAGGTCGAAGAGGTCGAAGTCTATTTTTAGACTGCCTCTCCTAAAAATAGGGAAGTCAAATATTATTTATCCTTAATAATATTTGGACTCTAAACAGCAGTTTACTCTCTTGGAGCACTTCAGTTCGAGCTACAGAAGTGGCTCATGCATCTGACAGAGGAATTACGTTATTCCCAAGGGTTTGATGGCATCATGCATGGTTGACTTCAGTTAGGACTTCAGTGGCAGAAGTTTGGTGGAGTTAATGAGACAGCTAGTGGAGTTGTGTTCTGTTTATTTTAGTTGAACTAGCTGAGAATAGTTTAACTAGCTAATCAATTAGTTATGAGTGGAGTGAATTAAATATTATTTAATTCATTAATTAGTAACTCATTATTCAACTCAAGAACACATCACTTCACTACAGTGCATGATCAGTTCAGTGGAGACCAGTGAAAGAGGTAGATGAAAGGGTGGAGTTAGCTATCAGTGGCGACATCAGTTGTGCATGAGATTTGCACCACACTTGGAGGAATTGCCCATGATGATTGCGCCGTCAAGCCAAGGAGATTCGAACCTTGGATCTCTATATAGACAGGCCTGGATTGCGCAATAGAGGCAAGGCAATTGGCGGTGAGTTTTGAACCAGTAACCTGTTCAAAACTGAGCTAGTTTGTGTGTAACTTCATGAGAAAGCACTGAGTACTTGTGAGGAGTATTGTACTGAGTTTGTTACATGTTTTCTCCATTATAATATACACAATAGCTACGGGGTTTTTCAGCTATAAGCTTTCCCCATACATACTGTGTTAATGTGTATGATGATTTGATGTGTTATCGCTTGATTTTATTTCCGCATGTTTGATGATCTGAGTGGAAGAGATTATGTGTTGCATATAAATTCGAATTGTATGTGATCAGGATAGTCTCGGTGGATAATTAATCATTATTCAGCAAATTTCTACACTTTGGACACGAGGAATCTGAATGCAGGAGCTGACTACAACCAAAAGAACAAATATCCACAAATTCTAAGGTATGGAAAAAGAAGGACTTACAATTCAAAAGCTGCGACATAGATTTATTTGCAGACGAAGAAGAAAATAAATGGTACATTGATAGCGGATGTTCAAAACACATGACAAGTGATAGCGATAAACTTATTTCATACAATGCATTAGAAAAATAAAAGAATTCCACTTTTGGAAATGACTCTCCTGCTGTCATTAAGGGTAAAGGATCTGTTTTTATAAAAGAAAAGGTTAAAGCTAGTAATGTTATGTATGTTTATGGATTAAAGCATAACTTGTTGAGTGTTAGTCAAATGTGTGACCAAGGAAATGAAGTAGCCTTTCGATCAAAAGAATTTGTGGTTCGTGAACTTGACAAAGGAAAGACCATAATAAAAGGAATAAGAACACCAAGCAATCTGTATATATTGAAACATGGCCAAGAACAATGTTATCTAGGAAAATCTGTGGAAAAATGGTTATGGCACAGAAGGTTGGGACATCTGAGCTTTTCTCAAATAATCAAATCAAGCATGCTCAAAGCTGTTTGTTATCTACCCAACATCACCCTACTAGAAAGTACCATATGTAAGTCATGTCAATTCGGTAAGAAAACCATATTTCAATTTAACGCCAAAGAAGGATCAACAAGTAAGCCTCTTGAGCTTATACATATTGCTTTGTGTGGACCTGTAAAGAAAAAGTCACCTCGTGGAGAACAATACTATATCTTATTCATTGATGACTTTTCTAGAATGTGTTGGATCGGTTTATTGAAACAAAAAGATGAAGCATTTGATAAATTTAAGGTCTTCAAAGCATTAGTTTAAAATGAATTAGATATAAAAATAAAATGTCTCAGATCTGATCGAGGAGGAGAATACATAATGGATGAATTATTTAATTTCTGTGAACAATATGGCATAAAAAGACAATTTTCTATAGCTAGAACTCTTCAACAAAATGGCGTGGCAGAAAGAATGAACTTAATAGTTTAGAAAATGGCTCGTGCTATGCTTGATGAGTCTAGAACTCTGGACACCTTTTGGGGTGAAGCTACACATACCGTGATAAATATTATCAACAAGGCCCATGTTCGTGTGAATAGTGATAAAACTCATTATGAACTCTGGTATGGTAATACTCCCACAGTGAAGTACTTTAGAGTTTTCGGAAGCAAATGTTTTATCAAAAATAATGATGAAAAACTCGGTAAGTTTAAAGCTGGAGCATATGAAGGAATAATTCTTGTTTACTCTTCTAGAAGTAAAGGATACAAATGCTACAATAAGAGACTTCAAAAAACTGTTGAATGTATTGATGTTGTGATTGATGAAGCATGCACAACTCCCAAAAGGGTAATAACAACAAAAGAGGATGATGATGATGATTAATGCTTTCCCACATCAAATCGCAATGATATAGAAGAAGAAACCAATGAAGCATAAGAAGAAGACACATCAAATAAATAAAAGGCTCCATCAAGGTATGTTCAAAAGAATCATCCAAAATCTCAAATTTTGGGAGAAAAGGAAGCTGGGGTATAAAAAAGAAGAACACTTGTGGGATATCCTAGTTATCTAGCTCTATTATCCACCATTGAACCACAAAATGTAAATCAAGCTAGTAAATATGAATGTTGGATTTAGGCCATGAATGAAGAGCTTGATCAAATTGAAAAGAATAATACTTGAGAATTTTTTCCAAGGCCTCATGATAAAAATGTTAATGGGACAAAATGGATATTCAAAAATAAGTTAAATGAAAATGGAGATGTAATTAGAAACAACGATAGACTCATCTGTAAAGGTTATGCTCAACAAGAAGGTATAGACTTTGAAGAAACATTTGCATCAGTAGCCAGACTTGAAGCCATAAGAATGTTTCTTGCATTTTCAAGTTTTCAACGTTCCAAGGTTTATCAAATGGATATAAAATATGCTTTCCTTAATGGAGACCTAGAAGAATAAGTATGTATAGAACAACCAGAAGGATTCATTTTGGGGAATGATGAAAAACTTATTTGCAAACTAAAAAAGGCTCTATATGAGCTAAAACAAGCTCCACGGACATGGTATTATCATCTTGACAAATATCTTCAACAACAAGGCTTCACAAAAGGATTTGCAGACAGTAACCTATACAAAAAAATTGAGGATGAAAAAATGTTTTTTTTTTTTTTTTTTAATGTTGATGACATCATTTTTGGGAGTAATGAAGAATCCACGAGTCAAAAATTTGTTTCTGTTATGGAACATGAATTTGAAATGTCTTTAATTGGGGAGCTAACATATTTTCTTGGTTTACAAGTGAAATAAGCAAAATATGGCATCTTTCTCTCACAAACAAAATACCTCAAGAAGATTTTGAAGAAGTATGGGATGGAAGACTGCAAACCTGTGTGTAATCCTATGATGACCGGATGTAACCTCAGTTCTCATGCTGATTCTCCCATGGTAAACCAACCAGAGTACAAATATATGATAGGGTGTTTGCTTTATTTGATAAGTACTGGACCGGATATCATAAAGGTAGTTGGGATTGGCTTGGTTGTTTCCAAGCCAATCCAAATGAATCACATCTTCAAGCGGTAAAAATAATATTCAAATATATCCAAGGAACTCAAGACTTTGGTCTATGTTATCCCAAAAATTCCGATCTTACCCTTCATGCTTACATAGATGCTGACTGGGCTAGAAATGTTGACGACCGAAAAAACACTAGTGGAGGTACATTCTATATGGGGCCCCAATTAGTATCCTGGTTCAACAAGAAACAAAGTTCCATTGCTTTATCTACAACATAATCAGAATATGTGGCTGCTGCATCATGTTGCACACAACTTCTATGGATGATGTAGACATTACAAGATATTCAAATTAAATTTTCTCCACCCATCTCCATCCTATGTGATAATACAAGTGATATTAGTATCTCAAAAAATCCTGTTATGCACTCCAAAACCAAGCATATTCCTATTAAGTATCAATTTTTACAAGAAAAAGTGGTTGAGAAAAAGGTTAAATTGGAGTATGTTCCCTCCAAAGAATAAGTTGCTAACATACTTACTAATTTTTTTCCCAAAGAAGCATTTGAATATCTCAGATAGAAACTGGGAGTTGTCTCTACCTCATTATGTTGTTAAACTTATCTGCTCTGTTTTCAGATGAAATTTCAGAAGGAAGATTTCGGCACGCAGGTTTCTTGAAGCATAGCCGCGTATATACACAAGTTCCTTTGAATACATTTGCGTATGTTTTTATCTGATAGAAAAACAATGAGACAGATTCAAGAAAAAATTCTGACATGCTGCTGACAGTTATGATTTAATTTTCTTGGTCTGATGCTGACGATTACAGTCTGTTGATATGGTATTAAATTATGCTTATCTGATTTATGAATATGATTTGATGAATGAGTTGTTGTGGTCAGACTTGACAGTGAACAGGTAGCACATGTTCATGGGGAGCATTATCCTTGCTGAGTATAATGCATTATTGGCATTATTTTTATAATGGTTACTGAATTGTTTGATGATCTCTCTCTATTGCGGTCCTTTGATCTTGTTTATAAATTCATATATGTAATTTGATGTAATGGTCATATTGAGACCTATGATATAAAGATTGTCATATTCAGTCATGTATGGAATTTTTCAAATATGTAAACCCACTTGGCTGGGTAGTTGAGTCAAATTTGTAACCCCACTTAGTTGGGTGATTGATGTGAGTCCTTGGTGATATGAACGATCATACTCAATTGAGTTATAGAGTCATTTACTTCATTGAAAATCTATCTGAAGATTCAACATGTGCTTAGGGGAGCATGGTCAGTATAGTGTAGATCAGATCTACATAGCTCTTGTATCTACCCAGAAAGAGAAATCTTGTTTCAGCATTGGTCTGCCCTTTTCCCTTGATGTCAAAGGGGTAGAGTAACTTGGTGTTTGAATAATTCTTATATTGATGTGTATATTAGGTATCTACAAGTTGTGGTGATCAAACACCAACATGGTTGCCATCAAGTCCAAAGGGGGAGATTGTTGACATTATGATGCATGTGTTGTCCTTGATGGAGACCCACTTGTAAAAGACCAAGTATATGGTTTCTGAATAAGCTCAGAGGTAACAAAGTGATAGAACATAATGTCAGAATGATGGGACAAAGGTTTTGCAGATAAGAATCAAAATGTGGAAAAAGTACATATTTGAAGAACTATACGTGAGTTAGTAAAGGCAAAGTCGCGTATACACGCAGGTATGAAGAAGCAAAGTTGCGTATGAGCTAGTGCTCTAATTTTATAATACTAGGTGTATTTACCATGATATTAGCCCATAATATTGAGCGCAGTAACAATTATTTGACCTTGTCCAAGAATTCCATTGACACTTGTGTGGTTTTGGCTCATGGTATTGGCTAAGGTTCAAACTATATAAGGGGGTGAAGATCATAGTGCTAAGTTGATCCAGGTGGATATCGGTGGCCGCCTACCTATTCCATTTGGACCACTAACATCAATTCTTGCAGCTTTTCACTTCCAGTAGCTTACTATTTTTAGTAGGTTTTCGGGTCCTGCACGCCCGAAGTCGTTTTGGGGACTTAATGATCCAGGTGGATATTGGTGGCCATCCACCGAGTCCATTTGAACCCCCGCCATCATTTCTTTCTGTTTTTAAGTTTCCAACACAACTTACTATTTTTAGCAGTTTTTCGGGTCCTGAACTTCCAGATCCATTTTGAGGCCCTAAATGACGTTTTTTTTGGGAAAACTAAGATTGATTAGCACCAAAAGTTGTACTCCTCAAATAGATCTTTATAACGAGCCATTGAGCGTGTCAAACGGAGATCGTATGCCAAAGTTACGCCCTCGGGAAGTTGGAACACCAATTTACACAAACGGGGCTCGCAGTTTTGGTGCTTCATCTCCTAGGGTTAGGTTTTTGGAAGTTTTGGGTTTTAAATTGTTTCTAAGCAATAAATAGGCCTTCGAGCCTCATTGTAACACATTTTAGGGGCCGGTAGCCATCACATCTCTTCTCAGGGATATGCTGCTAGTACCCTAGCTCATCTATTTTCATTATGTCTGTAATAGGCCTTCGAGCCTCAATGTAACACAGTTCAGAGGCCTGTGTACACCACATCTATTCTCAGAGATACGCTACCAATGCCCTAGCTTGTTTCCATTATGTTTGTAAGCTTATTTCAGTCATTCTTTTATTGATAAAATGAAGCATTATTTCCGCTGCATCTCTGTGTTTATGGTTATGTCTATATTCTGTTGCGTTCCTGCATAAAATCCGGATCAGTGGTATCAGAGTGGGGTCCGCTCTTTCTCTATTTTTCTTTGCATGTCCTGAACGCTGTCAGGGTATAAGGAGTTCGAGCTCGATCTGGTTGACCCGTCGCAAGATCAGCCTCGCGAACCCCGACGACCCCCCATGGCGGCAGGAAAGAAAGACGAGGGAGTAGAAGATCCTATCAAAATATTGTTCGAGGAGGCCCTCGAGAAATAGAGGAACGCGATGACGGATAAATTTTTTGATATCCTTCAACAGCTGCCCATCGGCGTCACATCTACATCCAGCACGTCCGCCAACAGGTTCGCAACATCCTGGACAAATCCAATACCAAGTTCAGCAGAATTCCCCCCCGGTGGAGGAACTTAACACAATGGAGACCATTGCTTCATAAGGAGGGAGGAATGATCCAGGTGGATATCGGTGGCCGCCCACCTATTCCATTTGGACCTGCAACATCAATTCTTGTAGCTTTTCACTTCCAGTAGCTTACTATTTTTAGCAGGATTTCGGGTCTTGCATGCCCGAAGCCGTTTTGGGGACTTAATGATCCAGGTGGATATTGGTGGCCACCCACAGAGTCCATTTGAACCCCCACCATCAGTTCTTTCTTTTTTTAAGTTTCAGCACAACTTACTATTTTTAGCAGTTTTTCGCGTCCTGAACTTCCAGAGTTGTTTTGAGGCCCTAAATGACGTTTTTTGGGAAAAACGAGAGCGACCAAGCCTATCTTTCTTGCACCAAAAGTTGTACTCCTCGGATAAATATTTCTAATGAGCTATTGAGCGCATCAAACGAAGATTGTATGCCAAAGTTACACCCCCGGGAAGTTGAAACACCAATTTACCCAAACGGGGCCCGCAGTTTTGGTGCTTCATCTCCTAGGGTTAGGTTTTTGGATGTTTCATGTTTTACATTGTTTCTTAGAAATAAATAGGCCTTTGAGCCTCATTGTAACACAGTTCAGGGGCCGGTAGCTGTCACTTCTCTTCTCAGGGATACGCTGCTAGTACCCTAGCTCATCTATTTTCATTATGTCTGTAATAGGCCTTCGAGCCTCATTGTAACAAAGTTCAGAGGCCTACGTATGCCACATCTCTTCTCAGAGATACGCTACCAACACCATAGCTTGTTTCCATTATGTTTGTAAGCTTATTTCAGTCATTCTTTTATCAATAAAATGAAGCATTATTTCTACTGCATCTCTGTGTTTATGGTTATATCTGCATTCTGTTGCGCTCCTGAATAAAATCCGGATCATAAGTGTGCATGAGTACGTGAATTGAATGAATACTTCAATCTAAAGTATATCTACATGGAATGGGCTATAATCAATAGATAGATCTGATATTATGATGCACTCATGAATACAATGATGGATCAGGATCTCTTGACCTGAAATGATTATGTATTTGCATGATTTGTTTATGAATTGTTTAGATCTATGGTCTGGCACATGTTTGATGTAGTGAAGGGTATGATATGAGTAAGTTTCTAGTTTTGAAGTGTTTTGCAGTCCTAAATTATTTACAGATCTATACGCAGGTTCGATTGAAATAAGGCGCGTATACACGTGGGTTAGGTTCTACAGAGGTGCGTATATATTTAGTAAAAATACTGAGATAGATACACAAGTTGGTTTTGGAAGAGGCACGTAAAGTCGTGGATATGTCTTATGGAAGGTGCGTATGCAAGCCAGGGTTTTGATGAAGAATGCTGAAGAAAAATGTCTGATCAGTTTTGCTGTATTTCTGCTATCTGTCAATGCTGTCTTCATATATATCTAGGTTGTTTGAGTACTGATTATGTTGCTAGTTGATTGTGATTAAATATCAGTGATTGGTTGCCTAAAAAATGATTGATGCTGCTAAATGTATGAGGGCTCTGTAAAACTGAAAAATATTCCAGGAAATATCTGATCAATTATGAGTCTAATTCAGAATTCTAAACTTAATATATTGAGATATATACATAGGTTTCTCCATAGAAAAGTGCGTATACACACGGGTTGCTGTAAGTAAAGTAGCGTATACATTTGTCTTATGAATGATCAAGGTTGTAGTTGATTCTGTGTGTTGATGCAAAATTTTGGGTTTATTTATATGTTCTGGTTATAGTGATATCACTGTTATGTTCGAATTGCGTTGATGATTACTTCAGTTGATCTACAAGTTATGACGTGTTAAAATGTGTTGGATACAGTGCGAAAATTTATGAAATGTATTCTACAGTGTTTCCGAGGGTTGGAGCCTTCAGTGAGGAAGTCGAAGCTTCCTGCCAGTAAAAGCTGGTAATCAGATCAGGGGGTTGTAGCTCCCTTCCAATGGTGGCTGGTAAACGAGATCAGGGGGTTGGAGCTCCATTCCAGTAGCAGCTGGAGAACGAGTGAAGGATGCAGTCTTCTGCAGGTGGGTTCCTGCATACTGGTATGAGTCTACGCCAGTACACGATTGTAAGCAGTTTTCTATATAATAAATATTGAAGACCGTGACAACATCGACGATGGTTTTCATCTGGTGTTCATGTGTGTTGCTTATGTGTGATGATTTATTTTGTTCTTATTGCACATTTTTAATGATTACTTAATGTCTTATGAATCATTAATGCATTGTTCTAAGTAAAATTCTGAAGATTTATTTGAATTATAAGTTGACTAGTAATATGCAAGTTTCCTGAAAGAAAGTCACGTATATAATTCAGTAAAGAAAAGAAAAGTTTGTGTGAGTTTTTAAATACTAACTCGTCGATCCCTCTCAGTATTTTTCCCAACACATATTGAGAGTGACCTTGGAAGAAGGGAATGCCAGAATAATTTTGATTTCCTTTTGCTCATGAACAATAGATTTATCAATAACTTCTCCTGACTTTGTATCATGTTCAGTACCTTTGGGAGTATCCTGAACATTGATTTGATGCAAGGAGGTTGTCATTTGAGTAACTGTAGTTTGAATCTTTGTCTTTGCATTAAGTGTCATATCAAAATCATTCTAGGCCTCATTTAATTTAGTTTTAAAATTCAATTCTTATTCTTGGGATGAAGAAGAGACCATGAAAACTCCTTGCTGGCCCTAAGGGGGAATCCCTGATTGTGAGGAAGTTCTAGGCTGAATAATAGACACATGAAATACATTTTCAAGAGGTATTTGTAGTAAATATAGTGGAAGAGTTGCTATCCGAGAAGTTCTATACCGAGTAAACTAAGTTCTTTCTTCCACGGTTAATTATTGATTCACCTGTTGTAGCACTGTTGCATAGGAGGAATACCGTGCAAACATGTCATCCAACTTATTTTCCTCGAGAATAAATTGTCTAATTCTCTGGGAAGTAGTAATTAAAAAAAAAGAAAAGAGTTTGAATCATACTACCTATTAGGAATAGGGGGAAATTTGAGGGCTTGAATAACTAGGATTTATTTTTCGGCATGATGATAGTTTTCTAGTGAAAATATGCCAAATCTCACAGGAAAAACATGACATGATCTCTCGTTTGAATCTCTCAACAATTTAGTAATACCATATCCCACAAACTGAGAGGCTACCTCCCTACTAACTAACTTATCTGGGATAAATAGAGGAAAAATATGAGGGTGAGCGAGGCTTCCCCGAACTATGATATAAGTGAATAGTTCTTCACCAAACCAATTTCCTGTGAAAATTTCTGAATGTTACTTATGCAGAAATCTACTGTTAGATCTAGTTATACTTCTCCTACTCAAGCAAGTTATTAATGCTGAAATCTTCTTATTAACATCGAATTAAACACATAAAAAACTTTCACTGATTCAGATCTAAAATAGAAAAGTACATGCACACATAGACAAAGTGACACAATATTTTCTGGAAAATAGTCCCCGGAAAAACCCAATGCGGGAAACCCGGTCTTCTGGCTGCTAGAGGGTTTATGTTATTAAGTAGTTTTCTGAATACAACAAATCTGGGCACCCCACTGGTTAACCCGACAGAGAAAAATATAGATCTGAAGATATATTTTTATTCTGAAGCCAAAACATTGACGGATCCACACCCTCAAATGGGATTTACAAGAATCAGTCGAATTTTGGCCCTAGAAACCCCAGCGCTACCCCTAAAGCCCATGTGTCAATGTATTTAGCCTTTTCGTGCCTCTGTGCTGGCCTAGAGAGGGTTGCATAACCCCAGAATGGGTGACACAGACCATATGCTGCCCCTTAGAGTCTTTGCATAACCTAGACGAGTCTCCTGTTGCCCAACGCTGCCCTAGGAGGGACTGCGTAGCACCTGCGTAGATGAAGCTGCCTCTGCGCTGTGCAACGGCTGCCGTCTCTGATGCTGCTGCCTCTGATTCTCTGCGTTGCCTCTGGAAGCTACTCTCCACCTATTGCTGATTCTAGGTACTTGGATCCGACCATCCCCTTTGCATAAACTACCCCTCTCTACAGCTGAAACACTTATGGAAATTCTTAGCAAACCACGCCCTAGAATTCGAGCTTAACTTCAATGCTCTGCCTCTGTGTTTCTTCTCCAAATGATCCCAAGCCTTTCCTTTATAATTTTCTTGTTGGGAAACCAATGACCATGATCAAATCTTGAATCGATGGCTAAGATTAAAAGAAAGCTTGATCCGTGTGACTTAAGAAAATTTCATCACATGTTTTAATTAATTACCTTTAATAATTTTATTTTCCTAAGTTAGAATTAGAGTCTTTAATTAAAATTATTCATTAATTAATTATCTCCCAAACCAGATGAAATTTCCCAAATCCATTTCTTGGCCTTGGATATCTCATGTACTATGGTATCTCCAGAAATTTTGGGAGCTAGAGAACATCCGATGTTACCCAAACACTTAAAATCTCAAGACTCCCTCTTAGCGAGGAATGTGCTCTAGTACAACTCTACTTCACCCTGAAGCTTTGCACTGATCTTTGGTGTGGTTCTCTGCACTGATGCTGGACCAGATGCCCTTCATCACTATGATGCTGCTGCCATTCTGTACTACTGCCCATGCCACTGCCACCACCACTGCTACATATTTACTGCAGCTCCCTCCTAATCTGCTGCATCCGTGACGCCATCTATTGCACTGCATCTTCAGTTTCTGAGAGAAAAAACTGAAACTCCTGCCCAATATTTGACAGACAAGTCAGTTGGGTTGCATCCTCATCACTGAAGATCAACAGGCTTCTGATCTCTGCTGACATCTGGAAACTACTATACAACTACATATTTTCATTGCGTAAGCATACTCCCTCTGCACTGCTGAAGTCACATCAACCGCTTGTGCTGAAATCTCTCACGCTGCTACTACATTGCATTGTCCTCCTAAAGCCTCCCACACTACTGCAGCTCTGCTCTGTGCTGCTGAAGTCACATCAGCCCCTACGCTGCTGCTGCATCTACACTATGCCTCTCCCTTCAGCCTTCAAATCCGCCTCTGCTTCATCTGTGATTCTCTGCACCAACTAATCCACTTTTCCTGATACTATCTTAAGGCTCCCGTAGCTCAGATGTGATCCAAGAGATGAGCTCCTCAAAGATCCTGCCCCACTCTGTAGCTGCTCTACAGATCCATGTCGCCCCACTTTCGTGCTTCATGAGCACTCATGACTGCATTTTCTTTTGACCCATCATCCGCCACAACAGCCTTGGAAGTAGATGCTTCCTTGTCCTTCTTCTTCTGTGGACAATTTCTGGCGAAATGTCCTAGTTCACCGCACTATAAATATTTGATCTTGGAAAGATCACACTTCTTCTTCCCTTGCTTCCTCTTTCATGGCAAGGATGCATCATCTTCATCTTCCATCTTCACCTTACTGGATCCCGTGCTATACTACTTCTTGGTGAATCTGCAGAGTTCTTCTTGACGTAAGATTGCCCACAAGTTGTCCTAGTTGGGAAGGTCCGCTCTGCCCAAGACACTTTGGAAAAATGTTTCCTACTCTTCTGTGACCACATTGAGTGCAGTCCTTACCATCACATCATCCTCCACCTTTTCTCCTGTGGCAGTCAACTGATCTCTGATCATCTGTAATCTGAAGAGGAAGGGCTCTATTTATTCTCCCTTGGTCATCATGAACGATTGCAGTTGATTCTCTAGAAGCATTTTCCTCTGAAAGGATTTCCCTTCATAAATGGTTGTTAAGGATTTCCACATCTCATGAGCTATCTTCTTCTCAGCTATGTGTGAAAAAATATGATCCTTAACCCCATCCATTATGAAGCATTTGGCATGAGCCGTAGCCTCATCGTGCTTTTCCAGGAGAACAACATCGGTTGGCATGGCCAAGACTTTTTTTTCATGGTCCCTTAGACCGTATGCCTCCATGACTACCAGGATTCTGGCCTTCCAGACTGCAGAGTTGGACAGGTCGTCCAACCTATCCTAATCATGTAGTCCTTGAGGTGCCATCTGCTCAGAAAATTTGTCAGAACTCCTTCTCTCTTTGCTAGAGATCTGGATCTAGGGTCCTTGGTGAAATAAGCACCCTCTGCTTCCTCTAAAAACTGATTTCCTCTCTTGGAAATCCACCAAATGAACAACAAAATAGCTCTCTTCAATCCTCTGATCGATCTGAAGATTTCTTTGGCTAGATATCCTATGAGAAGTTGATCTCCTCCAGCTCTTTGTCTCCCAATGCTTAGGCTAAATTCTAAAAAATTCAGAAATTTAACCCCATCAGCAACTTTTGAAGTTCTCCAGCTCTGCTTCCGACACTTCTGAATTAGACAAATTCATATTTGCGTCACCCTAGCTGGCCTCTGCGTGAGTAGACAATCCCATCGCTGCCGCTGCGCAGTAAGTACGTGGGCTTGCGTGAATACATCGTAGGACTGTGTCACCTTGACCTCTACGTGACTCTAATCCCTTTGAAATTGCGCCGTCCCTTCAGTTCTGGGTTTCTGCTGCTGCTGCTGCTCTTTCTACTGCTTTCTGCAACAAGATTCTTTAGTCTTATGTTGGTGACCTTGCTAGATGTGCAATCGCTCTGATACCATGTGAAAATTTCTGAATGTTACTTATGCAGAAATCTACTGTTAGATCTGGTTATACTTCTCCTACTTAAGCAAGTTATTAATGATGAAATATTCAGATTAACATCGAAGTAAAAAAATAACAGAATTTCACCGATTCAGATCTAAAACAGAAATGTACATGCACACATAGAAAATGTGATACCAGATTTTCTAGACAATAGTCCCCGGAAAAACCCAATGCGGAAAAATTGGTCTTCTGGTTGCTGGAGGGTTTATATTATTAACTATTTTTCTGAATACAACAAATTTGGGCACCACATTGGTTAACCTGACAAAAGGAAAATATTGATCTGTAGCTATCTTGCTATTCTGAAGCCAAAACGTTGACTGATCCACACCCTTAAACAAGATTTACAAGAATAAACCAAATTCTAGCCCTAGAAACCTCAATGCTGCCCCTAAAGCACCTGCGTCAGTCTCTTCAGCCTCTGCACTAGCCTAGAGAGGGCTGGGTAAACCCATAATGGGTGACGCAGACCCTACACTACCCCTGAGGGTCTCTGCATAACCTAGATGGGTCTCCTGCTGCCCAACATTGCCCTAGGAGGGAATGTGTAGCACCTGCGTAGCTGAAGCTGCCGTTGTGTTGCGCAACTGTTGCCTTTGCTTCTTTGCATTGCCTCTAGAAGCTACTCTTTGCCTCTTTCTGATTCTAGGCACTAGGATCAAACCATCCCCTTTTCCTAAACTACCCCTCTCTGCAGCTGAAACACCTCTGGAAATTCTTAGCAAACCACACCCTAGAATTCCAGCTTAGCTTCAGTGCTCTGCCTCTGTGTGTCTTCTCCAAATAACGCCAAGCATTTCCTTTATACTTTTCTCATTGGGAAACCAACAACCATGATCATATGTTGAATCAATGGCTAATATTAAAAGAAAGCTTGATCCGTGTGACTTAAGACAATTTCATCACATGTTTTAATTAATTACCTTTAATAATTTAATTTTCCTAAGTTAGACTTAGTGTCTTTAATTAATATTATTAATTAATTAATTATCTCCCAAACAGGATGAAATTTCCCAAATCCCTTTCTGGTTCTTGGAGATATCATGTACTCTAGCCCCACCACAAATTTTGGGAGCTAGAGCAAATTCGATGCTTCCCAAACACTCAAAATCTCAACATTTCCAACCTTTTTAATATCATCCATAGCTTCTTGCAACATCCTAGGTGGTCAAGATTAAAAAATGACCTCATATATCAAAATCATTACTCTTATGAAAAATCTGGTAGAAGTGATTAAAGAATTTGGATTCCCATAAGATGTCATGATAAATGTGAATAGGATTTGAATTCTGAATGGTCCATTTCCAACCCATGGCAGGAAAATCCCTATAAAAAGAAAAATCATCCATAACATAAACAAACATGTAGAAAGGAGGCATCCTATCTTATTAAACAATTTTAGCATGCTAGAAATCTAAGATACAGGAGGCCAATTTATTAGAAAGAATGGTAGCCCAATAAAAAATAAAACCCTCGGAAGCATCATCAATTAAAGGTACCCAACCCTTAGGTAATTTTGAAACATTAGGCAGTGCATGCAATCGACACAACATGGAAATGACTTGGGGAAAAGGAGAAGTGTTGGAATCGAGTGAATACTTACATATTTCCTTAGATTTATGCTTGTTTGAGTCTTTTATCAATTCTCGGATTGATTCTGATAGGTGTCCATGCTCCTTTATAAAGGCCTCGACGAATTCCTTATTATATATACATTGAGGATTCAATAGGTGATACATGCTTTGGAGATCCTTACTGGTGAAAGAACCAATTACTGTTCCTCTTTTAGTTTGAATGCATGTCCCAGAAGTATCCAAATTCTCAACCATCCATCGAACCATGTTTGTATAAGGAAATAACTATGGTCTTGCCCCAATTTAGTGAAGCAAATAGTTGGCTACATCCCTTGGAGTGGCTTCTGAGGCAAGAGTTTTATCTTTTTGTGTGACTATTCTAACAATTTCCTTGGGATATTCTTCTTCAAAATTCTGATAATTTGCTTTCCACGATGACATCCCAACATCTCTAGTACATACTGTATCTAAAAATAGTCCTACTCCTGGATTTTTGTCATCGACATCTTCAATAAATGGGCTTGTGGATTGCTGCTGTGTAGTCTTTTTATTGGTTTAATTCCCTTGCTTCATTACTTCTATGTATTGGGGGTCTGCGGTTACCTGAGAGATACAAACACAAAGATCAACATAAGAAATGTTTTATGGAGAAATAATGTAAAAACATTTTGAGAAATCAATTGAGAAAACCAAAGTTTAATTAATGCAAGGCATTTATCCATTCGAGGTTCATTATTATACAATGAAATCATTTAATTAAATAGTTCAGAATAGAAACATCGGAGGGCAATTTCAATTGAAGTTATGATATGTTATTGCTCCAAGATTGGAAATCCCGATATATAAGTTCCTAGATATAAATCCTGATATGAAAATTATGATATAGAAGTATTCTGATATAAGAGTTTCAAGATAAGAGTTCCAAGATCATAGTTCTGAGATAAGAGTTTCAAAACAAGAGTTCCAAGATAGATAGCTTATGATATGAAAGAATTCTGATATGTCTAAAAGTTTCTCGTAAAGGTTCATTCTTGTAAGTTTTTTAAATAAACATTAAGATATACGAAGTGCCAATAAGCCAAGTCTTACATACCGAATCTCAGGAAGTAGAAACTCGGAAGAGGAAAATCTCGTAATATTCTATTAAAATGTCTGGATAAGTCTGGTCCGAGACTATTAATCCTAAACTACAATAAATATTTGTTTCCTTAGTTTTCTTTTATATAATATTTCATGGATTTTCAAATTCAATTTTACATTTTGTCTTATTAATTTCAAAACTTAAGATGATTTATAAAAAAGTAAAGGGCACCCATTATTATTGTGAATTAAAAAGAAAAATGTGCGGTTGTTATTTGATACAACAAAAAGCAAGATGTATAATTTTGGATGGTGTGAGGGATCACACAATTACTCACATATTAGGGAAGGACATTGGATGTTTGATGTGGGTAGCTCTAGTGGGTCTTTGTTAGAACAAAAATAAATATAGGAAAATGGTGCCACGGGAGAAATTAAACAACATTAGAATGAATAGATTCGAGATTGTAACATCTTACCTCATGAGGATCTAATAGGCTCATGATGGGATTGAAACTGTTGGGGAAAATATGAGTGATTGAGATCTAGTGAAAGTTTCTCTGAAGGGTTGTGTTAAGCATTGGACCACCTTTGTTGATGGGATCCTTGCTAGGAAACAAATTCATGATTGGAGCTGGTTTTGGGATGAATTCATCTAGAAGGATATCTAGGAGAGTGCATTGATTAGAGGAAAATAAAAGTGTATTGAGGAGAAGGATGAGCTTACTCTTGCTATATAAGCAAACAAATGGAAAGGGAAATCTAAATAGAACCATAGTGAACTCAGTGGAGGAGGAACTTCATGGAAAAAAAGGAGAAGGACATGAGAAAATTCAAGTGCTTTTCATGTCAAAAGTTTGGGCATTTTCCAGTTAGTGTCTAAAAAAGAAGAAGGGAAAGAGAAATATAATTATGGTAGCCACTTCATAGATGGATGAGATGGTTGAAAAGTTTTGGCAGAACATTGTCTTGGTTTCAGGCCTTTTAGGAATCGTCACAAGAGGTGTTTGGTATGTGGACAGTGGAGCATCTCGTCACATGATGAGATCTCGAGATGTATTCACTGAAATGGCCATGGAGCCTAGGGATATACATGTAGAGCTTGGTGATACGGCCAAATATGTAGTAGAAGGCACTAGTAGTATTTAGTTTTAGATGGAATTAGGTTGTATCATGGATGTGAATGAAGTGTTGTACATATCGGGTATAGAGAAGAATCTCCTTTTAGCTTTGGCCATAGAAGACAAAGGGATATAAGTTATATTTACTAGAGGTGAACTATATATTGGGCCAAAAGGAATTGATCCCAACAAGAAGTGAGTAATTATGAGAAGGGAGAAAGATATATGTTTGTTGAGAGGACGACCAGTGAAGGATATCATATATGAGTGTGACAACCAAAGTGTGATATGGAATAGGAGGATGGGACACCTAAACTGAAAAGATATCCCTATGTTGTAGAGAATGGCTACAGGTGTTCCATAGATCAAGTTGGAGTAGGATGGAGTGTGTAAAGGGTGTGGACTTGGTAAGCAGGCCAAGGGTGCTTATCCTCATAACGAGACGATGTTTAAGTGAGTGCTAGAATTGGTTCACTTAGAAATTTATGGTCCTATATATGTGATGTCGATCACAAGGTATTTTTACTTTGTGACATTCATAGATGACCCTTATAGAAAAAATTGGATCTACTTCCTAAATACCAAGGATGAGGTATTCGATCAGTTTCATGAGTTCAAAGCTCTTGTGGAGAACCAGAACGAGAAGAAGATTAAGATGTTGAGATCAAATAATGGGGGCGAGTATTCCTCCAACAAGTTCTAGGATTTGTGTAGGGATATAAGGATTAAGGAGGCCATGACACCTTAAAACCCTTAGTACAATGGGGTTGCCGAGAGGAAGAACAAGACCATAAAGGAGGCAATGAGGGTAATGATCTATGATTATGGATTTTCTATGTTTTTATGGGCAGAGCCATGCAATACAACGATATATGTGTGTAACATACCCTCCCTTATTTATATCGATATCCTGAGGTGGTCACTATATGGCCTGATTTCCAATCAAAAGTATATATATATATATATATATATATATATATATATATATAAATTGACAAGCATCATTATGTAATTTATTGTAACTGTTTGTATCTACGTTATACAAACAACTCCAAAAATAGAATAAAAGAGAGATCAATGCCTTATAAATCAGCCAATTCGAGGGGGCAACCTCCAATACATTACATAAATGAAAAATTCCTCGATGATACAAATGACCAAAACCCCCTTCTATATATAGGAGTCCATGGGCCCACAATATAATCCTAGCCGACCTAACAATAACAATGTAAGGGCACAATAATAACAATATTTGGGTTACAGGGGTACAACAATAACAATAAGGGGGATACACTAATAACAATAAGGGACTAAACTAGTAATATAGTGACCTAACATGCTCCTCTCCTTCAAAAAAGTGTTGTCCTCAACGCTTGAGTAGCTCTGGGTGCTTTTGTATAAAATTCTCATCCTCCCATGTAGAATCTTCAGTGGGTAAGTTCTTCCACTTGATGAGATACTCTGAAATTGATCGATTCCGTAGTCGTCGAGTTCTTGTTTCCATGACCGCTTCTGGTTCCAATATGATTTTTCCTTCCTCATCAAGTTCTGGCAATATTGTTTGAACTGGAAGATTTTCTCCTATAACCTTATTTAAGCATGAAACATGGAAAACTGGATGTACTCGCGAAGAAGCAGGAAGCTCCAATTTGTATGCCATAGTACCAATCTTTTGCAACACCTTGTAAGGACCATAGTACTTTGGCGATAATTTATTATCATTCTTTGCTTGCTTGAGGGACATTTGTTTGTATGGTTGTAGCCGTAAAAATACCCAATCTCCTACATCAAAACTTCTCTCGCTCCGATGTTGATCTGCCTGTTGTTTCATTCGATTTTGTGCCAAATTCAGGTTATCCTTTAAGAGTTGGAGAACTTCTTGCTGATGCTCGATGTGATCTTCCACTGCTTGAACCTTCGAATTTTCCCTTAAAGATGATGTGATCGATCGTGGATGATATCCATAAAGTGCCATAAATGGGGTCATTTTTGCTGCAGTATGGAAGGAAGTGTTATACCACCATTCAGCGAGAGGTAACCACTTCACCCATTGTGTTTGTTTATCAGATACAAAACAACGAAGATATCCTTCCAAACATTTATTTACTATCTCAGTTTGACCATCAGATTGAGGATGATAAGATGAGCTATGAGCTAATTGAGTACCCGAACAAGAAAATAACTCCGTCCAAAAATTTCCAGTAAAAATGGGATCTCTGTCGCTCACAATAACCCTTGGGTTTCCATGTAGCTTTTGAATTGTGTCCATAAATGTAGTAGTAATTGTACTTGCTTTAAATGGATGAGATAATGCACAAAAGTGTGCATACTTGGTAATTCTATCAACTACCACCATGATGACACTCTTTCCTTTGGACTTAGGTAAACCTGTGATAAAATCCATTTAAATATCCTCCCAACGTTGACTTGAAATGGATAAAGGTTGTAGAAGTCCCGGGGTCTTAATTGTATTAACTTTATTTTGCTGGCAAACCAAAAATTCCGCCACAAACTTTTGAATATCATATTTAAGGCCATTCCAAAAAAAATTCTTTCTTCACCCTGTGGTAAGTTTTTAAAAATCCCGAGTGTCCTCCTAACAGAGAAGTGTGCAATTCCAAAAGAATATAAGTGATCTTTGTACCATAAGGAATCATTTTTCCAACTAACTGTATCAGATGTACTAGGATCTTGCTGTAACTCTTGAATGAGTGTCCACACTTCTTCATCCTTCTTCCATTCATCCCTTGCTTCGGTTATCCAATCTGGTTGGATAATAGAAATGGCACAAAGCAATGCTTCCACCTCTTCATTCTTTCTTGAAAGTGCATCTGCAACAACATTTAGCTTCCCTTTTTTGTAGATTATTTCAAAGTCATAACCCAACATCTTTGTAACCCATTTTTGCTGCTCTTCTGAAGATAGTCTTTGTTCCAAAAAGTGTTTAAGACTATCATGATCAGCTTTTACCTTGAAGTGTCTTCCCATTAGGTAAGTTCTCCATTTCTTTAGTGCATGCAGTATTGCTAACATTTCCTTCTCATAAATAGGTTTTTGTAAATACTTTCCTTTGATTGGATTACTTTCAAAAGCAATGGGTCTTCCTTCTTGCATTAAAACAACACCAATTCCATTTCCTGAGGCATCACATTCCACAATAAAGGTTTTTGTGAAGTCCGGCGTAGCTAAGACTGGTGCTAGGCACATTGCCTCTTTAAGATGTTCAAAGGCCTTAGTTGCTTCAGGAGTCCATGAAAATGCATATTTCTTCAATAATGTTGTTAGAGGTGCTGCTATTCTCCCATAATTCTTAAAAACTTGCGATAATACCCTGTTAACCCGAGAAATCCTCGCAACTGCTTTATGGTTGTGGGGACTTTCCATTCCTTAATGGCTTTAATTTTGTTAGGGTCTACTTTAACACCCTCGTGAGATACAATATGACTTAGATATTCCACCTCTTGTACTCCAAAGAAACATTTGGATATTTTTGCATATAATTGTTTCTCCTGCAATAGTTTGAGCACCCTGTCAACATGTTCAACATGATCCTTCCAAGACCTACTGTAGATTAGTGTATCATCAAAAAATACTAGCACAAATTTTCTAAGGAAGGGTTTGAAAATGGAATTCATCAACCCTTGAAATGTAGAAGGTGCATTGGTATGGCCAAAAGGCATGACCAAAAATTCATAATGACCCTCATGAGTTCGAAATGCTGTTTTTGGAATATCTTCAGTCTTCATTCTAATTTGATGATATCCCGAACGAAGATCCAACTTGGTAAAATAAATTGCTCCATGTAATTCATCCAATAATTCATCAATCACAGGAATGGGAAATTTATCTTTAATGGTGAGCTTATTGAGCTCCCTATAATCCGGACACATGCGCTATGATCCATCCTTCTTGTGCACCAATACTACTGGAGCAGAGAAGGAACTTTGGCTAGGTTGAATTATACCAGCCTCTAACATTTCTGCAATCATACGTTCAATTTCGCTCTTTTGGACATAAGGATATCTATAAGGCCTGATGTTTGGAGGAACACTTCCTGGAATCAAATGAATAGCATGATCACGATCACGAATAGGTGGGAGTCCTTTGGGAGTTTCAAACACCTTGGAATGATTGTCCAAGACTTGTTGGAGATCTGCCGAAATAGATGATTTTGATGTCGGAACGTCTAGTGAGCATAATTGTGCAATTACGCCTCGTTGTTCTTTCTTTAGAAGCTTTGTCATTACATTAGAGCTTATTATCCTTCCCGGCTTCCCTTCAATACCCCGTAATTCGACTTCCTTTCCTTCTGAAAAAAATTTCAAGAAAAGTTCTTGAAAATTAAAAGCTACCGTCCCCAAAGATTGTAACCATTGTACTCCTAGTACAACATCAGCACCTCCCATAGGAATGGCAAGCATTGGACTAGTCAATACATATTCCCCCATGGTTAGCTCGATATTATGGCATTTTCCAGAGCAATTTATAGTTCCTCCATTTGCAACCATCACTTGACATTCTGGTGCTGGGTATAGGAAACAATTCAATTCCTTGGCTACCTTACAATGAATAAAATTATGGATACTACCCGAATCAATCAACACTATTACCTTTTTCTTCTTGATATGTCCTTCTATCTTGAGAGTTTGAGGAGTGGTAATTCATGCCAATGCATTACACGATATGTTCGGACTCATTTCTTCCTCTTATAGGGTTAGTTCTTGGAGTATATCCTCTTCTTTTGAAGATTCTTGTTCATTTTCTTCTTCCTCTTCACAATCTATGTAAAATAATTTCTTCTCAGCACACTTATGACCTTTAGTGTATTTTCTATCACAACTGTAGCAAAGCCCTTTTGCTCTTTTTTCTTCCAATTGTTGTGGTGTCAACCTTGTAGGTTGTGGAAGTCTAGGAGTAGCAACACTTCCATCTTTATATATGTGAGTGGTAGGCTTCCTTGTTGCCATAATTTTACATTTAATTTTTCTTGCCAACCTGAATGCCTTTTCTAATGATTAGGTTCCTAAACGCAAACTTCATATTGGATGTAATCCTTTAAAGTCCCTATGAAGACATCAATCTTGTGTTCCTCTGGAATATTAGTTACCCTTATATTCAATTTTTGGAATTCCTCAATGTGCTCCACCACTGAACCCTTTTGTTTGAGATTTATCAATTGGCTAAAGAAGGTGTTGCTTTTTGTATCCTCATAATGTGCTATCATTTCCTCCGTAAAAATTTACCACGTGACAATTTTTTTACGGGAGCAAAGCCATCGATACCGTACAAATTTATTTTGTTCTAAATGTAAAGTTGCAATGCATACCTTTTGTGTGTTTTGCACATTATTGAGATCAAAATATTGCTCCATGTGTAGTATCCATGTTACGGGATCCTTGCCATCAAACTTCCTCATATCCATCTTTGGAATATGGTGGTTCATCCATCCAACATAAGAGTTTATGAAATCACGATTAACATTTATTTTGTTCTCATCATGAGTTTCCTCTACTATCTTTTCGCCATTAGGAAAAATTTCTTGTATCAACTTTGCCAAACCTTCGATGTCTACTTTTAGATCATTCTTCATGTTTTCCATGTTGTATTTCTTTTTTTCATCAATCTTAGCTTCCACGCCCACTTCCATGCTATCCATCTTAGCTTCCGAACCATTCATTTTAGCTTCCACGCCTTTATTCAAACCATCCATCTTAGTTTCCACGCCTTTCTTCAAAACTTCCATTCCATTTTTTGTTGCTCTTTGCGATAGCGAAATTTGGTGCACTTGCTCTTGTAATTTTGATATCTCATGTTGTGTTTCTTCGTCTTCATGAGTCATAGCAGAGCCTTATGAAGGCTTAATGGGTGTTGAATTATTTTTAGGAGGTATTTTAGAACCCAATACTGATTTCTATTCTTCAATATGCCCTTGGAATAAATTCAAACTAATTTTTTTCAAACGAGACTTACGTAATTCGAAAAACATACACACCTTTTTCTTGCTTTTGAGGAGCTCGATATTGAAATTGAATTGTCTTTATGATTTCGGATCTTCAATATCTGAAATTTGGCCCTGAAGTAGCCCTTTGAATCTTCTTTCGAATTCCATTGGTCTGACCTGATTTTGATTCTTCAAGATAAATTTATGCCCAATCTCCCATGATGACCTAATTACGGACTGGTTCAGTAGAGAAAAATTGTACGACTTGCCATGTGTCACTGTTTCCTCCTTCGGCTCTGAAATTGATATACCAAAAACTACAGTGTGTCTACTTATGGCCACTTTTTACAGAATCCCAATCCGACGCTTAGAGAGAGAGTTATGACGTTTTTCCTATGGTCACCTCTTTGAGATGAAATTTGGGAGCCTAAAACAATCCGAACTTCCACAGTTCATATCTCCAAAATATTACGAACCAAGATTTGAAATTTTTACAGGATGTTCCTCAGGATTTCGGCTTCGCACTGTAAAATTTTTAGCTTCTTAAACTTCGTATACGAAAAGTTATAGCGAAAATTCCACAATGACCTGTTTTAGTTGAAATTTGGGAGCTTGAAAAAAACCCTAACTTCCCCAGATAATATCTCTGAAATTATTGCGAACCAAGATCTGAAATCTTTACAGGAGGTTCCTCAGGGTTTCGGCTTCATGCTGTACAAATTTCAGCTTCTGAACCTTCGTATAAAAAAAATTATTGCAAAAATTCCACGATGACCTGTTTGTAGCAGCAAAACCCTAGAATCCAAAGCTCTGATACCAAATGTTATGAAACCAGCTCCAAAAATAGAAGAAAAGAGAGATCAACGCCTTAGAAATCAGCCAATTCGAGGGGGAAACTTCCAATAAATTACATAAATGAACAATTCTTGGATGATACAATTGACCAAAACCTCCTTCTATATATAGGTGTCCATGGGCCCACAATATAATCCTAGCCGACCTAACAATAACAATGTAAGGGCACAATAATAACAATATTGGGGTTACAGGGGTACAACAATAACAATAATGGGGCTACACTAATAAGAATAAGGGACTAAACTAGTAATATAGTGACCTAACACTATGATTATGGATTTCCTATGTTTTTATGGGTAGAGCCATGCAATACAACGATATATGTGTGTAACATACCCTCCCTTATTTATACCGATATCCTGAGGTGGTCACTATATGACCTGATTTCCAATCAAAAGTATATATATATATATATATATATATATATATATATATATATATATATATATATATATATATATATATATATATATATATATATTAATTGACAAGCATCATTATGTAATTTATTGTAATTGTTTGTATCTATGCTATACAACAACAAAATGTGACACTTTTTCCTTGTTGTTGTCTGTTAAGTATGATACCACATGAAAGACTACATTTTCAAAAAAACATATTCTTGAGCTCAAATATTGGGAAATTAAGGAAAATATCATGGTTGTGCATGGTAGCACATTAGATTGAAGTATTTTCATACAAAATGGACTAAAATAGACTAGACTTATCACAAAATTACCACATTCAAAATACAATACTATAATACACTCTTTAAGCGCTTTTTTGTTTCTTAGTAAAGCTTACCAAGATAGGTGATCATGCAAAAAAAATAGTGAAAGTTACACAAGAATGTGTTTAACTATAATTAGAGCCCTTAGTGTAGGTGTCTAAGTTGAAAATGGTAATCAATCCATGGGGGTTTCCTTTTGCTTAGAAGTTTTAAATAATTTTGTTTGCGAAATATCATTAGTGTTGTCATGTTCATTGTCTATTATAATTATAGGTCATGTGACTTCTCAAAGAGGACTTCTTATTCATTACATAGTTTTCATAACAATATTGAAAAATGCAAATTAAATACTAGCATGAATGGTGCTTTGTAGGTTCATGTTTCTCACCAAGCAATACATATAATGTTTATCACAATATTGGTAGTAGTTTCCGATCTAGGTGGATATTGGTGGCCACTTTCCAATTCCACTTGGACGCCCAACATTATTTCCTTTATGTTTCTTAATTTATAGCACAATTTACTATTTTTGGAAGTTTTTTGGGTCCTAAACTTCTGGAGCCATTTTAAGGCCTTAAACTACATTTTTTTGGAAAACGGGAAAACCCCATCCCATGGTATGGGTTTGCAATCAAGAGTTTTTATCCTCAAATAGATATTTATAACGAGGTATTGTACACTCTAGATGGAGATCGTATGCCAAAGCTAAGACTCCAGGAAGTTGGTGTTCCAGCTAACCCCAACGGGGCCCATAAACTTTTGGCGCTTCATCTCCTAGGGTTAGGTTTTTGGATGTTTATGGTTTTCCATTGTTTCTTGATTATAAAAAGGATTGCAAGCCTCATTTTAACACAATTCAGAAGGCATGTATATGTCACATCTCTTCTCAGAGATAAGGTACCATCGCCCGAGCCAGTAATTTGTTTCAATTATGTATGTAAACAATTTTCAACAGTTCCTATTTATTAATTGAAGTTCTGTTTCTCTATATCTATGTGTTTTGGTTTGAATCTTTATTTCATTTCGTTCATTCATAAATCTAGATCAATGGTATCAGAGCGATTTTCTCTTTCTCTATTTTTCTGTGCATGTCCCCAACGATTTCAGGATATAAGGATTTGGGACTTGAACTGGTTAAACTCTTGCAATACTAACCTCACTGACCTCGAAAACCTCCCATGCTGGAAGAAAATAAAGATGAGGGAGTATGAGATCCTTTAAAAATTTCGCTCAAAGAAGCCCTTGAGCGAAAAAGGAATGATATGATTCCGAGATCCTTCAATGGGTATAAGCGGGTGAAGAATATTCATCCAACAGTCACTTCAGAGGCACTTCCCCCTTTAAGGTACAAGTTAAATTTGACATTCCTATATTTGAATGCCAAATAAACACAAATTCCCTCAATAGATGGTTAAATCTGCTGGAAGGATATTTTTCGGTCCATAATATTTTTGATAGGGAGAGTATTTCTTTTTCACTCCTCAAAGCCACCCCCATGTCAAGGATTGGTGGGAAAATTACTGTGAGAAGAGGGATGAGGAGGAAACCTCACTATTTTAAGTTTCATCCTCTTAGAATTATTTTCAAGATGTTGTCAAGTAAAAATATTACCCTATCGAAAACTATGAAGATAAGTACATAAAGCGGACCACACTATGACAGGGAAAACACTAAACCATTAAGCAATCCAAATAATTGTGTGCTGAAAATAGAAAAACGTACATGACATTGGGGGTTCAATAACCCCGAGTTAAGATCAAGATGGTTGGGGTTCAACAACCCCTTGTTAAAAATGGGAGAGGTGTTGTGTATGGGAGAGGTGTGTCTATGGAGGAGCATCTCTGTAATATAAATTATTTTTTTTAATGTTGTTTTCTGTTCAATAAAATTAGTGGGCGTTAATATATATATATATATATATATATATATATATATATATATATATATATATATATATATATATATATATATATATATATATATATTTATTTATTTAATTTAATTTCAGTTTGAGATTCAATTGGCATGGTTGAAATACCTTTTATTATCAATAATTATTAGGTAGATGTTAGAGATTTAACCTCCACAAAATATTCTAAAATATTTTTAATAATAATCACAAATCAAAGATTAAAATTTATTTCAAAGTAGTTATGTTCTTTCTACACTTTTAATTAAATTAATTAATTATTTAAAAATAATAATAATTGTCCAATAAACAAGCATCATATGACATGAGTTTATATGTTTTGGGGCGTACATAATATCAATAAGTAATAGTATAAAGCCTAATTATAAGTTAATAATCTCCATAATGAAGAGGAAATGTGAATTTCCTTATTTAAAAAATATTGTATATATGTTTAACTCAATTATTAATTCTTTTTATAAGTAATATAATTATTTTTATAATTTTATTTAAATCTTGAATTCTGAGATATATAGTAAAACATTTTGATATCTATCCATATAAATGTTACATTTAATGTAACTTTGAAATATAAATGAAATAAAATAAATATTTATAATAAAATGTTTTGATATCTATCATATAAATATTACATGGTAATTTGCAACCTTTCTTGTCCATAATTTCCCCATTCAATAAAATAAACCCTCCATGAATCTTATGTTTAATACTTGGAACATGCCGAATATTTGGAATAGGCACTGCACGAAGGATTTTCTCACCCTGCTAGGGAGGCATAGTCATTTGGTCGGCATCGCCGCCTCCTTGTGGATGGGAGAGGATGTGTCTCATTGACAATAATTTTAATAATCTTCCTACAACACATCATCGTTGTTGCGTAATTAGCGATGAGAATATTGTAACAAAGCCACTGAAAATAAATATCTTACTGGTCAACTATCAATGATATAAACATAAAGAATTAAATATACAAGTAGTATTGCATAAGCAATGAATTAAAATGTTAAATTAAATATAATTAGTAAAGTTATATAAATTAAATAATGAATAAATATTTATATTTTAAGTTTTTTTTTTTTTTTTTTTTTCATTCTAACTCTTTATCATCTAGCAATTTATCTTTAAATTTGGAGGCAATAATATCTTTGACACTATCCTTGCTTCTTAGAATGATCTTCTCCTTTACCCCCCAGCAGTTGAACCAAGAGAGGATAGAGTAGGGAATATTTCCCTTGATCTTCAAGTTGTAGGTTATGAATTGCTTTTATAGGTTATGAATTGTTTTTGAATCATTTCATAAGGAGGAATAAGTATAACTATTTTTGAAATAAATTTCGACCCTTAATTTATAATTACTATTAAAAATATTCTAGAATACTTTATGAAAATTAAATCTCTTCCATCACTCTGATAATTAATGATATAAAAACTTTATTCCAAAATAACTTATTACATCAATTAATAAAAATAAAAATAATATTTTAATAATTATATAGCTTTATTTTTCTATTTTTTATTCCTATTATAATAATACGAAATATCTTTATCGCCAGTAGTGAAATTTTATCAACCAACATATCTTGTATATTGCGTTTACAACTTAATTGGTTAGATTTTTAGACCTTTTCCTTGTTTATCATTCCTATTGTAATAATATGAATATGAACAATAAAGCTACTATCTATTTAGTGCCTTTATAGCCATGATTGTGATTTTTTTATCAACCAACTTATTTTGTATTATTGTGTTTACATTAATTTGTTGGATTAGCTTTTCTCTGTGTATTATCTAGAGTTTATTTTCTCACATTAAATTATATAATCAAACATTGAATTCAATAAAATTAGTCCACGAATTTTCTATTCGCTCTTTCTTGTATCGAACTCCTCATGTGTGGGATTTATCAAAGCTTTTCATTTTTCTTTATTTTATGATCTAGTTAAGATGAGATTTTGATATTTCGTGTGCCTTTTGTAGCAAAGATTTAGCAGCCTGAGGTGACTTGCAATATTGATAGTCATTTTCTTGCATCAAAGCTACCTCCAAACTCTCAAATTAGCTATACAAGTAAATCTGTCATACAACTCACACATATCCATCCAAACCAACTCACCATCAAATTAACAATCACACCAGCCACTGTACACAATCAATTAATGGCCATATTAAGTCATCTGCCTCAATTTTGACCATACAGGTGTTGAGATTTTGCTGGCTAAAATCTCATGGATAATGCCAACAAGAGATTTTGCTGGCTAAAATCTCATGGATAATGCCAACAAGAGGATTTTTTCCAAAACTGATGGCATCAAATCCTGAAGAGGAGATATTATATCCTATTTTTTTGTGATAGGATGCAATTGAATTTATTATTCAGTTTCTTCACTACATCTATAAATTGTAATCCCGTAGAGACAAAACATATGAGATATGAGGGATGAGATGAAGAGGAAGTGCAAATGTGAGAAATCTGTTGTTGTAATCTCCTGTTGATTAATAAGAAAGTCGATACCTCTGTTTGGTGGATGTAGCCCAGATTGGTTGGGTGAACCACGTTAAATGATGTCTCCATTTTTATTCTGTGTGTGAATTTATTTAAGTTTTATGCTGTGTTAATTCGTACAATTGGTATCGGAGCAAGTTGAGATTGTGCACTTTGCAAAATTAATTTGATTGCAGGAATTTTAGACGCTGGCGATGGCGTGCTGAACTGAGCAGTCCAGTAGTGTTTGAAGAACTGCGTGGTCATTTGTCTGAAGAACCGCATGAAATTTATCTTCACGTCTAGCCAGCCATACTACCGTCACATTAATGTCCGTATCACTGAAATTTGGATCAAGTTGTCAGATCGGATTTGCTACACAACAAAACGGTCATTCATGCGTCCGACCCCCCTGCTGTAAAGTATTACATGGCTGCTGATCCACCCATTTAGGACTCTTTCGGTTCCGTGTTAAATATTTTCGTGGCTTTCACGCTGCCCATCGTGATATCCAACGAATTCAGATGAATGTTTAAAGAAATAAAATCTAGCACTATTACATTGTTTTCTACTGTCAAGAGGACGACTATGCCAGCACTGGTTACTATGACCTAAATTGTCCAGGTTTTGTGACAAGCGCAAGCTCCAGCTCTCATGGTGCACCTATTGACCCGGTATCGGTGCCCAGAGGGACTCAGAGTTCATTTCTCTTGAGCGATAAGAAAAGTCGTGAGCTGGAGCTGGAGGTTCAAAAGTGCCGTGAGCTTGAGACAGTGCGTGAATTGGAGGATCCACAATGCATGAGCTGGAGGTTGCATTTCACGTGAGCTGGAAGATCCACTGTGCGTGAGCTAGTGCAAATCTATGCGTAAACTGAGGTAAATAGCAAATTAAATTGCTAGGAGAGTAGTTTGTTTGCTGTTTTGGAATTTGTTAAGGATCCATAGAGAAGTTAAGTTAAAAATGACAAAAACTCAAAGTGCTCGGTTTAAGATCGAGAAGTTTAATGGGAGAAGTAACTTCAAAATTTGGAAATTCAAGATGCATGATCTACTCGTACAACAAGGTGTGGCGAAGGCACTTTTGGGAAAATCCAAACAACCTTTCGCAATGACAGATGACGAATGGAGTGACATCGATGATAGAGAACTAAGCAGCATACGATTGTGTTTGGTGGATGATGTTTTATTTAACATCGTGTCAGAGAAAACAGCCGCTGGTTTGTGGAAAAAGTTAGAAAAACTGTACATGACTAAATCCTTAACCAATAGGATTCTTCTGAAAAGACAGTTGTACAGCTTGCGCATGAAGGAAGGTACAACAATAACCGATCATTTGAATACTTTTAATACTCTCTTGGTGCAGTTAGATAGCATAGAAGTAAAATTTGATTCATAAGATAAAGCTGTAACTTTATTATGCTCTTTGCAGGAGTCATGGGATCATTTTTTTACTTCTATAAGTCTTAGTTCATCAGAAACCTTTGAATTTGATGATGTTGTTGGAGCTATGCTGTCTGAAGAAACTAGGAAAATGTCAAATTTAGAAACCTCTACATTAGAAGCAATAATGGTTAGAGGTCGATCTAAAGAAAAACGCTTCAGTTAGAAAAACAACTCTCGGTCAAAATCGAAAGGGAAGAAGAGTAAGCTAAAATGTTGGTTTTGTGGCAAATTGGGACATTTGAAGAAGGACAGTTGGAAGAGACAAAAAACATCCAAAGGAGACTCTTCAATAGAAAATAAAGAAGCAAACACGACAGATACAGGTTCATGTTCGACATTCGGTTCAGGTATAAGTGATGAAGTTCTATTAGTTAATTTTTTAAATCATGATCAACATTGACTGTTATATTCTGGTGCGTCCAATCACATGTGCATTCATAAATAATGGTTTAAATATTATAAATCAATTAATGATGGAGTATTTTACATGGGCAATGATGTCTCATGTAATGTTGTGGGAATTGGAAGCATCCATATTAAAATTTTTGATGGGATGATCAAAATCTTAACTGATGTAAGACATGTGCTTGAACTCAGAAAAAATCTTATTTCTCTAGGAGTGTTAGACACAAATGGATATAAAAATTTTATTCAAGGTGGAGTAATGAAAATTTACAAAGGAATCTTATTAGTAATGAAAGCAAAGAATATTGGAAATATTTTTCAGTTAGAAGGAAGAACAGAGTCAGATCATGCTTCTACTGTATCAGAAAACGACAGTGATTCTATTCGACTATGGCATCAACGGTTGGGCCATATGAGCGAAAGAGGATTAAAAATCTTATCTGATCGTATGTTACTTCCTAGTTTAAAATCTTCTAAGTTATATTTCTGCAAACACTGTATTTATGGGAAACAAAGTAAGCAAAAATTTAAAACTGGAAAACATACTAGTAAAGGAATCCTTGATTATATCCATTCTTATGTTTGGGGTCCATCTCCTACAACCTCATATGGAGGATCATCATATTTTGTATCTTTTATAGATGATTTCTATAGAAAAGTATGGGTCTACATGTTAAAAAGAAATTATGAT
Organism: Pinus albicaulis; assembly: GCA_034641835.2. Taxonomy (NCBI): domain Eukaryota; kingdom Viridiplantae; phylum Streptophyta; class Pinopsida; order Pinales; family Pinaceae; genus Pinus; species Pinus albicaulis. Next base: position 39,560,858 of record CM076582.1, on the reverse strand, counting down.
GTATTCACAGTTTTCAAGCAGTTTAGAGCATTAGTAGAAAATATCACTGGAAGAACCATTAAATGTTTAAGAACTGACAATGGTGGTGAGATTACTTCAAAGGCATTTGATAATTATTGCAAGGAAGTTGGGATCGAAAGACATAGAACTACTGCTTATACTCCTTAGCAAAATGGAGTTGTTGAACGTATGAACAAGACTCTTTTAGAAAGAGCAAGAAGTATGCTAAGTAACGCTAATTTACAGAAGGAATTATGGACAGAAGCAGTATCTACGGCTTGTTATTTTATAAACCGATCACCATCAACTGCAATAGGATGCAAAATTCCTCAAGAGGTATGGAAGGGTCATCCTTGTGATTATTCTAAACTGAAAGTTTTTGGTTGTGATGCATATGCTCTAATTCCGAAACATCAACGTTCTAAATTAGATCCTAAATCAAAAAGATATATCTTTGTTGGATATGGTGATGGGATTAAGGGATACAGGTTGTGGGATCCTACAACTCACAAGATCATCATTAACAGAGATTTTAAATTCAATGAATCTTCACTTGATAATCCAGATGTAGATATTAAATTGAAACATGAAAATGTACCTAAGTTTCAACATATTCAGTTTGAAACCAATTCAAATACTGATGATAGTAAATATGAACAAGTTTCAGTTGAAGATCATGAAGAAGTTCCCACAGATAATAATCAACAAATTGTGGAAGAACCAAAAACATATTTAAGAAGGTCCATGAGAATCAGACATCCTCCTAAAAGGTATGATGATTATGTTACTTCAGTTGCTTTAACCGCTAATGATGATGAACCTTTATGCTATCAGGAAGCTGTAGAAGATTCTAACAGTGATAAGTGGAAAGAAGCTATGAAGGATGAGATGAAGGCATTAGACAAGAATGCCACATGGGACCTGGTAGAAATTCTTAATGACAAAAAAACTATAGGATGTAAATGGGTTTACAAATTGAAAATGGGTGTTGATGATAAAGAAGACATGTACAAAGTGAGGCTGGTTGCGAAAGGTTTTTCTTAGAAAGCAGGAATTGAATTTCATAAGAAATTTTGACCAGTTGTTAAAATTGTTTCAATACGGATTGTCTTAGCATTAGTTGCTTTACTTGATTTATAATTACAACAACTAGATGTTAAGACTGCATTCTTACATGGAGATTTAGATGAAGAGATTTATATGGAACAACCTGAAGGGTTTCTTCAAAATCGCAACAAGAAATTTATCTGTAGGCTCAAGAAATCATTGTATGGTCTGAAGCAGTCGCCGAGACAATGGTAAAAGAAATTTGATTCTTTAATGATGAGTCTAAATCATATAAGAAGTGAATATGATCATTGCGTTTACTTTAAGAAATTAAGTAATGGCATATTCATTATCTTAGTATTATATGTTGACGATATGATTTTAGCAAGCAAAAGCATAACTGAGATTGTTGAGGTATAAAAGGTATCTTTTTAACACCTATTTATCTCACATTAATTATCAATCCAGGAATGAATTTTTATTTCAAGAGTGTACTCTGTCTGAGGCTACAATTAAATCTAAGAGTAACGCCTTACAAGATGTAGTACAGTGCTCTGAATACAAGAGTAAACGGATGATTGGAAATGAAACTTAACTACAACAACATGAAATCAAATGCTCTGAAATCCAATCATTCACTTAGTAAACATCAATCAAGGATGCAGTAATGATAAATCTTTCCTCTAGAAATTGATGCAACAAGATAATCAATCTGAGAACGTGGGATAAATAACCAGTATTCCTTACAGTTGATGGTCCTGTTTTAAAGCAATTGAATGGAAATAAATCTTGAACTAAGTGCTGCTAATGAAAGGAAACTAGGAAAGCTCTCAAAACCAAACTCTTTGCAATTAATCAACTGGAATGAACAGTAGCTCTAGAAGTAAACGAACAACAAAATGTAGTCAAAGGAATTGAACAAAAAATCTTATGTAATAAATCCGAACAAAAAACTCTTAACTAATGGAATCGAATGGAAAATTCTATTGAACAACAATATGCAAATGAACAACAGTCAAACAAAATAGCAGTCAATTAGAACAACAAATGAAACGAAACAATAATGGAAATAGAACATCGAAGCTTTGTTAAGGTATTAACAAGATAAATTATACAGTATTAAGATTCTTGTTAAAACATAAAGAAACAGCAATGCGATTCGTTAATATAACACACTAATATCAAATAAGCAATGAAAAATAAACCACTTACTTGCAAACCGTAATGAAAACAATTACAAAATGTCACAAAATAATAATGAAAAGATAAAGATACAAATAGCGGATCGATCCACCAGGGCCGGGCCCTCAACCACAGGTGAAACACTGTTGTGCTTTACTCCAGAGTTAAGAAATGGAACGGAAACACGTTCTTGTATTAATCAGACATAAATAACATTTATAGCAGTCGCTCTCTGATCACGAGAGTTAAGAAATTACAGAGTTACAAAAGAAATTCAATAATCCATTCCCCCCCAATGGAAATACATGCTTCTCCTTTTATAATCAGAAAAAGGAGAATGTAAATAGTAAATGTGATACCTCATAGCAATATTAGATTGTCCCCAACAACTTGATCAGCAAGAAATGATATTTCCATCAATCTTTCAACAGGAACAAGTCGAATTTGGATTTGCAGCTGAGATAATTTGGAAGACGGCTGCAACAGTAAATATGAGAAAATCGTGCTCAAAGAACCTTCCATTTCTCTCAATAAAGGCCGAATTTGGGGAAACCATTCTTCAAATAAAGTTAATTTGGTCCGTTCTAGACAAAACCCATGTTCCGGATTTTCCAGATTCTTCTCCATTTGCCCAAAATATCAACTGCAAAACTGTCACTTCTTATTCCAGCGAATTTCTGAGTTGGAATATTGAATGATGTGCTGGAGATCAAATCTGCAATCTAGAGAATATATTGGAGGCTAAAATGGTGAGTGCTATTACAAAATATATTAATAAACCATCATTGATAAAATTATGCATAATAATCATCAATTTATTAAAAACAAAGGAGAAGAAATAATATTTATCCATAAGAGCATAAATAATTATAAAATGGATTTATATGATAAATTATGATAAATTACATGATAAAGAAGGGTAGAAATGGATGAAATAGGTGTTAAAAAGTGGTCATATTAGTGGCTCAACAGAGATGAACAGGTTAAAGGCTCAGATGGCTAGGACGTTTGATATGAAAGATCTAGGAGCAGCAAGACATATTTTGGGCATGGGATTTTCAAAGACAAGAACAATGGTAAGCTGTGGTTATCACAACAGAAGTATATTGAGAAAATACTCTTAAGGTTTGGTATGAAAAATGTGAAGCCAATTTCAGTCCCTTTAGCTTCCCATTTTAATCTTTCTTCAACTTTATGTCCTAATACAAATGAAGAAAAGGAATATATGTCTCGAATACCTTATGCTAATGCAGTAGGAACTTTGATGTATGCGATGGTTTGTACACAACCAGATATTTCACATGCATTTGGGGTTGTCAATAGGTATATGGAAAATCCAGGGAAAGAACACTAGGGAGCAGTGAAATGGGTGCTTCGGTATTTGAGAGGCACAAGTGTTTATTGTATCACTTATGACAGAAGTAGTGAATTTGTTTGCGGATATGTTGATTCCGATTTTGCAGGTGATTTGGATAAGAGAAGATCAACTTCAGGATATGTCTTTACTCTTGCAGGTGGAGCTATTAGCTAGATGTAAAAGCTACAAAACATTGTTGCTTTATCCACTACAAAAGCAGAATACATAGCTGCTTTACATGCTTGCAAAGAAGTGGTTTGGTTGAAAGGTTTGTTTGGTGAGTTTGGTAGGTTGCAAGACAACATAAAGTTATTTTGTGATAGTCAAAGTGCAATTCATTTGGCTAAAAATCCAGCCTATCATAGTAAATCAAAGCATATACCTATAAAGTACCATTTTGTAAGACATGTTATCACTGAACAGGGAGTCTCTCTTGAAAAAGTGCATACAAAGGAAAAATGTGCAGACATGTTCACGAAACCAGTTTTATTAGAGAAGCTACGATGGTGTCTGGCTTCTCTTGGCTTGTAGAAAAAATGAATATAATAAAGAAACAAGGTATCAGGTTAATTGTTGTTAAGGTGGAGATTGTTGAGATTTTGCTGGCTAAAATCTCATGGATAATGCCAACAAGAGGATTTTTTCCAAAACTGATGGCATAAAATCCTGAAGAGGAGATATTATATCCTATTTTGTTGTGATAGGATGCAATTGAATTTATTATTCAGTTTCTTCACTACATCTATAAATTGTAAGCCTGTAGAGGTAGAACATATGAGATATGAGGGATGAGATGAAGAGGAAGTGTAGATGTGAGAAATCTGCTGTTGATTAATAAGAAAGTCGATACCTTTGTTTGGTGGATGTAGCCCAGATTGGTTGGGTGATCCACGTTAAATGCTGTCTCCATTTTTATTCTGTGTGTGAATTTATTTAAGTTTTTTGCTGTGTTAATTCGTACAACAGGTATGATTGTCAATAATTTCACTCAAATTTGAGTGGTACAATATAGGTAAAATTTAGCTTTAATTTGCAAAAACAAGGCCCAATTCAGCCTCAATGAACAAAAGCATGACCATATAGCCATTGTACAGGCCCAACTCAGCCTCGGCCTACCAAAACATTAAGGTAATGCCATTATATGGTTTCAATTTGGCTTTCTTTTAAGTTTGGAATTTCAAATTTATCTTGTTTGTCAAAGTAGAAATTTGATGATGGTTATTTGTTTTTAGTGTTCGTATTTTTATGTTTTATATAAGTTTATGAGTGTGAGGTAGACTTCCAAATAGTTATATTTAGAAGAAAAAATTTCTAAGCATAATTGATGCAGGGGCATTAGGCACAATTAAATACTTTGTAGACATAGGGGGTCTCATGTTCTTAAATTTTCACATAAATATTAGTATTTTGAATAAATCAGGAGGAATTGTCAATATTCTATAACCACTAGAGCACATGAGGAATGTGGAGAGTTAGTTTAGTTTAAAGTTAGGAATTCCAAAATTCTGTTGAGTCATGGTGGAATTGAACTGATTAATTATCCATTTTGCATAACTTTAAGCCTAAAAGGCCTTAAAAAGAGGAGAGCTGAAGAGAGTTCTGTTCAGAGACAGAATAGGAGGAAAAGGCCATCGAATAGAAAATCTGGCCAAATTAGAAGAGTAGTGAATGTTGTTGTAAATGGCCACATTTGTACATAATGAGGAGAAATTGCTTCTAAATTCCCCGTGAATTACATGTATATTCTTGATTGAATTCAGTAGGAAGGATATTGAGTCCCTGTGGACAATTATGAAACCTTGTGTTATGAACAGATGGGATTATGCCTGTGTAGACTGCCTGAATTAATTGTGGAAGCGTGAATTTGTTACTCGGGGTTTGTGGACATTGTAAGCTCTGTAAAAAAAAGGACTAAATTTGTGTATTATGTGTGTGTTAATTCTATGATTATTCATATGAGGGAGTCTGTGATAGATCTTTGAGTTTGTAGGCAGTTATGAATTGTAGAAGGAACAAGGTCCTGCAGATCTTAGGAAGGTTCGATGTAATTATCGAATGCATAGTTCTAAATTGAAGGGCTTGATTATAGACCCTTCATAATATTGATTACCCATCGAAGACTGAACGTTGGGTGTGTTAATCCTGCGTATAGGATTTGATAGAAACTGATGAGGTTCAGCCCCTTTTTATGAGAAGCGCAAATGATGTTAGCAACTGACCATTGAATACACGTTCTTTGGTTACGAATGACATTGCCTTCATTCTGTGTGAAGAACCTCATATAATCGATGAGTTTTTAAGTCTTCTGATGGACAATGCAAGCGATGTATGCATCAAATCCTTGAGCATGTCGATCTTGTGTTGAAGTGCTATTTATTAAATTAATATCGGTTAGGATTGAAGCTACAGTACTAATGCAGAGGTAGACGGATTGATGAGCAAGTGAAGGGTTGAAGCAAGAAAATTGAATTGATAGAATTAGTGATAGCGTTCCACGGGAATTGGGTTGCAACGTAGAGGAACAACGTATTAGAGAAATTGAAGCAGTGGAAATTGTGAAAGGACCGAACCGTAAGGAGAAACCGTGGCAAATTGTGCGTGGAGCGGTTTCGAGAAACTCCAACCCAGCAGTATCGCGTAGGTTCTCAAGCGGGAAGTTGTTTTGGTAAAATGAACGCGATATCACCCATTGCTTGACACGTGGTGATTGTGGTAAAATAAAAACCAAGTATATCGCGTGACTCCTGATAGTTAAAGACCGGAAGCAGATAGAGCGCGATATCCCTCGGATGTCTGCCTGAACCATTGTTGGAGAGTGAGAGTAGATTTACCGTGGGATCATGAACAAAGTTGCACGTAAGATAAGCCAGGTATGATGAGCGTTACTTTAATTGGAAATTAATGGATGTGTGGGACCAATGGGTTAAGGAATAGTGAGTATTATTGTTTGAAGCAAAGCGTTGGTTAAGATATATTAAATAGCCACCAACAATTAGATATATGTATTGACACGGTATTCTAATGCAAGACCGAACCTTTGATATGAAATGGAGTATTGAATGAGTCAACATTTGAAGTAAATGGCTTGATATGCTATGGGGTCCAGTTATTAAAATATCGAGTTTTTATAAAGTTTTCATATTGGGTTGGACTCTCAGTGGTGAGAGCTAGGAAGAATTTGACCTTAGGTTTGAAGGTTTTATTGGAACATTAATTTGAAGATCAACAGGTGGGTTTAAAAAAAATATGGTTTCATAACCATAGGCTTGATTGAAATCAAAGCTTCCGCTTATAGAAATGAGTTTCTGGGTTGTTTAATTTAGAACCAGTAATAGAAGCTTCCACATATTTTTATGTTTGCCCAAATTTAAAAATTATTTGGGGAAAAAAAAATTGGAGTGCAGTTTTATACAAACAAGAAAGAGAGAAGATTTTGGTTTTGGCGGGGTAACCCACCATCAAGTGGTATTAGAGTTGGAATATCTCTTTTTGAAAAAGTTTAAGTTTGGTGAATGCATATATGAAAAGAAACCATACTTTTGAAAACTGATAGAGATTTCAGCCTACAGGGATACAGTGAAGGTGATTGCATAATTATAGAGTCCAATTGGAGGACAAGTGTTTTGAATATTGCAGATTTGAAGAAGGAAGATCAGATTCTAAGATCTGATAGGCAGTAAAGAAACACAGAATTATAGTGAATAGGATTTGCAGAGAAGATAAAGACATAATTTGATAGTGAAGGCAGTGAGCCTGATATTCAGCTAGAGGCTGGATAAAGAGAAGGTGAGAAATGTTTAACTCTGGTTGAAGGATTGTTTGTAGAAGTCAGAGTGCAAGACATCTCAACAGAAGCAGATCACAACTTTGAGAGCAGTGATAGAAGAGTCAAGCAAGGGAATCTGAGTGAAGAACAAGTGTGGCAGAACCTGGAAGGATTCCCAACAGAGGTTGGATGAGAAGAGAGCAGAGGTGTTCTTGAGAAAAGTTGCAAAGTGAAGCCTAGGAAGAGTAGAAGAGAGTGCTCAGAAGGTTCCAGTAGAAAGGGGACCAGTACTTGCCAAAAGCCAGATCCGAAGGAAAGGATTGGTGAGGTGAGTTGCAACAAGAGAGCTTGCTGTTGCAGAGGCTTAGTGCAGCTTATAGGAGAAAATGGCTACTGATAGCCATAGAAGAGATTGCAGAGGTTCTGAGGAAGGCCACAACAAAAGAAAGAAAGAAGACGCCAAAGAAAATGGCATGACGAAGAAATCCACTGATGAATAATGGTGGGAAGAGATAGCTGAGATTATAGAACAGTTTTATAAACTGGAGAGGATGATAGAAGAAAGCCAGAGAGATGGTTGGCTCATGAAAAGGAGAGTGAATTGGCAGCCATTACAGTTGAGGTTGAGACAAAAGAAGATTGCCTTATTGAGAGGAGAACTCAGAGCAGCTGAGTTGAAAGAAGAAATTTCTGCTTGTGAAGCAGAACAGAGCACTGATGAAGAGTGGAGATCTGCAGGAGATCTTGTGAGACATGGTGAAGACTTGAGACAGTAAGAAGCTTGTCTTGCTGGAGAGGAAGTCATTGAGGATTTCCCGAGTTGTTGGAAAAGTCCAGATGATGTAAGGGCTTGTGTTTTTGAGTCTGACAAATGTGAAGTGATGACAGACTCCACCGAGGAAGAAGAACCCAGAGTTCTTGAGGCAAGGATGGAAATTGAAGATTCCATGTGCAGATCTGTTCCAGAAATGCTTGAGGAGGCAACCAGGACTGAAAAGTCTTGTGATTTGAAAACTAAAAATTTGTGTATGTTTGTAGGTACACCCCAGGAAGATGAGAAAGCTTTAAGGTTTGCTGAGGAGGAGACATTGAATTTGAAATCTGTTCAGATCAATGTTGAGATAGTGAGATCTCAGGGAGAGATGAAGACAAAAGAGTCAAATGAAGATATTCAGCAGAATGTTGAGGCTGAGAGAGAGGGACCAGTAGATTATTGGTCAAGAATAAGCAGAGGTATAAGAGGTTGTGTAAGGTTCCCGAAATGTACTCCTATTGAAGTTGTTGAATTGTATAGGAGGTTGGATTTTCAAAGAAGAGAATTGGAGAAACAGAGGACCTATGCACAAGATAAGCCGCTGGAGAAACAAGGCAGAAAATTTGGCATGAATGAAAATCAACGAACAGAGGATAAGAAGAAAATGATTTAGCAAAATGAAGGAGTTCATTTTGATGAATCAAAGTAGAAGAGCATTCATGAAACAGATGTTGGAAAGAAGAGGAGACTAACTGACAGTATCATGAGGAATGAAAATCAACATATTGAGATGCTGACAGAGGATTTAAAGAGGATTTATGAACAACATACTGATGTGTTGTCAGAGAAGAATAAGGTATTGAGACCTTGGAATTTTTCTGCTGATGATTCATGTGTTAATAATGTAGAGAAATAGGAAGAACAACAGTTGGAAATTGTCAGAGAGGTGAATAAGAAGGAAATTGTGTTGGCTGAAAACAAAGTGAAGGATCATCATTTGGACATGGTGATTGGAGCAGTGGAGATGACTCTGACAACTGAAGAGAAAGATGATGAAGAATTTATGAGTCTTGAACCAGACTTAGAATTGCCGGGAGAAGAATTGGTGACTAGGTCATTAGTTGAGACCATTGGGTCTCATGGTTTTGACACTGACAGTTTGTTTATGTGTACATGTGATGCAGAAGACAATTCATCCTTTGGAATTATCTTGGGAGAAGAAAAACTGTTGCTGAAGGAAGATGAGACAGCCATGTCTCATATGCAAGAATTTGTCACTGCTGATGACAAAGAAGAATTGGCTTGTCTGATGAGCCAAGAAAGAATTGGTGGACAGATTTTTAAAGTTGCTACAGTGAAGAAGAATCAACTTTCTATGCTGACAGAAGATGAAGATACAGTGGCTAAAGAACTTGATGGGATTGCCAGAATCGATCAAGGTGAAGGTGGGCAATCACTGAGGATTGTTAGGACAGAAGAAGAAGATGTTGGAATTAATTTACAACATATGAAGGATGAGAAACAAGTACATAATAGGTGGCTGAATTTTTTGCTGGAAGAAATCATACACGAGGAAGAGATAGCAGACACTGGAACAAAGATGCCTGAAGCTGTGGAGGAAAGAGGAACAGATTCTAGTTTGCAGAAATCAAGTATGCTCACTAGTATGTAGAGGAAAATAAATGAGTATGTTACTACAGATGGAGAATTAATTGGTGATTTGTTTCCTAAGAATGAGTTTGTAGATGATGAACAAAAGAAAAGTGTTACAGAGGGACTGGAAGTTTGGGAGGCAGCAACACCCATGGTGGCAGCTATAGCAGCATGGGGAATGACATTTGCAGGAGTAGTAAACATGTTAGAAGCATGTGAGACAGCACGAGCAGCAATATTGACATTAGCAGAAATTGATAGCAGCAGCAGTAGGCAGAGGAATTTCCAGCTAGAAGATAGGCTGGACAAAGAAATTGAAGACATCAGAAGACCAATGCAGCAGACAGCATCCAAGAAGCAGAAGGATTTTTGTACAGGAAGGACAAAAGCAGATTGTGAAAGTATAGCTGGAGGTGATTTACAGAACAAAGTCTGGAAACCAGGAGAATTGCAGAAGAAGAAAGATGAAGCTATTGGACGACAGAAAAACATAGTATGGGATCCAGGAGGAAGAGATTAAAGAAACATGATCAGGAGATCATGAACAAATTGAAGCTTGGGAGTTTGATGCAGGGGCATTAGGCACAATTAAATACTTTGTAGACATAGGGGGTCTCATGTTCTTAAATTTTCACATAAATATTAGTATTTTGAATAAATCAGGAGGAATTGTCAATATTCTCTAACCACTAGAGCACATGAGGAATGTGGAGAGTTAATTTAGTTTAAAGTTAGGAATTACAAAAGTCTATTGAGTCATTGTGGAACTAAACCGATTGATTATCCATTTTGCATAACTGTAAGCCTAAAAGGCCTTAAAAAGAGGAGAGCTGAAGAGAGTTCTGTTCAGAGACAAAATAGGAGGACTAAATTCCCGGTGAATTACATGTATATTCTTGATTGAATTCAGTAGGAAGGATATTGAGTCCCTGTGGACAATTATGAAACCTTGTGTTAAGAACAGATGGGATTATGCCTGTGTAGACTGCCTGAATTAATTGTGGAAGAGTGAATTTGTTACTCGAGGTTTGTGGACATTGTAAGATCTGTAAAAAAAGGACTAAATTTGTGAATTCTGTGTGTGTTAATTCTATGATTATTCATATGAGGGAGTCTGTGACAGATCTCTGAGTTTGTAGGCAGTTATGAATTGTAGAAGGAACAAGGTCCTGCAGATCTTAGGAAGGTTTGATGTAATTATTGAATGCACAGTTCTAAATTGAAGGGCTTGATTATAGACCCTTGGTAATATTGAGTACTCATCGAAGATTGAACGCTGGGTGTGTTAATCCTGCGTATAGGATTCTATAGAAACTAATGAGGTTCGGCCCCTTTTTATGAGAAGCGCAAACGATGTTAGCAACTGACCATTGAATACACGTTCTTTGGTTACGAATGACATTGCCTTCGTTTTGTGTGAAGAACCTCATATAATCGATGAGTTTTTAAGTCTTCTGATGGACAATGCAAGCGATGTCTGCATCAAATCCTTGAGCATGTCGATCTTGTGTTGAAGCACTATTTATTAAATTAATATCGGTTGGGATTGAAGCTACAGTACTAACGCAGAGGTAGACAGATTGATGAGCAAGTGAAGGGTTGAAGCAAGAAAATTGAATTGACAGCGTTAGTGATAGCGCTCCACGGGAATTGGGTTGCAACATAGAGGAACAACGTATTAGAGAAATCGAAGTGGTGGAAATTGTGAAAGGACCAAACCGTAAGGAGAAACCGTGGCAAATTGTGCGTGGAGCGGTTTTGAGAAACTCCAACACAGTAGTATCGCGTAGGTTCTCAAGCGGGAAGTTGTTTTGGTAAATTGAACGCGATATCACCCGTTGCTTGACACGTGGTGATTGTGGTAAAATAAAAACCAGGTATATCGCGTGACTCCTGATGGTTAAAGACTGGAAGCAGATAGAGTGTGATAGCCCTCGGATGTGTGCCTGAACCATTGTTGGAGCATGAGAGTAGATTTACCATGGGATCATGAACAAAGTTGCATGTAATATAAGCCAGGTATCGTGAGTGTTACTTTAATTGGAAATTAATGGATGTGTGGGACCAATGGGTTAAGGAATAGTGAGTATTATTGTTTGAAGCAAAGCGTTGATTAAGATATATTAAATACCTTATTTCCAAGAGTTAAATAGCCACCAACAATTAGATATATGTATTGACACGGTATTCTAATGCAAGACCGAACCTTTGATATGAAATGGAGTATTGAATGAGTCGACATTTGAAGTAAATGGCCTGATATGCTATGGGTCCAGTTATTAAAATATTGAGTTTTTATAAAGTTTGCATATTGGGTTGGACTCTCAGCGGTGAGAGCTAGGAAGAATTTGACCTTAGGTTTGAAGGTTTTATTGGAACATTAATTTGAAGATCAGCAGGTGGGTTTAAAAAAAATATGGTTTCATAACCATAGGCTTGATTGAAATCAAAGCTTTCGCTTATAGAAATGAGTTTCTAGGTTGTTTGATTTAGAACCAGTAATAGAAGCTTTCGCATATTTTTATGTTTGCCCAGATTGAAAAATCATTTGGGGAAAAAAAATTTGGAGTGCAGTTTTATACAAACAAGAAAGAGAGAATATTTTGGTTTTGGCGGGGTAACCCACCAATAATAGTTCAATAGTTTAGCTCTATAAAGCTTATTTAATTAGAGAATACAACTACTCCAATCTTTATCTGTATTCCTTTTCGTGTCTATACAAAACTCATTTCTTACATATCCATCAAATAAATGATTATGCAAAAAGTAACTAATAGAAATTATTGAATGTTTGAACAAATTCATAAATATAATAATAAAATATATTTGAATGGGAAGTAACAGAAGTAATTAATAGATTAGATAAACTTGGAGAAAAATAGAGATAGGTGCATAGATAATTTTGGATGAAACATTAGCCCCAACATCATAGTTTGTTACAAAAGTTAAAACTTTATTGAAATGTGCTTGTGCACATTTTATTTCATCTTTAACTTATGGGACCAAATAAAGAGAAAAAATTACAATGTCTAGTATTATCTTTATGTTAAATAATGTATATTTATAATTTAAATAAAATAAATAACTTTTTGAAAAACTAATTATTGTAACAAACTAATTATTTAACTTTAACTTTATTTCAATTTTAATCGAGTGACAAACAAATAATCTATGGTAGAATTGCTATATGAGAATTACACAAAGAGTTAAGTGCGAATGCAAAATATTCCTAAAAATTATTTTTTTATTTTATATTTTCAAGTTGAGATTAAAATTGTGAAGACAAAAGAGAAAATCTTTTTATACATGTGACATATATGGTATTATTTTTCTTTGACTATGTATTAGTTTGTCTTTGACCAAACATTTCTGCCACTTATGCATAATTTAACATTGAGAATTAAATTTTTGTTTTTTTTTTTTTGTAAGTCAAAAGTCTATATTATATGAGTAGAGTAAAGTTACATAATGTTACAAAACTGCCCCTATGACAGGTCTTCCAACAGAGGAAAATATGCCAGTCGATGGGGCTAAAATTGTTTTTACTGTCTTGACAAAAAGAGCTATCATAGCTGTCTACAATTATCCTTCCTAGATTTATAAAATTTCCAATAAAAACATCTACCTCTCTGGGCAGATTACCCCCATACCATCTATGCCAGGTTACTATAACTAAAAACATAAAAAAAAATAGCATCATCAGATTAGAAAACTAGATTTCATGCTTGAACTTTGACAACTCAGACTCATCTCTGGCTGCAGAGCCACCTGCTTCAACTTGAACATTCCGCACTGGTTCAGCACCAACATCACGATCTTTGAAGCGGAAAATGATCGTGGTCTTGTTCTGATCCCCCGATGGGAGGATATCAACCTTTTGAACATACTTCAGGAAAATACTAAACATCTGGTAAAAATCATCTATTTTCCCAGTCTGTAATTTAATGACATCAAACATAGATTTCAAGAGTTCTTCCACATTGTGGAGTTGCTCCTCTTGAATTCTTAGTTCCTTTCGCATGTCAGCAACCTCCGCAGCATGCTGGGCCTCCCGCTGCTCATGCACCTTCCTCATCTGGGTCTTCACCTACCACGCCAATGCCTGGTTCCTATGCAATTGGGTCAAGTGTTTGCAGTAGGTACCCAGATCCGCGATCCAATTGACATATTTTGACATAGTCTTAGGATCCGCCCTCTTCCAAGCCTTCCTCATTTCCTTCTCACCCTTCTCTACAACGACCTTGCCTTTCATCGACACCGAGGAATTATTATTATTTAAATTTATTTATTTGTAAGGCCATTAGTTGATTTCTTCTTATGGGTTGTTTAATATTTTCTATTTCTATTAGTTACTATTTTTTTGTTTTATTTCCTTTTTATTTAACTTATATATATATATATATATATATATATATATATATATATATATATATATATATATATATCTTATTATTTCCATTTTCATGAATTATAGTTTTTTCTCCATATTTTCAATTTTTTTTTGTAAGTTTGAGAGGACTACATCTTCAACATGTCCAATATATCAATCACCCCAATCTGGGAGGAATTGATATGGTGACTTCATATCAATGAGTTTCTTCTATCCATATTTTCAATTTAATATGACTTATTGTTATATTTAAAACATATTTTAATAAATTTAATTATAAAAAAATATATATTAATAAAAAATAAAACACATAAATATATATTTTAAAAAACATATATATATATATAAACAATATTAGTTAATCATATTTTTTAATTTTTGGTGATGACATTCAACAATACAATATTTTATTGGTTGTTTTATTTTTTTGATAAAATATTTGTATTTGTTATTTTTTAGTTTAATTAAATTAAGCAGTAGGTATTAGCTACTATGTAGCCCTTCTTTATTGTAGTGTTGAATTAAATTTTATGTTTTATATTGCATTATGATTTAAATTTGAAATGTGAAAATATATAATATATGTAAAGTTTATTGAGGAATGTGATTGAACCAAGTCCATTCAATAATAAAAATCAAAGGGAATATAATGAAAAAAACAATCAAGGGAAAATAAAGAAAAAAAATCAACGAGGAAAAAATTAATGTAATATGAAAGTTGATGCTTTTGTTTTTTAAATTGATCAGTTTTCATGGTTAATAAAAGGGTGAAAAGTAATGACAAGTTTTTTTTAAAGATACTACTAATTATGAAAAATAATTTATAAGGACACTTAAATTTTTTTTTTTTTTTTAATTTTTTAAACAATTCTTTATTCTAAAAATTTGATTTTAAATCACATAAAATTATTCATCCATCAACCAAAAATTAGAAATTCAAATTTTTAAATTTCGAATAATAATTTTAAATTTCTAGAAAATATGTTTAATATTTAATTTAACCAAAATTTTAATAAACTTTAGAAATAGTTTCTAAAAAATTGGAAAATTAATTAAGAGTCAAAGCATTTTGACCCAAACTCATTACAATATACTTTGTCTTTGGCAGGTATAAAAATGGTGATAAGAAATAGATGCATTTATAACATATCAACAAGAAGTTGGTGTTGCATTAGAGAATACCACTACTCCAACATATCCAGCAAATAATGGTGACAAAAAATAGGTGCATTTCTAACAGATTGAGAAGAAATAAGTGTGCGGAAACTACAAAAATTGTCTAAATTATTCTTTGTCTAAATCACTCATTATATTATGATTGTTACGATTTCAAAAAAGAAATTATAGGTCATTTTTTACATTTCAAAAATTTTACACATAGTAAAATGCATTTAAAATGCAAAAAAACATTTTATCAAGCATTTGATTCCTTCAACATAATGTTAAATGAATGTATATGGAATGTTACTTGAAAGAATTACATCGCAACATGATAACTTCACTATGTAGAGCTCCCCACCTATCCAACGCCTTGGTAACACTCCTCAAGTGAGACCTTCCTTGCTTCAGGAATTGATAATGTCAATGCTAGACTAGTACAATGTTTGTTGGACACTTAAGTGGACCCTACTTTACTAGTTAGATCCAAGAAATGGTTATTTTTTTGGGACTACAACATGATTTTTGGGCCTTAGAAAAATAAATAAATGACTGGCTAAACCATTAGTGGAAGATCGTTTTGATGATAAAACACAATATTTTCTAGCGAGAAAGCCCCAATGCTTTTTTGGAGAATGGAAAAATTCAAGGAGACATTCATGTATGAATACATATTTGAAATTTTATAGTTTCTATTCAGTTTGTGTGAATGGTTGCATATGCTTGATGAAGCCCCACATCACCATTGATGATCTAAGAATACAAGTAAGTCGAATCTTAAATCCAATAAATTTGGAGCATTGCAATCACTTGGTTAATTAATCAATAGAATTTTAGGGGGAGAAGACAATGGAAGGATACATTCTATCTATTTTGTATTAAAATTTTACTAGTTGTGCTCAAAAGCTAAGGACCAATTTCAAAAGGGGTTTTGAGGGGGATAGGTGAACATAAACCCTACACGGATAAAAATGTTGTTGATGAAGGAAAAGTTGTTTCCTACTAACCCACTAGGCATGGTGGTAAAAACATTACATTAAGGAATGGGTTACAATAGGGTTGGCAAAGATGAGAGTTCAAATAACCAAATGACCATGGGGAAAACAAAAGCTAAAGAGAAAGTTGAACAAGCTTCGAGGAAGTAGAGATAACTAACCAATGGTGGTTAAAATAGATGTGAGCAAATGAATAAGGAAATTAGGTGTTGAAAAAGGAGATTAGAGAGGAAGGGAGTAGTGAAGTGAGGATGAGAGAGTTGGAGAATTTGAATGGGAAATGTGAGTTGGGCAGCAAATGGTTGTGAAATAAGGGGTTGTTGGTAAAATATAGCTCAATAAGGAGTAGTAGTCAAGGCACCTCAATGAGGTCTGATGAAAAAAATGGAGTGGGGTTATGAGAGATATGTAATTACAAAGTGACAAGTCTGATGAAATGTAGAATGAGATTGTGTATGATAAATAATCAAATGAACGAATGGGAAACCATATCTTAAGGTCAACAGATGTTTCCCAACATTTTAGGGAGGATGAAAACCTAGTAATGGGCATGGAACTAGACAATAGCAAAGTTGGCCTCATACCAACCACAACCCTTATGCTTCAAATACAATTAGGTAACACTACACTAGCTTGTTAATAATGGTTCAAGTCCACCTAGTCGTCAACTTACTTATGGAGGAATAATACGACTTATAGGAAGTAGTCTTAACAGTAGTGAAAGTTTGAATATTAGGAGTAGCACAATTGGGAGTTTTAGTTATTAGAGAAAAAAAAAGGTGTTTTATGAGTTTTAGTACCTATGATGCTTTGAATTATAACCTAGGAGAACATAAGAGAAATAATATTAGAGTGATGTAATATTTAAAAAAAGTAGTCATATGTAAATGATTTGGGAAAAAACATAATGATCCACATACCTTGATATAGAACAAACTGTAAAATGTCAATCTTAAAATCTCTTGTGTAGTTACCTAATGTCATTCAAGTATAATATCACAATTACTCATGTGAGTAATGGTACAATCATCTTTTTCATTCTCTTAATGGAACTCTTTCTATACATGCACCCCATCAAGCATAAATCATCCTAACATATACCTTTGAATTAATATAAATCATCCTATGCCTCTCCTCAAAATATTTCTCACCCATAGCCTTGGTGATGGTGTAAGACTCATATCAGCGTGGTATGAGCTTCTTATGGGAGTTTTTCAATTGATCTTTATGCAAGTCCAACCACATCTCATCACAAACCTAAAACTTATGTGTAGCCCAATGGATTTTGTATCTACTTGTACTTGGAGTTGCAAAATTTCTACAAAATATCATGAAATCATTATTGAATTTGTTGGATACGTTCCTCAAAATTGGTTTCTTTGCTTACCTCATTAAAATTATGGGAGGTAACTCCATGTGTTATTCCATGAATATAGCTACATCAATTTGGGCCAATTGTTGGGACCCCAAGCACACCCGAAAAGGAATGTGGCCAATAGAAATACGAAGAGCTACGTATAATTTATGTTGAAAATATGGAAGGCTTTCAACATGTGTATGTGGATGCACACAATTGTATACTTTAAGGGCATCTAAAATAATCTATTGTCTACTCATTTTTATTTATCGATCTAGGGATGTAAGGTAATGGATTTGGACAAGATTTATGTCCATCATGGACCAAAGGTTAAACCAAAAAATATTGAGGAACCTACTATCCCTATCAGAAAATATGGTCTTTGGAAACAAAAAATGAACCAAAATATGATAAAAGAAGTGCTTATGAGTGGATTTTGTTGCGATAATATTCTTACATGGTGCCAAAATTCCCATACTAAGGAAGCGATCAACAACAACAAAAACACATTTGTTACCATGCTTGGTTGAGGGAAAAAATGACATAAAATACATGGGAACTAGCTCCCAAGGATTTTCTAGAGTAAGAAAAGGCATAAAACTAGTGTGGATAGCCATTTCCTTTGGCAGAATATAATTCTTCCACTGCTTATAGGCTTCGGAAACATAATGCAGTCTGTTTTCATAGGTTTGGTATCTATGAAACCCATCATAAAGTGTTTGGCTATGATAGAACATTGAATGTTCATGTTGTGTGGGCACTACATCAATGACATGAACGATTGGATCATAGGGTCCCTGTTGTGTAGCCATTCATGACGAAAGATACTTCCCCGATGGGATAAAAGTGAAAACTAATAGTTGCAAAGGTAGAAATAATGGCGTCAGATATAATAGTGTTTACATAAATAAGAGAACTAGAAATGGGCACACGAACACCATCAATATCTACCATAGGTGCTGTGATGAAAGAAATAATTAATACAAAATTTGTGGTCAACAAGATAGGGATCATCAAGATGTTGAACCATCAAATGTAAAGATGTTTGTTAGTGCTACTGATCTAGTCACATAAAAGATCCCATAAATTTTCATTTTGGGATACCCACAGGATTTAATAAGTAATCCAAAGTGAGAGCATTCATTGATAAGGTGATAGTGGCAACAACCATAAGTTGACCCAAAGTGACACCTTGTAAGCCTTGCACAACTAGGGTGCTAGTTTGAGCATCAACAGGATGCACAATTTCACAAGTGGCCACATCTCACATTTAGGGCACTTGGTCACAAATATTGATGCATGTTTTTACATTAAGGATACCTTTCACATTTCCCTAGTCACAAATCACATATTTGGAGAAAATTTGGATAGATTTTCACATTCCATTAGCTTCATGCATGAAGAAGAGCTCCCATCCTTTAAGGATATTATCGATGACTTCATGGCATAGTCAAGGGTCACATGTATAAAATAACACTATAATCGAGTTGATCCAAAACCAAACAACAATGCAAAAATTACATGTGTCGACTATTTAATTTTTGAAGTATGCCATCTTTGAATATTAGGATTTTAAAATTAGAACGCCAATATGAACATGATTGTATTGTGGTAGGATGTGTAATTAATGAAACATTATTTTTGTAGCTTAACCCTTCATCTTTCGATTTCATGGTATCTCACGCAAACAATTTATTTTTTAGCAGAGTTCCCTAAGTCCAAGTTGGGATTCGCCAAAACAAACTCCATTAACTTCAGGACAACATATTCATGACCCAATTGGTGACTCAATAACACATGTAAGCTTTATTCTTGTTTATTTTCTTATTTTATATTATCTTTTTTTATATGTGGAATATCACAAGAATTGGTTTATTTACAAGGTGAACCACAACTACTACCTTAAAATATAGGATTGAACAGGAAAAAAAGTTTACTTAAATATTTTAATGGTCAAGTGAAGGCTGCAAAGGGTTACATAAAAAACATTGAAACAAACTATGTCATGCCCAATGCAGAAGAATTATGAGAAGTATATTATTTTGTGTGCCCATAATCGATTTTGATTGATCCTGATTATGAAATCAAGCTTAAGTGTAGAAGTAATCGATGTGAGTATTTCGTAGATGCACTTAACACTTTTATATGTTGGAAGAGAAGTGACAATGAATTGATCAATGATTGAGAGTAATGAATTGGGAAATTACTATCCCATCCATTGATTATGATACTAACAACTCTTCTTAAAGAGGAACAAAGGATGAAAAGTTCTCAAGTTGAGTTTTAGTATTCTTATTAACTACATATTGAGTTCATTTGTAATTTTGATTAAACTGATGGATTTAATTTTAAACAATAAAAATGAATATGCATGCAACATTGAGACTTTGAAAATAATTTCAAGTGTCTAAATCTATCCTTTGTTAAAAATTACAAGATTAAGTAGATTATTTGCCTTGTCATTTTGCCTTTAATTTGTGTGATTTTTTCTTGTGTCATTTTTATAACCTTGTTGCATTTAATTATGCAAGGATTTATTGGTCCACTATCTCATGCCTGATTGAGACCAACAGACAACAAATGAGAATAGCTAAGACAATCTAATAGCAATCCCCAATCCAGATGGCCATGCATGCAGTTTCGATGCAATTTCTAATACTACAAAGTATGAGCAAGTACCTTGCCTCCTTGCAGGTTGGTGAAGGGTTTTTGGCCCGATGAAAAATAGTTTTTCTCCAATCAAAGGATCTCTTTCATCCACTCCCGATATAAATCCTGCACACAAAAACAACCAAACAAAGACAACAAGTGTTCTTCCACAGAATATCGTCAACACAAAACATCTAGAAATCACACATATAAATTACTGCAAAACTGATATAAGGGGAAGGAACATATATTTTTATTAACCATATAAGTGAAATTACATCAATATACCTTCCAAAAAAGGATATCCTCTCAAGCTTGTATCATGTTCTCCTCTCCCAATACATCAAAGCTCTCGCACTGTAGTGTGGATACTTGATCTAACGCCCTTTCCTCTTGGTGAGAGTATATAGGGTCATTCTATCCTCCAAAAAACGTATCTAGACACACAGGAGCTTGAGAAGTTAGGAAACTTCTACAATAATGGACCTCTAGCTAACTCATACATAAGTGGGTTAGGTTGATCTCCTTGGGAATGGAAAAATCTAGAAACCCTTACCACAATTATGTGGGGCCATTCACTGATCCAAAGCCAACTTATACATAGTTTCAATCTCACTACTCTCAGCCTGCCTACCAATAGCATACAAGGGAATGAACACGGTATTTTCCATTATATTTGATAGAACCAAATCCCTTATATTTGCATAGTTTCATTTTTCTTTCTAAAAATATTGTCATTCCGTTCTTTCCATAGATGCATCAAAATAAAACTAAACATTAAAGTCAAATGCCTTCTCAGAATATGATTTTAAACTTTAAATGATTTCATTTTTCCAAAAAATCACAAACACCCTCTTGACTGGGAGTATCATGAGAGAAGAATATGGTCCCAATTTTCCTTCCGCTACTAGCATAGGAAACAAAGGGACACACTAGCATGCCATTTCCTATGGATGTAGTCCTAAGTTAAGAATCGATGCCTACCAAGTACCCAAAGGAAAAGAGTGACTTTCAGCTAGTGAAATCTAGACCATAAATTTTTCCAGATAACTTCCTAGCCATCTTCTCATGTCTAACAATGAATTCATAATATTATTTTACTATGAATGAACCTATATAACTCACTCACCATCTCAATATATCCTTATTTTTGGAGAAATGAATACTTCTCTTTCTAGGAAATCGGTGGAGCGCTTCCCAATTCATTTCTTGTAGTACACATGGCCAATCTTCTCTGTTGTTCCATCTCTTCCAAATTTTGGGCTCCAGATCCAGTTTCAAAAAGTCTCTCACTCGCACTAAACCTAAAGTATTTGTGAGGGTTTTCAGGTCTTGAAGATGCTCAAACTAGGTTAATTAAGGCAGTTGGTTCCAAATTTCTTCCCAAAATAGAGCAAAGGCTCAATCCTTGATCTCCCAAAAAGCATGTTGTCATACAAAATCCCTATTTTCTTGTGTGCATTTCCATAATATTGATATTGTTTAGGATTCATGATACCTAAGATGATATTCTTGTGAGTGAAACTGTGCATACTTCCTTGACCGAATCCTCTTCCATAACTTATTCTCCCAATTCACCCATATCCACCATAAATTTGCCCCAAATCCCACACTAATGGCATCTCTAGATCTCAAAGATATAAGCCACCAGACTCTTTAGGTTTCACTAGTGTGTCCAAAGCCACTAATTACGCTATTTTCACCTTTTTAGAAAGGTTACCACAAACAACTTTAGGAATTTGCATGGATGACATTCGGTATAAAGGAATCTCCTGCAAGAAAAACTTGGTTAAAATAAAACAACCAACAAAGCTCAAAACCTGGAAATTCCAGTTACTAATCGTCTTCAACTATTTCTGAATTAAATCTTTCAAAAAAGAGATCCTTTTAAGATTTAAAACTAATGGAACCCCCAAGTACTTAGATGGAATACTTTCTCTACGAAACTCCAAGACCCGTGCCAAGTGAAGCTAAATAGACTCTTTGCAATTGAAAAAAAATATGCTAACCTTTTCATTGTTGGTAAGGGTACCAAAAGTATCCATGAAAGTAAATAATGAGGAACAAACTTCATTGGATTATCTAAGGGTAAGAATACCAAAGAGACAAAGGTCATTAAAAAATTGTTGATGAGTAATAGAAATATCCTCCCCAAATAACCTTAAACCCTTAATATATCATTGACAGAAAGACCTGGTGAAAAAATTACCTAAACCCTCCATTTCCATAATAAAAAAAATGGGACACAATGGGTCACATTAATGAAAACCATGCAACAGAGTAAAAATTGCAGAAGGGGATCCATTAATTAAGATGGAAAATTAAGGGGTGATATGAGGGAACAAATCCAAGAAATCCAGTTCCAAGAAAGCCCAAAAACATCAAGGATTTGAACTAAATAATCATAGCAAATGCAATCATTAGCCTTAGACATATCAAACTTAACAATCATACTTGGAATCTTCAAATGTTTTAACAAATGGATAATTTCCTCCACTGTGATTATACCATCCAAGATCTATCGTCCTTCAAAAAAACATGTCTACTTAGTGGAGATGAGCTTTGAGAGGAGAGGCTTCAACCGATTCACAATCACAGTTTATATCACCTTTTATATTATGTTACAAAGAGTGATACGTTGGAAACTTGTTGGATCCTATGACTTATCAGTTTTTGGAACTAAGGTAAAAAATGCTAAATTAATCCCACTCCACACTCATTTCAATTGGCAGGATTCTTCCACCACCTCCTATACTTCGTGATAGAGAAAACACAAAAAAGACTTATAAAATTCAAAGGTAAAACCATATGGTCCCAAATATTTGTTTCATAGCATGCCCATAACCACCTCTTCAACCTCCTGGAACAAAATCAGTTTCATCAACTCAACATTTTTCTCTTGACTGATAATTTTAGGACGCTTATCAAAATAAAATTTACAGTTGTTTGTCTACCATAGGAAGGGTCCATGAGCACATTCCTAAAATGGGAAATCATTCCCCCATGTATGTATGAATGAAAAAGCTTCTGCTCCCCATTTCTCCCAATGATGGTGAAAAATACTATGAGCGATTTGGTGCTGCAGCATGGAGTTATGAAATAATTTTGAGTTTTTCTCTCCCTCTTTTCGCCATTGAACACGATATTTTTTTCTCCATAACACCTCCTTCTTTTGTCTACTCAATTCTAATTTATGTAATGTGATGCCCTCTTCTAAAATCAGATCCAGAGTTTAGCCTTCCAAAATCATATGTTGTTGCACATATTTATTTTGGACTTCAAGTCGAAGTTTATCTTTGAAAATATTTATAAATTCCTTCTTATTCCATAATTTTATTTTGGATTTCCTTGTTTTCAGTTTCATCTGGAAAGTATGCAATTTATTCTGACTCATGACCAAGATTTCCTCCCACCAACCTTTATCTTTTTCACCAAAATCTGGCACCTGAAGCTAAAATCTTTAAAAATGAAAGGGTTTGTTCTTGGGAGCTTATTTGAGGTATACTTCCTGTTTGTGTCCATATTTTCATACTTCCACCAGGGATCAAAACACATTTTTCATGTGAATATTAAGTGTCCCACTCTAAAGAATTTTTCAATCATTCCATTAGGTCATGATATAAAATTGTTCCATTGGTGGTTGTCTTGGTCAAGTGTCCCATTTTCCTTCAAAAGTATATGCCTGCTGACCCTCTTCCATGTCTTCATAATGCTGAACACAAGTCTGCTCTCATTCCACTTTAGTCAAAGTCACTCATTGAGTCAGTTTGTTTCATTTCTCATTAGGTCACTAGGCTTTCATTAGGTCAAATCATTGCATTGTCTCATTTTCAATAAAGGGAAGCAGAAGGTGTGAAGGTGACCCCGAATAAACTCATGATTTTCTTCAGTCAGTTCAAATGTAATAAGTATTCAGTTTCCAAAGTGAACTTTGTATTTTCCCAAGGGTGCCCAAGTCATCATTTTTCACAAGCACTAAACCCTAATTTCCTCTCCCACTGAGCTAGGGTTTGTTATGGAAATGAGACATTTGAGCAGAAGAGCCATAACGCAGGTCATATCAGTAAGTATGAGGTCATTTCAGCTCATAAACATCATGTCTCCATCATTTTTTGAGAAGTCTTTCCAAGGGTCAAGCCATTTGCTACTCATAGGGCCAGTTTCGCTTTAAACAATGTTTTCGACCAAACAAAGATGAATTTGAAAAACGTGAGAGAGATTTTTTTCCATCATAGGTCAAAAATACAAGTGCCACAGGAGAGTTTCTGCACTTCTGGAGTGACCTTGAGAAATTCAAGTTTTCTCATAGCTGGAGTGTCCAAATGACTTGATTGATGAGTCAAATGATAACTAGACAGAGATATATTTCCAATTATCTATCATGAGCTCAATTTGGAGTTGAGTAAGGCCTCCAAAAGTTTCCTGCACCAGCACTCTGCATTTATGCACCCTCATTCAACACATTTTGACCAGTCTTGGAAAAATCAACTTTTGACAAGGTAAATCAACTCCAATAAAAAAAGGTATATTTGGAAATTAGACTTCATTATATTTCCAACGAGCTATCCTGGGGCCAATTTGGACATCGGGAAGGCCTCCAAATATGGTATGCAAAAAGGCGCTGCGCTTATCCTTCTGGCGTTGTGCTTATCCTTCTGGCGCTGCACTTATCCTTCTAGCATTGCGCTTATGTCCAGTAAGCTATAGAAGCACAAAAACTCAACCAAATACTCAAAAATTTTCATAAAAGGCTTGTAACGCCCTCTTGCAAGTAAGTAACACCAATTTATTGCCTCCTTGCAGTTCTAAACATCATTTTCATAGCGTTTTTGTTCCTAAGTAAAATTGACATTTTGCCTAGTGGAAAACCCTAGTTTCATCTCCTTGTCCTCAATTTTCTGCTCATAAACCCTAAAATACCATCCTAAATCACTATTAAACCCATTCCTACCCCTAAACTACTTTTTCCTAGTCCCTAAATCCCTTTTCCATAAAACCTATGTCCTAGGTCACTAAAATTCTTAGGCAGCCATTACCTCAAACCTATAATCCAATTATCATTTTCAACTCCCTAAATATCTTGACCTCCTATCACCTCCCAAAACTCCATAAATCCTTCCCACATCTACCTAAATTTTCATAACCCTATCCCTATTCCCAAGACCTATTTTCACTCCCCATCCGCATCTACCTTATCCCTAGGGTTTTCTTGGACCTAAAATACTATGGAGGTTAGACAAAAAGAGGATAAGGATAAGTTAG
This sequence comes from Pinus albicaulis, assembly GCA_034641835.2. NCBI lineage: Eukaryota > Viridiplantae > Streptophyta > Pinopsida > Pinales > Pinaceae > Pinus > Pinus albicaulis. Next base: position 39,535,288 of record CM076582.1, on the reverse strand, counting down.
ACATACTTGCTGAGGTGTATCTTCATGCCTTAAGCCCTTTATCAGAAAGTAACCTAAAAATTTTGGTAAGTTTTTGGCACATTTGGCACTTTAGTGCATTTTTGGTTTTTTGAGCAATTTTGGCACACAAAAAATTTGCCAAAAATGTAGCGCCCTTGGCGCTGCGCTTTTTATTGGAGCCTCCAATGGAAAATTGGCCACCACCATCATGTTCAAAATGATGAAGACATCAAACCCAATAAGTTTCAAAATATTTGGAGGAGAAATGGTCCCTCAAAAGTGCAAAAAACCACAAAATTTTCATGTTTCTGCCTCCTTTTTGACCTTGGCGTTGCCCTTTTACCAGTCTTGGGAGATTCACTTTTTGACAGGGAAAATGAGCATCATTTTGGAAACTGGAGGCATATTTGGAAACTAGACTCAGAGATATTTCCAATGAGCTATCATGGGGCTGATTTGGACACCGTGAAGGCCTCCAAAAGATTCTTTAAAAAGAGGTTATTTTTCCTGTCATGGCGTTGCGCTTTTGCCAGGAAAATGCAATTTTCACAGTCTTCAGCAATTTTTTGATTTTCACTCTAGTTTGACTTTTTATCTTAGGAAATGAGAAATTACTGAAGTAAAAGGTCAATATAAATGTAAATTTCATGTTTTTTGTTGTGTAACCAGCTCCAAAAATAGAAGAAAAGAGATATCAACGCCTTAGAAATAAGCCACTTCGAGGGGGCAACCTCCAATACATTACATAAATGAAAAATTCTTGGATGATACAATTTACAAAACTTCCTTTCTATATATAGGAGTCCATGGGGCCAGAATGTAATCCTAGTGGGGCCACAATGTAATCCTAGCCGACATAACAATAATAATTTAAGGGCACAATAATAACAATATGGGGGTTACAAGGGTACAATAATAACAACAAGGGGGTTACACTAATAATAATAAGGGACTATACTAGTAATATAGGGACCTAACATGCCCCTCTCCTTCAAAAAAGTGTTGTCCTCAATGCTTGAGTAGCTCTGGGTGCTTCTGTATAAAATTTTCATCCTCCCATGTAGAATCTTCGGTGGGTAAGTTCTTCCACTTGATGAGATACTCTGAAATTGATCGATTCCGTAGTTGTCGAGTTCTTGTTTCCGTGACCGCTTCAGGTTCCAATATGATTTTTCCTTCCTCATCAAGTTCTGGTAATATTGTTTGAACTAGAAGATTTTCACCGATAACCTTCTTTAAGCATGAAACATGGAAAATTGGATGTACTCGCGAAGAAGCAGGAAGCTCCAATTTGTATGCCATAGTACCAATCTTTGCAACACCTTGTAAGGACCATAGTACTTTGGCGATAATTTATTATCCTTCTTAGCTTGCTTGAGGGACATTTGTTTATATGGTTGTAGCCGTAAAAATACCCAATCTCCTACATCAAAACTTCTCTCGCTGCGATGTTGATCTGCCCGTTGTTTCATTCGATTTTGTGCCAAATTCAGGTTATCCTTTAAGAGTTGGAGAACTTCTTGCTGATGCTCGATGTGATCTTCCACTGCTTGAACCTTCGAATTTTATCTTAAAGATGATGTGATGGATGGTGGATGATATCCATAAAGTGCCATAAATGGGGTCATTTTTGCTGCAGTATGGAAGGAAGTGTTATACCACCATTCAGCAAGAGGTAACTACTTGACCCATTGTGTTTGTTTATCAGATACAAAACAACGAAGATATCCTTCCAAAAATTTATTTACGATCTCAGTTTGACCATCAGATTGAGGATGATAAGATGAGCTATGAGCTAGTTGAGTACCCAAACAAGAAAATAACTCGGGCCACCATGTAGCTTTTGAATTCTGTCCATAAATGTAGTAGCAACCGTACTTGCTTTAAATGGATGAGATAATGCACAAAAGTGTGCATACTTGGTAAGTCTATCAACTACCACCATGATGACACTCTTTCCTTCGGACTTAGGTAAACCTGTGATAAAATCCATTGAAATCTCCCCCCAACGTTGACTTGGAATGGATAAAGGTTGTAGAAGTCCTGGGGTCTTAATTGTTTCCACTTTATTCTGCTGGCAAACCAAACATTCCGCCACAAACTTTCGAATATCAGATTTAAGGCCATCCCAAAAAAATTCTTTCTTCACCCTGTGGTAAGTTTTTAAAATCCCGAGTGTCCTCCTAAAGGAGAAGTGTGCAATTCCAGAAGAATCTTTTGTTTTAGTTGGGAATTCTTACAAAGATATAAGCGATCTTTGTACCATAAGGAATCATTTTTCCAACTAAATGTATCAGATGTACTAGGATCTTGCCGCAACTTTTGAATGAGTGTCCATACATCTTTGTCCTTCTTCCATTCATCTCTTGCTTCGGTTATCCAATCTGGTTGGATAATAGAAATGGCACAAAGCAATGCTTCCACCTCTTCATTCTTTCTTGAGAGTGCATCCGCAACAACATTAAGCTTTCCTTTTTTGTAGATTATTTCAAAGTCATAACCCAACATCTTTGTGACCCATTTTTGCTGCTCTTCTGAAGATAGTCTTTGTTCCAAAAAAGTGTTTAAGACTATCATGATCAGTTTTTACCTTGAAGTGTCTTCCCATTAGGTAAGTTCGCCATTTCTTTAGTGCATGTAGTATTGCTAACATTTCCTTCTCATAAATAGGTTTCCGTAAATACTTTCCTTTGATTAGACGACTTTCAAAAGCAATGGGTCTTCCTTCCTGCATTAAAACTGCACCAATTCCATTTCCTGAGGCATCACATTCCACAATAAAGGTTTTTGTGAAGTCCGGCGTAGCTAAGACCGGTGCTAGGCACATTGCCTCTTTAAGACGTTAAAAGGCCTTAGTTGCTTCAGGAGTCCATGAAAATGCATCTTTCTTCAATAATGTTGTTAGAGGTGCTACTATTCTCCCATAATTCTTAACAAACTTGCGATAATACCCTGTTAACCCGATAAATCCTCGTAACTTCTTTATGGTTGTGGGGACTTTCCATTCCTTAATGGCTTTAATTTTGTTAGGGTCTACTTTAACACCCTCGTGAGATACAATATGACCCAGATATTCCACCTCTTGTACTCCAAAGAAACATTTGGATTTTTTGCATATAATTGTTTCTCCTGCAATAGTTTGAGCACCCCGTCAACATGTTCAACATGATCCTTCCAAGACCTATTGTAGATTAGTATATCATCAAAAAATACTAGCACAAATTTTCTAAGGAAGGGTTTGAAAATGGAATTCATCAACCCTTGAAATGTAGAAGGTGCATTGGTAAGGCCAAAAGGCATGACCAAAAATTCATAATGACCTCATGAGTTCGAAATGCTGTTTTTGGAATATCTTCAGTCTTCATTCTAATTTGATGATATCCTGAACGAAGATCCAAATTGGTAAAATAAATTGCTCCATGTAATTCATCCAATAATTCATCAATCACAAGAATGGGAAATTTGTCTTTAATGGTGAGCTTATTGAGCTCCCTATAATCCGGACACATTCGCCATGATCCATCCTTCTTGTGTACCAATACCACAGGAGCAGAGAAAGAACTTTGACTAGGTTGAATTATACCCGCCTCTAACATTTCTGCAATCATACGTTCAATTTCGCTCTTTTGGAAGTAAGGATATCTATAAGGCCCGATGTTTGGAGGAACACTTCCTGGAATCAAATGAATAGCATGATCATGATCATGAATAGGTGGGAGTCCTTTGGGAGTTTCAAACACCTTGGAATGATTGTCCAAGACTTGTTGGAGATCTACAGAAATAGATGATTTTGATGTCGGAACTTCTAGAGAGCATAATTGTGCAATTACGCCTCGTTGTTCTTTCTTTAGAAGATTTGTCATGAAATTAGAGCTTATTATCCTTCCTAGCTTCCCTTCAATACCCCGTAATTCGACTTCCTTTCCTTCTGAAAAAAATTTCAAGAAAAGTTCTTGAAAATTAAAAGCTACCGTCCCCAAAGATTGTAACCATTGTACTCCTAGTACAACATCAGCACCTCCCATAGGAATGGAAAGCATTGGACTATTCAATACATATTCCCCCATGGTTAGCTTAATATTATGGCATTTTCGAGAGCAATTTATAGTTCCTCCATTTGCAACCATCACTTGACATTCTGGTGCTGGGTATAGGAAACAATTCAATTCCTTGGCTACCTTACAATGAATAAAATTATGGGTACTACTCGAATCAATCAACACTATTACCTTTTTCTTCTTGATATGTCCTTCTATCTTGAGAGTTTGAGGAGTGGTAATTCCTGCCAATGCATTACACGATATGGTCTGACTCATTTCTTCCTCTTCTAGGGCTGGTTCCTGGTGTATATCCTCTTCTTGTTCATTTTCTTCTTCCTCTTCACAATCTATGTAAAATAATTTCTTCTCAGTACACTTATGACCTTTAGTGTATTTGCTATCACAACTATAGAAAAGCCCTTTTGCTCTTTTTTCTTCCAATTGTTGTGGTGTCAACCTTGTAGGTTGTGGAAATCTAGGCGTAGAAACACTTCCTTCTTTATAGAATTGAGTGGCAGGCTTCCTTGTCGCCATAATTTTACATTCAACTTTTCTTGCCAACCTGAATGCCTTCTCCAATGAATCAGGTTCCAAAACGCGAACTTCATGTTGGATGTTATCCTTTAAAGTGCCTAGGAAGAGATCAATCCTGTGTTCCTCTGTAAGATCACTTACCCTTATATTCAATTTTTGGAAGTCCTCAATGTGCTGCCCCACTAAACCCTTTTGTTTGAGATTTATCAATTGGGTAAAGAAGGTGTTGCTCTTTGTATCCTCATAATGTGCTATCATTTCCTCCGTAAAAATCGACCAAGTGACAATTTTTTTACGGGAACAAAGCCATCGATACCATACAAATGTATTTTGTTCTAAATGTAAAGTTGCAATGCGTACCTTTTGTGTGTTTTGCACGTTATGGAGATCAAAATATTGCTCCATCTGTAGTATCCATGTTAAAGGATCCTTTCCATCAAACTTCCTCATATCCATCTTTGGAATATGGTGGTTCTTCCCGCCAACATTAGAGTTTATGAAATCACAATTAACATTTATTTTGTTCTCATCATGAGGTTCTTCTTCTATCTTTTCACCATTAGGAAACCTTTCTTGTATCAACTTTGTCAAACCTTCCATGTCTGCTTTTAGAAAATTCTTCATGTTTTCCATTTTCTCATCGATCTTAGCTTCCATGTCATCCATCTTAGATTCCATGCCAGCCTCCATGCTATCCATATTAGCTTCCACGCCATCCATTTTAGCTTGCACGCCATCCATCTTAGCTTCCATGCCTTTCTTCAAAACTTCCATTTCATTTTTTGTTGCTCTTTGCGAGAGTGAATTTTGTTGCACTTGCTCTTGTAATTTTGATAGATCATGTTTCAATTCTTCGTCTTCATGAGTCATAGTAGAGCTTTCCAAAGGCTTAATGGGTGTTTAATTCTTTTTTGGGGCCATTTTATAATCCAATAATGATATCTATTCTACAATATGCCCTTGCAATCAATTCAACTTGATTCCTCAAACAAGACTTATGCAATTTGGAAACAAAATACACACCTTTTACTTTCTTTTTAGGAGCTCGATATTGAAATTGTATTATCTCTATGATTGTGGCTCTTCTATATCTGAAATTCAGCACTAGCGTAGCCCTGTGAATTCTCTTTTGAATGCCACAGGTCTGACCTAATTTGGATTCTCCAAGAAAAAGTTGTGTCCAATCTCCCACAATGACCTAATTATGGACTAGTTCAATAGAGCGAACTTGTACGACTTGCCACGTGTCACTGTTTTGTCCTTTGTCTCTGAAATTGATATTCAAGAAACTAAAGTCTGTTTACTTGTGACCAATTTTTACGGCACTCCAATCCGATGCCCAGAGAGAGAGTTATTGAACTTTTTCCACGATCACCTCTTTGAGATGAAATTCAGGAGCCTGAAAAAGCACTACCTTCCACAGATCATATCTCCAAAAATATTGCGAACCAAGCTCTGAAATTTTTTGACGAATTTCCTCAAGACTTCATATTCGCACCATATGAATTTCAGATTCTAAACCTTCGTAGAAAAAAAGTTATAGCACAAATTCCACGATGACCTGTTTAGGAGCCTGAAACAAGACCTAACTTCCACAGATCATATCTCCAAAAATATTTCGAACCAAGTTCTGAAATTTTTAGAAAATCTTCCTCAGGATGTTGGCTTTGCACCCTAAAAATTTTAACTTATGAAACTTCATAGAAAAAAAGTTATAGCGAAAATTCCACGATGACCTGTTTGGAGCAGCGAAACCCTAGAATCCAAAGCTCTGATACCAAATGTTGTGTAACCAGCTCCAAAAATAGAAGAAAAGAGATATCAACGCCTTATAAATAAGCCACTTCGAGGGGGAAACCTCCAATACATTACATAAATGAACAATTCTTGGATGATACAATTTACAAACCTCCTTTCTAAGTATAGGAGTCCATGGGGCCATAATGTAATCCTAGTGGGCCACAATGTAATCCTAGCTGACCTAACAATAATAATTTAAGGGCACAATAATAACAAAATGGGGGTTACAAAGGTACAATAATAAAAATAAGGGGGTTACACTAACAATAATAAGGGACTATACTAGTGATATAGGGACCTAACATTTTTATTGTTATATAGGGTAGATACATTAGATAAGTCCTATAGAGGTCAAATGAATCAGTTTCCTCTCTTTTAGAGGCAAATTGTTGGGTCTTCCTAGTCTTTAGTTTCTTGTTTGGGAGTAGGTGAAAATGATCCCTATCTCATGGATTCGAATCCCTGAGGCTAGGGAGAGTGGTTTTGAGGTCCATGTCATGTATTTTCTCAATAATTTGTAGAGGTTGGATTCACTTGGAGCTTTGGCATCTCAAGAGATATTTTTGTATCAGTTTTGGCCTAGACATTAATAAAACTTGCAGCTATTTTTATGGGATCCATGTGGTATTGTGTTTAGTTTCAGTTTCATCTTTTGTGCTCATATGTTAGAATGTTTTGTTACTTCATCCATCATTAAATTTCTATTAAATGAATGTTTTCAAGTTAAATGAACATAATCCATAATTTCTATGCTCTGTTTTGGGTAAACATTCATAATTTGTAATTCTTCAGTTTAGAAAGAAACCATGAATTCACCATGCTCTTTCTAGCTCCTCACCTATCTTAACCATCTCATCATCAAAGCCCTAAAGTGATAAAATTTTTACCTACCTTTCCCCATAGAACACCCTGCAAATCTTGACCTAATTTCCTTGCCCTAGCTATTTCACTCCTCCTAATCTAGAAAAACCCTACACAAATCAAAATCAAAAACCCTGAGCTACTATACCTAGCCTAATATCTTCTCTCCTCGGTCATTTTGACTGTGGTCTATATGGAGAGAGCCCTCTCCTGGCCTAGTAGGGCTAGCTACTTGGCTAAGCATGGTTTGAGGTTACCTCAGAATTTCCTTTCTCAGCCTGAGGTTCAATCCAAGTGATAACACTTCCAACCACACCACCTAATGGTCTGAACCTAGACAAGGAAGAATGGAGGCTTCCAGGAAGATGTCCCTACCCACAACTTCTTCTGAAAAAAAAAATCGATCTAATATACTTGTCACTTGATGCCTACTACCCCAAAATTTATTCCAAGTGCAAGTACCATTAATAGTATGAATATTCACTAACCGTAATTCCTCAAAAAAACCATCTAAAGTCATTTCTTCTGGATCCAATATGAATGTTCCACCCTTTTTATCATCCAATGAGTGAATGAGGTTGAAATCACCATCGAGAATCCACAGAGGATTAGTTAGAAGTCTTCTATGGCTTCTAGTAATCTCCAAAAATGTGATTTATCTCCCAAAATAGGTGGTCCATAAACCGTTGAGAAAGGAACCATGTATTTTTACCCCAAATAACAAAGTCTACTAGTCAAAACTCAAGGACTAGCCACCCAATCCTAAAACATTACTTCCTCTGGGTCCCACAAAACTACAAACCCTCTTATAGTACCCCAAGCATCGATAGCCATGGTTCCACATCCCTGCCAACAACAATTACTTATTTCCAACAATTTATTCATGGAAACCTTGGTTTCTTGCAAAATCACCAATGTTGGCTTCTTGAGTTTAATCCTATTTTGCAGATATTGTTGCTTTCCTTTAATATTTAAACCTCATATTTTCCATGTGGGAAAATTCATTTAAATGGGAGTTATGACGGGGGAAATACTCCAATATTACAGTTGCATGTCCATAATTAATTAACTCCTCCCCTGTATCTTGAAGTAATTTTGTGATGTTTTATGGTCTTTCATTTTGGTGTCCTTCACAAGATCCTTAACCAACAATGTCTTTCCCATATCACTCAATTCACTCACCTATTTAATATAATTTCCATATGATAAGTCTTGACACTTCTTAGTCTTCCAATGGAAATAATATTTCGTATACAATTCTCATTGTTCAGGCACTGATAGGTTCACTATATCATTCACTTCCCAATCACTCAAATGATTAACTAATTTCTACCCTTCCTTTGAAAGTGTGTCATTGTTTTCCTTCGTCAATGGAATGGCCTCCCTAATCCCCGATAATTCAAATAAATACACTGTCTTCCCCTTCGTTATTTCGTCTTTAGGGAATTTACGCTTTGGTTGTGGTTTCTCTAACAAATATTTTTAAGGTAACTACAACATTAAGACATCCTCTAGCACCATGAACTCTTCTTCAATCTCTTCTAGGACTACAAATGAGTTTGTCTCCTCTTATTTCTTGATAGGATGAATATTCCATCCTTAATTGTTTTGAAATTTTGATACAACTTTTGTAAAAGCCTCATTGGACTTAGGCCCAACATTATCTAATTCTCTCTTTCACAAAGGAAATTCCCTAAATAGGTGACCATGCTCATGGCAATGCCGACATCAAAATGGCACATGTTCATAATTGAGGGTTTGAGACCAAGTTTCCCCATGATATTCTAGATCTATGGACTTTGGTAAAGGTAGAGAAATGCTCATATATATGCAAAGACGAGTGTAAGACATATTTTTACCTCTCTTTGTAACCTACAAAACTATAACAAATGTGCATAGAGAATTCCCAATGCCCTCCAATACTTCAGAGATCTAGAAATAAACCGACAAGGACTAGAGTCTCACCCAGACCGGGGTTGCCAAGAATTCCTCTTTATCAGGGTTGAGGAACTCCTCCCAACATTGCATGTAAGGATCTGAATTGTTGAAGAAATAAAGGACACCCTCAAAAATGATTTTCTTGTCTTCAAGGTTGGAGAAAATTAAGATAAAGAAACCCTTCAGTCCCAATATCATACCAATTTCTCCTTGAGGTTTCCATTTCTGCTATATCTCTCCAAATATTTCTCAATAGGCCAACCTCCCATAAGGTTACAAATGAAAGCATGATATTTAATTATTTTGTGATGTTTTATCATAAAATTCGATGGAGTTACAAATTTAGGGTTAATGGTCTCTTTAGGGAAAAAATTTCCACATAAATTAGTTTGCAATTGCGCCCCCATAATAGGAAGATTCGTTGATTTACCACTGACGTTGCTTGGTTTTTCCACGCTAGCCGTACCTTGAGTTGAGTTACGTAAGATTTCATTCTGGAAGGAGGGGTTGCCAACCCCTCATGCTTGAGCACTCATATTACCTATGCATGAAGCCTATTAGAGCTACAATATTGTTTCATAATTTTGCAACAAACGAAGGAAAAGTGCAACACCAAACTATACCACACAGATGAGAAACCACAAATAAACCCTACCCTCCATTGATTCCCCTCATAATTAAAATGATAATAGAAGTATATATGGCAATACAACTAGATTAAATATATATAGATGAAAATACAAATAGATTTTATTACATTATGCAATGATTAAGATATGATAAAATAGATTAAAGAGAAGGGAATTGAAATATCTAAAAAAAATCACATGACGTAAAAGTACATCATTGGTGGATTGATATGGATCCTGAAATAGGACATGTAGCTTATTTTGATGGGACATGATCAGATCTGTTGAAGTGGATTGAAGCTGGGATAATACACGGATCCTGAGCAGTGTGGTTTTTTCTTAGAGTTTAAGAATTAGTAATATTTGGAACTTCTGGTTAGGAAGGCGACAACAACATACATTACATCCAATTAAACTTGCATTACAAACACCACTACATACAACTATGAGAGGTGCATGCATTCCAAATTACTCTCCTCTTGTTAAGTTTTTCTTATTTACACTATGAGTATTTCCCCTCATATTTCTAAACCCCCCTCTAGCAAAGAGAGACCAAGTAAAATTACCCTAGAGAGTCTATATGAGTACATTAAATATTTAGAAAGATGAAGAGAAGAAAGAGAAAACCATTTTAAACTAGAATTAACTACAATGCTTGACAACAAACAAAAATCGTTAGAAAATAAACTAATCTCACTAGAGACTCAGCTCCAAGGAATGAAAGGCAGAATTCAAGAAATCGAATATAGTAAACAAGAAATGGTTAAAGAAAATGACACTTTGAAAAGTGAGATTAAAAATAAAAAATACCAACTACATAATAACTCAACCCTAGAATGCACACACCACATAAGTCAGCAAGAAAATAAGGCAAGGGTTTATGCAGCTGCTCTGCACCGCTAGGGTTCATGAAGTTTCTCTGCATCGCTGATCTGCAGTGCTCCCACACCAGCAACTATAGTCTTCATTCTCAGGTCCTCTGACTGCACGCATCTTAATGAATACCGTGGATGGAGGGGCGGGTGCGGCCCCCCCTCCTCCCAATGGTCCTTCCGCTGACTCTTCTGCAAATGCAGATTCCTCTGCCAAACACGGATCTAAACCCCAGGCGGTAAATGGAACTCATCAGGTCAACAACATTCTGGCAGCTATAGACAAAATCGAAACTCCTGTTGATAGTTCTACGGCCGCTAAAGACAACGCCTCTGACCAGCAAGCTTCCGCAACACAGACAAAGGCGTCCTCAACTACTTGCATTCCAAGAACCAGAGAAAGGACAAAAATCGATCTTCCTAGCCATCGTATCAACGGAAAAATCCAGTTTATGAAAGATCATGCGCTCATCGGAAAGTTCTTAGGCTTCTGGCCTACTGAAAAGGCCCTGCAAGGATGGATCATATCCAAATGGAGGCCAAAAGGACAGGTAACTCTGCAGCTAGGCCCTAAAGGATTCTTTACGGCTATTTTCAACTGCTTGGAGGATCTAATACGTATCTTCGAAGGAGGCCCGTATTTTTTCAACTCAGCAGGCCTGTACCTTCGTGATTGGATAGAGAGATTCAATCCAGACAAAGAGGATTTCACCTGGGCTCCCGTCTGGATTCACATGTACTCTCTACCTCTGGAATATTGGGATGAGGAGACCCTTAGGGATATTGGTAATGGATTGGGAGTCTACATCAAAGCGGAATAAGAAAAAAGACTCCACAGATATACATCTTATGCCAGAATATGTGTTCAAATGAACTTGTCAAAAGCACTCACGGATTCGGTAAGTTTATTCCATGACGATTTTGAATGGATCCAAAATTTAGACTACGAGCATATTCCTTTTCATTGCAGGAAATGCCATGAACATGGCCATTTATTCAGGGACTGCCCCTTGAATAGCCAAACAAAAACTCTAGACCTTGAGGCCAACAAAGATGCAGATGGTTTCACCAAGGTCTCTAGCCGAAGAAAGCATGCAAAAAAATCCCCTGTTGATCATGATCCTCCAAGAAAACCTTCCACTCACAATAGCTTTGGTATCCTGTCCCCTCAAAACGATCTGGTAAGTATTCCCTCTCAACCTGCTTCATCAGATCAGCCTTCCACTTCCATCTCTCCCCCTCCTGATTCATCTATTCAGGCCCCTGCTTCCGATCTTGTCAAGATCCCAGCCTCCCCTCCCTCAGATGACACTATTCCAGATCCGGGTCCAAAAGTCACTTCTATGGATTTCGACGCTGCTTCTGCACTCATCATCCATCAACAACAAAGTTCTATCGATCAGAATCCCCTAATCCACATGGAAGAGGAACCAGAGAGCATAGAGTTGGGGGATCTGGACATCCTCGGTTTAGAAGATGCTTGTCGACAGAGAAATTACAATACAATACTTCCCAGACAGATTGATAGTCTTGCAGTGGTTTTAGCTAGAGATCAGAAACACAGATACCTTGGTATTCAAGCAGGAAGCCCCTGGGATGGGACAAAAATACTTAAGGAATAAAAAAAAAGAGGGCGCAAAACTGATTTGCAAAGAACCATTATACTAGGAGAAATGCTTGTGGACTCTGGAAGATTCCCCAAGCTGACAAAATTTTACAAAACCCTCCCCCACAGTTCCTCATCAAACTCATTTCCTGGAACGTGCGAGGGCTAAATAGTCCTGCAAAACATAGATTCCTAAAAAACATGATACAGCAAGATAAGCCTTCTCTGGTTTTTCTTCAAGAAACTAAATGCAACAGTACTGTCTTGGAAAGAGTTTTTAACAAAGTCTGGTCAGGATGTCGCTCTGTCTCGGTGGATGCGTCAGGCGCTTCAGGTGGGTTAGCCATCATATGGAATCCCCAAGCTCTCGACCTTTATGATTTTCATGCTTCTCACTTCGTTATTCAGTCCACTTTCCACCTTATAGGGACGAATATCCACGGACATCTCTCTAATGTCTACTTCCCATAGGACATTCAAAATAAATTGGATATTATTGAGTCTATTACTGTTCTTAATTCTGAAAGATGCTTCCCTCTATGGATCTGTGGCGGAGATTTTAACATCATAACAGCTTTGGAGGAAAAGATAGGAGGAAGAACGAGGCTGGATAGTGATAGCATCAGCTTTAAAGACTTCATACATAAAAATCAGCTAATGGACATGCGAACGTCTAATGGCATGTACACTTGGACTAACAAAAGGAGAGGACCTCAGCACATCGCTTCCAGGTTGGATCGGTTCTTAATGACGGACAACGCCATCCACCTGGGAGGGGACTTCAATGCCTCAATCCTGCCCCAAGCAGGATCAGACCATTGGCCTATTATGCTTCATTGGACACGCCCAGGTTCCAAGTGCAATAGACCTTTTCGCTTTGAAGAATTTTTGTTTTCGCATCCCAATTTCAAAGATGTGGTCAAAGATGCCTGGAACTCCTTCATCCCTCTGGAAGGAGCCAAGATGTACAAATTCCAACAAAAACTAAAACATCTCAAACAGGCTCTCAAATCTTGGAACCATTCTCACTTTGGCAACATCTTTGATCACCAGAAAGAGCTGGAGCAGCAAATGAAGTCCCTACAACAGAGTATTATCTCAGGAGGCAGGACGGAAGAACACGCTCAACAGGAACAGGACCTCCTCTCCAAGCTTGAGGCCAGGCGGCATCAGGAAGAAATATTATGGCGTCAAAAATCAAGGATAAAATGGCTCAAGGAAGGGGAAAAGAATACCAAATTCTTCCACAGATCCACCGTGAAAAGACGCATGCACAACAATATTGCCTTCATCAACAATCGGCAAGGGGAGCGATTGGAACAGCATGGAGATATGGAAAAGGAACTAAAAAGGCACTTTCAAGACATTCTAAAAGAACCTCCGGGCTGCAGAAACCAGACCATTCGCTCTATCACGCAGCATATCCCGAAAATTATAACTGACGATCATAACAACAAACTTCTTCAGCCAGTCTCTATGCAGGAAGTGGAAGATGCTATGATGCAATTTAAAGATGGTAAAGCCCCAGGTCCGGATGGCTTTACTGCCAATTTCTTTCATGTTTTTTGGGAGATGGTTAAATCAGAGGTCTGGGAGCTTGTGGAGGAATCACGCTCGATGCATTGGCTACTCCCTTCTCTGAATACGACCTTCATAGCGCTAGTTCCAAAAACGGAAGACTCCAGCACCCTTGACAGCTTCAGGCCTATTGCGCTCTGCAATGTTATTTACAAGCTAATTTCAAAATTCATAGCCAATAGACTGAAACCTCTACTCCCACTCCTGATCTCGCCGGAGCAGACTGGCTATGTAGAAGGGCGCCAAATTTTGGATGGTATCATTCTCTCGCACGAAGTGATACACTCACTCAAAATTCTCAAAAAGCCAGGTATGATTCTAAAGTTAGATCTTTCAAAGGCTTTTGATAAACTCATTTGGTCCTACATTAATCAAATGCTATTAGCATTTGGTTTTCATGCTACCTGGACTCGTTGGCTTTTGAACCTTATTACCTCTCCAAGCTTCTCCATCCTGCTCAATGGGTCTCCTTCTTCAACCTTTCGCCCCTCCCGTGGCTTACGTCAAGGAGATCCACTCTCCCCCTTCCTTTTTGTCCTCATGGCCGAAGGCCTTAGCCGCCTCCTTCATGCTGCTGTCTCCTCGCACACCCTCAAAGGCATTTCCCTTCATAACCAACCTCCCATCTCCCATCAACAATTCGTCGATGATAACATGCTGTTCGGCCACCCGTCAGTCCAAGAGGCCACTGCCTTCAAATCCTTGCTCAATCTCTTTTCAGCAGCCTCGGGTACTACCGTCAATGAGGCTAAATCCCAGCTCTTCTTTTCCACACTCCTATCCTCACTCAGCGTAATATAGCCAAAATTTTGGGCTTTCCTATAGCAGGTCTCCCTTCAAAGTATCTTGGAGCTCCCCTTGTTGGCTCTGCCATCAAACATGCTACCTGGCGCACTCTGCTTGACAAATTAGATTCCAGGCTTTCCTCTTGGACCTATCGGTCGCTCAACATTGCCAGCAGAATTATCCTCATCAAATCTGTCCTCCAAGCTATGCCTATTTACTTATTCTCTATACTGGCAGCCCCTAAATGGGTTCTGAAAAAAATTCGCACTCTTCAAAGAAATTTCCTATGGGGCTCCTCAGGGCTCAACAAAAAATGGGCTCTGGTCAAATGGACAGATGTCTGCCTTCCTAAGGTTGCGGAGGGCTTGGATTGCGGGACCCCCTACACAGTAACAACACAATGGGAGCCCGTATCTGGTGGAAATGGGTTTCCAACCCTCATCCTCCCTGGGCTCGCCTCTGGCAGGCCAAATATGCTTCAGGTAGTTCACATGCAGCTCTTATTCGGTTCAGCTCGACTGTCTCCGACTCCTTAATTTGGAATGCAGCAAGACAACACAGTGCTTTTATACAAGAGCATAGTTTTTGGGAAATCCATTCAGGTACCTTGGCAAGATTTTGGGATGACTCCTGGTAGCAAACTCCCAAACTTGCCTCCCTCTTTCATAAACCTAAGTGGCAAGCCTTCATGAAAGAAAATGATCAAACTTTTGTTCATCAATTCTGGCAACAAAACTCCTCACATGGTTATCAAATCTGGAGCCCGGCTGAAACATGGCAGGACAACTGGTAGGAGGAAACGTTTGGAGAAATAGATCAGGAACTTAAACTTAGAAAAATCAAAATCTCTAATCAACAGGATAAAGTGCGTTGGGGATACACCCCCAAAGGTATGTTTACGACAAAGGAGGCTTATCAACTGCTCTGTCTACCCAGGCATACTATCAAGGACCAGCTTTGGGATCAGATTTGGCAACCAGGAATATGGTCCAAAGTTTAGACCTTCCTTTGGCTCTTAAGTAAAAAGAGAATCCTCACTTGGGAAAATCTTCAAAAGCAAGGTTTAATAGGACCTTCAAGTTGCCCAAACTGTAAACTCCAAACATAGACAATCACTCATCTCATGGATCTCTGTCCCCTCGCAGATCAACTTTGGGAGAGAACAGCTCTTTGCAATCGCAGAACAGGTAGAAGAAAAGGAGATATAGTTAACACAATACGGAATTGGCCTAGGCATCCTTTCCAAAGTCACTTTCTCAACTCCCTCTGGCTTCTGCTACCAGGATTTATTTATTGGATTCTTTGGAAAGAGCGCAACAATCAGATCTTCAAGGATCAAAGCAGATCTCCTGATGCTTTATGGACACTCCTCAAACAATCTATTCAAGAGACTTTGGCCCTCAGATCATGGCAGGATTCGGATATGCCGGCCTCCCCTCAGGAACGCCTCATCTTGAGGAATTGGAATTTATCTCTGTCCCCTCCAGTCCGGGACATTGCCTCCTCCACTAACCAGCCGGACTCTCCCCTGTCCTGGACTCCCCCTGTCACGCATCCCTACAAACTTAATTTTGATGGAGCTGCCAAGGGCAACCCAGGTCCTGCAGGGTATGGAGTCATTTTCCGAGATGCAACTGGCTCAGCTCAGTACATTTACCATGGCTCATTAGGTAAAGACACCAACAATGCTGCAGAACTTGAAGGTATGTGGCAAGGTATGTGCATTGCGGTTCAAGAAAATTTTCTCCCCCTTGAGATCGAAGGGGACTCCAAAATTCTAATTGAAGCTGCGATTCGCATCCAATTTGGAACCTCTGCAGCCAAGATTGCTTCCAGTTGGAGGCTTCTAAACAGGCTGGAGCAAATTGAAGAATGGCTCAGAATCCCCCGAAGTATTATCTTCAAGCATGTTCGTTGAACAGCTAACAAGGTAGCTGACAGACTAGCGAATCAAGGAGTGGATCAGGATCTACCGTTCTTCTCTGGCCCTCTCAGCAGTTCAAATGATGTACAACTTCAATATGATTGCACTCTCCTGGTGCACAAAGATCTCTCACTCCCGGATGTGGGTGGTCTTGGTGATTAAAGGGGAGCAGATGGTCAGGTGGGTTGGTGCGTGGCTCACCACCACCGCCACCCATCCTCGCATGCTCTTGAACTTAAATGACATCGTCCGGCTATTCAATGCAAATTTATGGGAGCTCTCTCCCCGAAACCATCTCATTTCTACTTCAGCGATGGCGAGCTCTGGAAATTTCTTGTGTGTTCATCCCCTCCGCGTTTGCTGCACCCCTGCTGCTGCTGAGCGCAGCTCACGCACTAGCACAGGGTCTCGTTGTGTTTTAAACTGCTGTATGGAAATACTGCCCGGCCTTCATATCTCCAATTGCGCCTCTTGCAATCTTCCGCGCACATCTGTCTCCGATTCCAGTCGCCAGCAAGCTTATCCTTCTCTTACTGTTCCCTCTGACCATCAAACCATGCCCCGCTTATGACCGAGAATGCGTTGCAGGCGTGGGGGTGCCATTGGGCGTGCCATCAACAGATCCTCTCCCTCCAACTTCGATTCCTCGTCATATTCTTCTGAATTCGGACCTGTCCGTCTTCCAGCTCTGCGAAGAGGTCGAGGAAGGGGTCAGAATCGTTTTAATCCCGCTGGGCACTTTCGCTTGTCATCCAGGGCGCATTCTCACCATGCCCGTTTTCATTTCCCCTGCAGTATTGACAACACCCCTCTCCTTGCAACGGTGACCATAGACCTTCGGGCTGCCCCCTCTGAACAGATTTCTTCGGACCAAGTTCGCGCCACCACGGAGGCTGCTCGGGAGCCCTTAGCAGAGGCTGCACACAGCAATCCCCAGGCGGATATCTGGAAGAATGTTTCTTCTGGCAATGCGGCCAACTTGGGTGTTCAGGCTAATCCTTCGGCTCCAATTGATGGCGGTTCTGAGCGCCAGGATGATCCTCCTCCTGAAGATGAGGATCCTTACAAATTCGGCTGCCTCATTGTCGAGGAAGATCCTCCCTCTTCTCAGTAACGTGGTTCCAGGTTTGCGCGCCTGTGTTTTGGTTTTCATCGGCCTGAAGGTGTTCATCTACAGTTTTATGCATCTGCTTAATTCTGCTACTGTTCTTATGGTTTCTCTTTTGCTTTATGGTCGGTCTCCCCTGCGTGGGAGTTATATTCTGCATTATGTCCATGTTCTTTCTCTAGTCACAGGTTCTAGAACTGTCACTTTTGTTTTTGTTATGGCTCGAAATTGTAAAAATCTCGCCACTCTGGCTCACTCCACAGGAGTCATACTGTCAAGATCTGTTCAATTTCCAGTCACAGATGTCAGTCACTTGTTAGGAACAGACAATATCACTGCTCTTCAAAGCTCTCATGGTCTATCTCCTAAATGTTTTGATGATCAATTACCAGCTGGTAAAGCAAGAATGCCTCAGCATTGGGCTAGAATTCTCGAGGCTTCGGCCTCCATGTAATACTATTTTTGTATCAATATAGAAGTAGCCATATTCAGAAAAAAAAAAAAAAAAACTCAACCCTAAGTAACATAGAAAATAAATTAGATATTAAACACATAAAAGAAGAAATTAATAAATTAATTGTACTCGACCATGAGCGCCACAAAAGAGCCTTACACCTTATAATTTTTGCTATAGAAGAACAAAACAATTAAGACACATTAGAAATAGTTAAAGAACAATTAAAGACAAAATATGAAATTCAAACAACTTATCTCACCGAAGAAATAAGGGTAGGAAATATACTTGAGCATAAACACAAACTAATACGTGTCAAGGTCAGTTGTAATGACCATAAATTAGATATAATTAGGTAATCCCTGAGCCTAAAATTAACGAGAATCTTCATAAATGAATATCTCATTCGAGAAGACCAAGATTAACTTAGGAAAGAAGTCCAAAAGGTCAAGGAGGCAAGAAAATAAGGGAAATGGGAAATCATTAAGAATAGAAAAGGTATTGTTAGAGATAGAGTCTCAAACATGAGTGATAAATAGGGAATATAGTCACTATAGATCCTCTTCTGGAATTTCCATGGTTTTCCATGGTGTAAAGGTCATATGTTAAGTTGGATCTCGAGTGATATTGATCTTATTATTTTAGTTTAAACTTGGGAGCATGACGAATCTAGGGTCCCTCACCTTGATGGATTCAATATTTGGTTAGCTTGGAATAAGAAATATTCCAGGAGAGGTTTTGGGGTTATAGGTTGTTATATTAGGAACATTGTTTCCTCTCACATCCGACTTCATAAAACCGAACCCTTAAATCAATAGATTTGGATCGAGATCTATGATTCTACAACCAATAAGATATTTCTTATAATCTGTTATTTCACCCCTATCAACTCTACATCCAGTAAGAAAAACAACTTGGATAATAATTGTCCTTTGAATACATTAGAAAAAGAAATCTACAACCTAAGGAATGAAGGTAATATCCTTTTTCTTGGGGACTTTGATGCTCGAACTACAACTAAGCAATTTATTTTGTTAATTAAAAACTCTAACCCCGACCCCTTGTAGGATGATGAGGATGGTAACATAGTTAATAGATTCAAGAGAAACTCTGAAGACATAGTCGAAAACTTATTTGGCATCACTCTCCTCAAATTTTGTAGTTCCCATGACCTAGTCATTTGTAATGGTATTAACAAGTGGCCTCTCTTCGGTCAAATGACTTGTTTCCATGGTGTTGGGTGCTGGTTTTGTACATTTTTCCTACACTTATCTTCCTTATTTTGCCTTATAACCATAACCAATGGGAGTATCTTTACCCCTTTTTCCTACCTTTTTACCCTAACTTGTGCTATTTCACCATGCTTTTGTTACTTTTCCAATTCACCAATTATTATGATCTATTATACCTTTTTATGACTAATTGATGGTGAAGGTTTGGAGAAGATCGATGGTATTTGTGTTGTATTTTCAGATGTCATTTGTAGCACCGAAGATCCTGAACACGAATTCCACAAGAGCAATTCAGATAGTGCTGTTACAGCAAAGCAATGCTGTTACACCTTGCTGTTACAGACCCGCCAACAAACTACTGTTACACTCTGCTGTTACAGACTCGATGGCGAAATGCTAATATAGTTGTATCGTTGACTGATCTCGTCAATATTGTTGCTGACCTGTCCTCTGGCGGTTGCACTACAAATGTGTTTCCATTATGATAGCTTTAGGAGTTGTTAGCGTTGTATTTTTGGGATAACAGCCTAAGGGCAGTTTCGATTGTAATATTTTATTTTCTAGTCAGAACTTTATTAAGGAGCAGTTATAACTGTATGAGTTCTATTTCGATCAGCATGAGAATCATGACTGATCTATCCTTGGATTTTCTGATGTAACCACTATATAGCTCTCGGCCCTACAGGTCGAGAGGTTAGGGGAGAACATCATTGTTTTGGCTCTATAATTTTGTTTAGATTAATACAGATTATCCTATTATTGATATTACATGCGTGTTTCTATTTAGTTTTCATTAAAGTTCCTTCTCTACCTGTGCCTTTCAAGGGAGGAAGGGCCCTCCTTCTTAGCAGGGATTGCAGTGATTAAATCAGTTGTGTGTATGTAATTGTAATTAAGTTTATGTATTAATAGAATGTTTTTGCTGTTGTTCAACTGATAATATATCTGTTTCGATTTCAACACTTTATATGCTGTTACACATATGATGATAGAAATACCAGCTGGGTACTTATTGTGTGGCGAGCTAGACAAATCAATTGAAGTGTGATTTCAATCTTTTAGATTCTTTTATTTCTGCATGAGTGATTTATTTCCAACATTTAATTCAACAACGATTTATTTTCTTTGAAATTACTTCTAGTTGGTGTATCGACAAATAAAATGCAACTGTCATTGGAATAAATAGACGTCCCTAGATTGATAATTAAATGTGTGCTGTTTAGTGATTTAATAAGTGATTTATATAGTCCAACATTTTTGTGCCGTTTCTGGGGATGGCAGTGACGATCCAATCAATCAGAGTTGTTTCTAAGAAGTGCAATTTCCGTGTGTTTTCATAGAGTGTCTCCAACAACATGATTTTAGGGCAGTAAGATGAGAGGTAAGAACCTGCAAAACTCTCTATCAAGCTTGAGCGGGGTAACCAATGTCTTGCTGGGACATTAGGAATTGAATTTTGGGTGTTTTTTTAGGGTGCCTTCAACTATACAGTCATTGGGAGGTAAGACAAGAGGTAAGAACATGCGCATCACTCTAACAAGCTTAAGCGGGCTCACTGCCGTAGAAATTGAAGCACTTATAGGATGAATTGATATGCGTAGGGCACATGTGTGTCGGTAGGACAAAATCAACATCTACAAACACCCCCCACTCTACTAACTACAGGAAAGATGGGTCGTAGTAAGGAAAATAAGAGCGCAGATTTGGGAAGGAAAAAATTCTTTGGAGATCTAATTTCAAGGGCAGAAAAGGAATAGTCCACGTCATATAGAGATAATAGGAAGACAGGACCACAGAAAGCAGCTACCATATCAAGTCATGGACCATCGGTGTCTTTCGTGGCTGGACCTCACCATCCTTCGAATAACATATCCACTCCTGATATCAAAACTTCGGATTCAAAACAACAGTGGAGAATTATTGATCAAGATCTGAGAATTGAAGGACATAGAGAGACCAGTGGGGATCATCAGAAACCTGAGGAACAATGGTTAGTTGATCATCAATTGGACGCTGGTAGTGCTGTTAAACAATTGATCCTGGAGTAGCCTAATCCTTCTATTTGTCAATCTCCAGTGCACTCTGAGGCTAGTTCATCCTATTAGGAAGAATCAGCCATGGGGGACAAGAATGTCAAAACATATAGCTCTGTTACTTTTGAATTCAAAATAGTAGTAACATGGGACAAGGCTCCTATGAAGAACATCCCTTTATCATCCCTACCATCCTTTCAAGGGATGGCTGTTGAGGATCCTGATACCTTTCTGTTCGAATTCGATGTGCTGTGTAGAGGTTATGACTATACTTCAGATGCCTAGAAGCTAAAATTATACCCTGCTACTCTGAAAGGAGAAACATTAAGATGGTTCATGAGATTGGGTGTTGGTAAAATTCGAACATGGAATGATATGAGAGAAGCCTTCCTCTTTAAGTATCAGGACTACTGTTGAAACAGGGATTGGAAGGACGAAATTTTCCGAATTGCACAGAAGGAGGAGGAAAGTCTGGGATACTATCTGGAGCGATTCCACTACAATTTACAGAGGTCTAAGTTCAATAACTTAGATCCAGATATTCTAAAGCCAATATTCTTAAGAGGTTTAAGATATGATTTTCTGGAACATCTAAACATAATAGGAAAAGGAGACATATCGCAAGAAACGTTTGATGAGATAATGAAGCTTTGCCTACGTAGCTCAAGAGGATCGGTCAAGGGGAAAGTTTTAGTTCGGGACCCTTCACTTCGGATACAGAAGTCCACAAGTGGAGGAGTAACCAGAGCAGAGATCAAGAACTTATTCGAGGATTTTAAAACCGACCTCCTTAGCACTCTCTCTGCCCAGATCACTATTGTACAAGTCAAGAAGGCACAAGCAAAAGCTGAAGTAGCCTTAGCAATATTCTGTCCCCAATGCAAAAAGAAACATTTGGAAATAGAATGAATACTAAATAGTGTTAGCCTGTGCAACATCTGTGAGTTGTGGCACTTTACAAATCAGTGTCTTGAGTTGCCCAGACTTAAGGCGGTACTCCAAGAATCAAGCGAGGATGTTCAATCTTCTTATTTTATCAGATCAAAGAGACCATGGCAGCCATGACCTACAGGTATGCCTTCATATTTTTCTTCTTTTTATCATTGGAATAATATTTATAATAGTCAGCAATACCCATGGCAGTATCCTACTCCTTCCTCAACATAATTTCCTTCACCATGGAACCAATGGCCATCTCCACCACCAATGGAATATCCTCCATCAAAACCCAATCCTTGGGGTCAGAACTGGAGAGGAAATGGCCAAGGTATAGTACCCCCTACAGTACCAATGCAACAGCAACAGGTAAAACTTCCTTCTATTCAGAATCCTACACCTTCTGTTCGACCCTAATTACCTGTACAACCTAACCCCAATCCAAATAATAAGGCAGCCTAGAGCATGGATGCTCCGGTTACCCTCCATACTTATCTTATTACTCCTATTGGACTTAATGAGGTTCAGATTCGGTCAGGGAAAGTAATCAAATTTGAACACACTCCCATTATTATCGAAGAAAGTGAATCACCCAGGAAGGATATGGACGATTCTGAGGTAGCTGTTACACATGTAACAACTGATACAACACCCGCTGTTACATCTGTAACAACCGGATCGGGAAGGTCTGCTGTTCCTACAACATCCAATCCGAGTAAGGCTGGTACATTTGTGGTAGCTGACTTAGTTGTTATCATTCAGAATCCCCCATACCCTCAACGATTAACTGAAACTAGGCTGGTCTTACAACCTGAATCCAAATTCCTTAAGGAGCTGTAAAATTTATATGTGTGGATTTCACCGTTACAAGCTCTTAAGGAAGTGCCTATCTATGCTAAAGAAATGAGGGATCTATGCATAAAAATACCTGAGAGGAAACCAAAAGACCATGCTACTATCCATGTCATGGGAGAATTTTCTGATCTTATGATTGATCAGCCTTTGTTGACCAAATATAGTGACCTAAGGAACCCCACAATGTCTGTCCATATTGAAAATCATCCTATAAGCAATACCTTGATTGATCTAGGGGCAACTATTAATGTTATGACTAAGGACCTCTTCATTTCTCTAGGACTTCATGGACTTAGACCGACACCTACAGTGCTTGAACTAGCAGACAGGTCCCGTGTTAAGCCCGAAGGAATGATTGAAGATGTGGTTATCACTGTGGCCTCTTGGAACTATCCAATTGAATTTCTCATTTTACAAACCAAATCCAATCTGGGGGGTCATCCTTCAATCCTGGGAAGACCATGGCTAGCCACTGCAGATGCATATATCGGATGTAGGTCTAGATCTATGGTGATCTCAGATAGACAGGCCACTCAGAACCTGAATCTTGATCCCCCAACAAAACCTAATATGGATTCAAATAGTCCCTGGTGGGACGAATTTGCACCTGAATCTAATCTTTCCCTACCTCTTCTCACACTTGAAAAAGCACAATACTTTAAGAATGAAACAAAGGACGGTATTATTAATGGTCTTATCAGTAATTCACTCCCTATCGCCTCCCTTAGAGATTTGGGAGAATAAGGTGAGGAAGATGATGTAATTATTGAACATTTGAAAACAACTCCACTTACTATCATCAGTCCTGTTGAAATCGAACCTAGAAAATGTTTAAACATCAATCCTAACCCGACTGCTGAACAAAACAGATTGCTGATACAACTGTTATAGAAATACAAAAAGGCATTTTCATGGGGCTATATCGATATGAAAGGAATCCATCCTACCCTATGCACTCACCACATTTACCTTAAAGAAGATTGAAAACCTGTTAGACAACCTCTGCGCCGAATGAACCTCGCACTTAAGGAGATAGTAAAAGAAGAATTGTAGAAACTCCTTAATGCTAATTTCATCTACCCTATTTCTGACAGTCAGTGGGTGTCTCTGTTTGTCATAGTTCCGAAGAAGAATGGAAAATGGAGGGTCTATGTCAACTATAGAGAACTTAACAAGGCCACTCAAAAAGATCATTTTCCCTTACCGTTTATTGATTAGGTCTTGGACACTCTTTCTAGAAAAAAAATATTTTCATTTCTAGATGGGATACAGATTGCTCCAGAAGATCAAGACAAGACAACCTTTACTTGTCCATGGGGTACTTTTGCATACAGAGTCCTCCCCTTTGGTCTCTACAATGTGTTAGACTCCTATACCAATAGGTGTCATATCTCATGATTGACTTAATGGGCTATGTAATATGTTCATACATTTCCTTGTTGCAAAGATTTTCCATATTGTAAAAAAAAATCAAAAAATTTAAAAAATGTAAAGAGGGTATACCCTAAAAGAAAAATCAAAGGGTAAAAAAAATAAAAATGGCCAAAAAATGAAAGAAAATGAACCCCACCAAAAGAAAGGCCAAGAAAGTGCGCAAGTCTAAGTGCCACTACTTTTTACTCTTATGTAAATAAAAAAATTGTGTGCAACTTGTATTTTGTGCCACAACTTATGAACAGTCAAACAGTTTAAGCTTGGCTAGTTCATCTTTCAATTTTATGTTTTAGATAGAGAATAAAATCTGACCAAACTGTTTAATCTTGGCAGATAAGTAGATAGGTAGAGTAAATAAAAGGAGCTCAACAGTTTAATCTGAGCCCTTGGATGTAATAAGGTTAGAATTAGATATATTTCTACATGTAAAAGAAAAAGTGTGATAAGGGTTTGCCAGTCTAAGTGCACCTTCATAAAGAAGAAAAATGGTAGGGTAAAGTAGGTAGGGTAGGTAGATGTTTTTGCAGAATTACATGTGATGGATAATGACTATAGATGTGTTAAATCTTTACTTTCATCACAAGTGCAAAGGCAGACACTACACTGGAAGAATTTCAAGGAAAGCAAAGTCAAATTATTAACTTCCTTTCTCATTTTCCCCTAAGAATTTCACTAATTTCCCCTAAGTACTAAGGCATTTGAAAATTAGAGGGGCTCAAGGCATTTCCTTGACTTTTGGAGGGACCGAATCCTCGGCCCAATAATTGGAAAAGCCTAAGTACTTGAAAGCATTCATAAATCATTCATTCACTTCCACAAGATAATATTTTCCTAAGTAAAATCCTATTTTAATTAGGGAAATTTCACAATATTTCATAAAAACCCTTTTCATTCAAGCATAAGTTAATTACATGAACCTAATGTTTTTATACTTAGCGCTTTTATTTCATTTTCATATTAATTTCTAACTTTATTATTTAAATCCCTATGAAAATCCACCCATCCCCGTATTAATTTAATAATAAAATTCCCAAATATTATATATCCCGCCCCGTTGGTTGAAATATAACCTTAATATGGTGATTAATTAATCAAATCATGAGCCCGCATCCCCACCGCGTTTAAAATACATTAATTAACCCTCACGGTTAATTAAAAACACACCTCACCAATATAATTGCCCCCGATGCGATTAATTCACACTTAATTACATTGGGCCCGCCCTATTAATTCCCTGTCATCTCAGCTCCCCAACGATCGTTCGATCGACCAGTCTAAGATCTACGGTTATCAACCATATCGCTGCGCCTCCCCGTCTGAACGATAACACGGGATGGCTAAGCGGTTTTCTGAACAGTGCCGTGCCACGTGTCGTATATTGTATGGAATCACTCGCCCTCCACTGAAAACCGCATGTCCCCAAGAGCGGTGCGATATGTACCGCTTACCGCTTACCAAAACCACCGTACTTGCTGACGTCATCCACTTAAAAAATAAAAAAACCCACCAACCTTTGACTTTGCGAATAAAACAAATGAACCTGCGTCATTTTCACTATCCTGTGCAGTGACCAGTGTCCAATGCAAAAACTTCAAAAACCAACTGTGAAAACTGTCGACCGCCACCTTGATTGAGGAAAGTTGCAGACGAACAATCCAGAAACCATCCACCGTTGCCTGCACTTGTTTTCATCACTGTTTATTTTCTGGAAAATAGGTATTTACCCAATTTCTCGCTGAACTCTGCAAATTTTAGTTTCTGTTCTAATTCCATAGTAAAAAGCAAAAACAGAGAACAAGTTGGTCTTTATTTCATTCCTTAATTCCCAGAATTGCAATTGTATTCCTAAATCTATGACGGTGCCTTTTTTTCACCAAAACCCAAATTCCTTTCTGAATCCACAAGAACCAGAAATGGAAATTCGCACCCCTGAATACCCCTCACAGAGATTTAGACTATCTGCCCTTAACAGATAGGGATTTCCAGATTAAAGACCTTGTCCTCAGTGAAAGTCCTCTCAGGATTTTTTGCCAATGCAAAGGTATTTACTTAAATGCCTCTGACATTTTTGGACTGTGGGAATCCAATCTTCCGATGTATCTTTTACCCTCAGTCCACATTTTTCCCGAAATAATTCACTACTGCCATGCCAATTATGATCCCAATCAACGAGCAGTCATGTCCCCAAGTCAAACCATCCTTTTCCCAATAACTGCTCAGTCTATCAATGAAATGTTACAGTTTAAGCCTGGTCAAGCCCTGACTCCCCTTTCCATGGGAGATTTACTTGAAAAATTGACCAATTTATCTCAATAAGAGCTAAATCATCTCTGCCAAACTTTCATGTTGCTGGAACATCAACCCAAAGGCCCACCTCCTTATGGATATACTTTTTTCACAGATATGGGCAGACTCATTTTGAATATGATATCCTCTGTAATGGGTTTCAATAATAGCGAATATGTTGATCAGTTAACCCTAGTATTTTTGTCCATTTTTACCCCTGGACAGCCCCCTGCTGTCAAATATGATTTTGCTTCCTATATTGCTGATAAAATTCATGACTAGTTCATGAGATTAGAAGATGAGTGAGTTTTTAAATATTCCACTGTTATATACCATCTTATGCTTTTCTATTAATCAGAGAGTTTCCCTTTCCATGTCATGAAACTTGATGCCAAAGGAAATCCTAGGTCTGTCATCTTTTGGTTTGCAATCTTCCATAATTCCTCTGATTCTCCTTATTCTTACAATGAGTTTATTGACCTATTTGTGCACCCTGCAACAACTTTATTAACAGGAATCTCTCCTCCTAGGGTCAATAATGACATTAAGAAAATTCTCCAACTATCCAAGCAATACAAGATAGGTGATTGGTACCTATACAGGAATCATATAGAAATTAGAATATATGGAAGTGAGCTATGTCCTTTCAAGCTACCAAAGTATGTTCCAATGAGGCTCTTTTCCTTGGAATATTTCAGACAGATGATAAATTCAGACATAGTCCATTTTTGTAATGCAAAGAAGAAAGCTCAGCTCAGAATCAAGAGTGAATTAGGTCCTTTTGTCTACAATTCTAGGGATGCAGGAAAAGAAGCTGAAAGAATCTTAGAAGACTATCTAAAATTGCAAAAAAGTATCTACTGGGTACCTTATGACCCAAAAAACTTTATTTGTGATAGGAGGATGAAAAACAAATTGTCACCATACCTTCATCATAGAATTCCAGAAATTGAACAATATGCCAATATGGATGAATGGATGGAAGGGACGTTGATAGAACAAGATAGTGAACAAGTCAGTGTTGAAAATGTTATGAAAGATCTTGAGAAAATACTTGACCTGGATTCTTTTGGATAGGTGAAAAGACCAGGAATTGGTCCTTCTTCCGCTGGAACCTCTCAGCAAAATTTACAGTAAATCAATGCATCAGCCACAATAGCATCTAAAGGGAAGGAAAAAGAGACTGCTACACAGGTTACAAAGAAATTCAAAAATGACAGAACAACCTGAAACTTCTAAGGAACAGGGCCAAATACAGACTTCCCCCACTCAGATTAATGTGACAGGAATTTCAATTTT
Source organism: Pinus albicaulis (assembly GCA_034641835.2). NCBI lineage: Eukaryota > Viridiplantae > Streptophyta > Pinopsida > Pinales > Pinaceae > Pinus > Pinus albicaulis. The sequence goes on along the minus strand of CM076582.1, from coordinate 39,507,083 downwards.
GCAAACTCCTCTCAATGAAGAAAAAGGTAAGAAGAGAGATGCAGAAACAATTACCCCTATCAATGGATCTTCAGAAAAACCTGATGTCAAAAGACAATAATTAAATCCTCTTACAGAAGCAGAATTTATTCAAGAAACCCCTGATAGTCAGCAGAGAGAAGAGTTAAATAGTCAGAAAACATGCACAATCAGTGGAACATCCACTAATTCACAGAGGAAAGAGCTACAAAGACAGCAAAGTATAGAAGTATCTTCCTTCAAACCACCAGTGAAGGATGCCTGGGATATTAAGAAAACATTTATAAATTTAAAGGCCAGAAATGATCCATTAAGACTTCAAATCTATAATCAATATTTAAATATGGCTCCCAAAAATCAACAAAGATTGATGTCAGCCTATGACATCCAGAAAGGTAAAATGGTGATGAGTCATTTCAAGCCCAAATGCAACAGCCTCAAATAGCTGCAGATTATGTTAGAACCAATTTTGAAGTCATGGCAAAGGATATTCATCCTTTGGATCAGATTGAACTGCACAAACAAATAGGAGAAATGATTTATTCAACTTTGACTGATAAATCAATGATGACCCAAAGATTACAGGATTCCTTGAATAATACTACTGCTCAATTGCATCTTGAGAAAGCCTCTTCCTAGGCTAAGGACAACAGAATAAATACTTTGGAAGAAATAATTATTGGATTGGGTCATAATCCCAAAGATGTCAAAGTTATAGAAGCCTTGATTAAAAAGAAAGATGATGATATTGCAGCCTTAAGGAAACAGTTGAAGTTTCCATCTTCAAGGCATCCACAAATTGCAGAAATCATAAAGCAAAAATCTGAAGAAGAATTGATGGATTTGCTCTTGAAACTGAATGAGCAACTAAATGAGACTGAAAAAGAACTTGGAAAGGCATTAAAGGACAAGCAGACAAACATTCTAGCATCTACAGCAGAAGTAATTACAGGTACAACAACAACAGGTCAGCCAACAGAATTATCACCGGTCAACACTACCAATTTAAACACTGAAGAATTAATAAAATCAATGGAGGAATTGAAACTCTAAGTGACAGAGCTTCAGAAAACAAAGGTACAATTTATCTCCTTAGAGCAAAAATATGATCTCTCAAAAATGAGTGTTGCAGAAAAGACAAGAGAGATTAACAGATTAGAAAAATTGGTGAGAGCATTAGAAAGGGATCTCACATTGGAGAAAACTTTGGGAGAAATCAAAGAAATTCTTTGGACCAACATCATTCAGTCAATAAAAGATGTCCGACCATCAATCCAAATAATGTATGAGATAAATGATTTAATTAAATTGGCTCTGGAAGAAATTTTAAAGGAAAGAGAAGAATTAGGAAACATGCCTGAAGAAGCCAATGATCTTATACAATTTTTGAATACCAAGAACATAATTCAACTTGAAGAACTAGGCATTCAAGACAGAACAGGAACCATTTTGGAGATTAAAAGAGTTTTTACTAAAATAACTCTGATGTAGAATCTAGAAAGAAGATGCTCTGACATGCAGGAAGAAGTCAATGCCTTTACAAAGAGATTCAATATTTTGCAGAGTAAAGGATTTCCAAGTCCTTTAATTTCAGAGGATAAACTTATGAGCCTGGAAAACTATGTTGAGAAATTGAATAAATATGCTGACAACCAGGCCAGTTCATCAACTAGTTCTTCAGTAACAAAAGCATTGCCTACAGGAAAGATTCTTCATGACAATATGGAAAATTTGTTTTATCATGAACATGAGGTAAAACACTTATTCCCAATTCAGCCTACTTTCTTCAGATATACAGAGACTGATGAAACTCTAAGGAAGCTTCAAAGAACAAGAATACCAGAAATAGAATGGTAGGAAGAAATGTTAGAATTTTTGTAAATATTATCCTTGTATGAATTTTGATTATTTACTACAGTAAGACATGATAAAAGGATAAACCAAGATCAAACATAAGTCAAAGTGTATCAGTACAAGTAAAGAGTATCAGTAAAACAGAGCAGCCAACACAGAATTACTAAAGAGGACAGCAGCAAGCCCAATCATAGGGCTTGCCTCCAGCACATTCTCAAAAGAAGGAAACAGCACAACATCGGTTATCCTTTCTCTTATCTATGAGACCATCTGTCTCTATTTTCTTGTAATATATCCATGAGTCATCCTAGATTATATCTCATTTTGTTAGGAGATATTTTTTGTAATTCTTTGTATAAATACTCCCTCAATTGGAGTATTGAGGGGGGTGGATTCTTAGACTTTGCTGTAATACTGATTATTTTGGAATAAAGTGCTGTTGGATAAATTTCGTATGGCTAGCTGGATAAAGAATTGATGCAAAAGACTTTTCACAGGATTCTTGAGTCAGACAACGGATAAATAAGTCATCTATCTCTTATGTTTTAGAGTTTTATAATTGTTTATTATACCATCTATGTTTCATATTTGAATGATAGTGCTTAAGTGCAATCTGTTTTCAATCGTTGTTATTTTTAATGTTTTCTTCTGAACTAGTTTAAACAGTGAATTCTTAATTGCTCCTGTTTTCTAGTTTATCCATTTTGATTATTTGATAAAGAATTCTTAATTTCTCTTTGTTAATAATCATTCAGGTTCCCTCTTTCGAAAATATTGAAGGATTCTTAATTTCCCTTCACCCATTTCGAGTTCATTCCATTCATTTTAGATCTTTAATTGTTCCCTATTTGATTACCTTGCCCTGTGAAACCATCCCTTGTTAAGAAACTACTTCCAATTTAGCCATATTCTTTGACTCCATTAGCCCAATGGACTAAAACTACTCAGGCATACCCCTCCGCTAATGAATTTCATCACCCAAACAAACAAAATTAAAATCCCTGAACTTTCATAACTAGCCTAATATCTTTTAAAAACAAAGCTAAATCTTACAGAGAGAGCCCTCTTTGGGTACAGATTGGATAGATTCTGTACCTAAAAGTTGGTTTGTGGTTACCTCGGACCCCTTTCCTCTTCCAACAACTTCAAGGAAAATATGAGTGATAACACAATGCACCAACAACCTTTCAAAGGGAAATATTAGGTATTTTTTCTGATCTTTTGAATGATTGTCTTGAAATATTTATGGATGATTTTACACCCTACAGGGATGCCTTTGAGACAGCATTAGCTAACTTGGAGAAAGTGCTGGAACGCTGTGAACAAACTAATGTTGCTCTGAGCATGGAAAAATTCCATATGATGATGACCAAGGGAATTGTGCTGGGACATTTCATTTCAGCAGATGGAATCAAGGTAGATCCTGAAAAAATTGAGGTAATCTCGATAATCTCGACCCCTAAGACTTAGAAAGAGGTATGTAGTTTTTTGGGACATGCATGATACTATAGGAGGTTTATAGAGAATTTTTTAAAGATTGCATCTCCTCTATTTTCATTACTAATGAAAGATGCAAAATTTGCGTGGACAGAAAATTGTGAGCAAGCCTTTTTAAAGTTGAAGAACTGTGTAACAACACCACCTGTTTTACAAGGACCAAACTGGGAATTGTCGTTTCATATTGCTACAAACGGATTTGACATGGATGTGGGTGCTGTTTTGGGGCAGCTGGAGGATAAGAAGCCTTATGCCATTTATTACATCAGCAAGAACTTAACTCCAACAGAACTTAACTACACTGTTACTGAGAAATAATTCCTAGCAGTAGTGCATGCTATCAACAAATTTCGGCACTACATCACTGGGTACCAAGTATTTGTACACACTGACCATGCAGCAATTCGGTTTTTAATGAGCAAGCCTGTTACTAATGGTACAGTTACACAATGGTTATTGCCGTTACAAGAATTTGACATTACTATTTTAGATAAACCCGGAAAAGATAATGTAGTTGCTGATTTCCTTTCTAGATTAACTATAAGTGATGATTGCACTGCTACTGAGGATTATTTTCTAGATGAGTATCTTTTTTCCATTTCTACTCACTCACCATGGTATGCAGATATAGCTAATTACCTTGCTGCAAGAAAATTCCCACACCAATTGTCTTCCAAGGAAAGAAGGAGGATTATACAACAGAGTGCTACCTACTCCTGGATAGAAGGCAATCTCTATCACACCGGGCCAAATTTCCAGATTAGACGATGTGTTACAGAAGATGAGGTATTTGAGATCCTAAAGGCTTGTCATGAGGAACCTTGTGGAGGACACTTCGCTGACAAGAGGACATGACATAAATTACTCTCAATGGGGTACTACTGGCCAACTATATTCCAGGATGCCAAGAATTTTGTGAAAGGATGTGATAGTTGCGAAAGGATGGGCCAGCCTCTAAAATAATATGAGATGCTGTTACAGCCTCAGATAGTAATAGAACTATTCGAGAAATGGGACCTATACTTTGTGGGGCTAATTAATCCTTCATCACAACAAAAAGCATACATATTGGTCTGCATCGATTATGTCACAAAATGGGTCGAAGCAAGGGCACTAACTAGAGCAATAGAGCAGGCTGTTTCAAAATTCCTGTTTCAAGATATTTTTGTTCGCTTCGAGATACCTAGAGAGATAGTGACAAATTGGGGTCCTCAGTTCACATCTCATCTGATCAAGAAGTTGGTTTAAAAGTATGGAATCCATCACAGAATCACCACACCATATCATCCACAAGAAAATGGTCAAGTAGAAAGCACCAATAAATTCATTGAGGGAATCCTAACAAAGACAGTAGCTAGCCACTGAAGAAACTGGGCTGAGAAACTTCTAGAGGTACTATGGGCTTATAGGACAACATGGAGGAATACTACAAGCTTCTCACCATATGAACTAGTGTATGGTAAGAATCCCTTATTCCCAATAGAATTTGAAATAAATACATTAAAAACAACATTGCATGTCAATCTAGTTTTGAGTACAACACATAATCAAAGATTGAACCAGCTCAATGAGTTGGAAGAGAAACGACTGGCTACCATTCAACATACAAAAATAATTCAACAGCAAAGAGCAAGATGGCATGATGGGTTTATTAAGAAGAAAAATTTCCAGAAAGGAGATTAGGCTCTTTTGTATGATTCAAGGTTCAAAGATTTCAAAGGCAAGCTCTGCACCAGATGGCTAGGTCCTTACAAAGTGGATACAGTCTTTGACAATGAGACTGTACAATTGGTCACCATTGACAGTGCTAAGATGTCATTTTTAGGATATTTCGACACATAGGAAATAGTTAAGAATAAATTAGTCTAGTGTAGAGTTAGGTAAAGTGTGTTTCTTTACTATGTAAATTTGTAACTTATAATCTGACGGTCACGATTTGTAGTGATCTGACGGTTCACTCTCTCTTCGGTATTAACGACACTTGATCCGTGGCTTAACACCCGATTGGTACATGATCTCTATTTAAAGAGCATGGAGGGTCATTTTTCCGATAACCATTTATGAGAGAAATATATGTAACTTTTATTTTATATTAATAAATTTCCTGAAGTGGTCGCGTTGGCTCAGGCCGTGGACTGTTTCCCTCTTTGAGGGTTTTAACCACGTGATAATATTGGTGTACTGATTTGTGATCTGTTTGTGAGCGATGACCTTTGGTTTTGATCTACGAAACTTACCCTGTAAATTCCTACATGGTATCAGAGCTATTTTGAGGGCCGCATCCATTGTTGATCCGAATCCGAAGCCGGTTTCATGGCATGCAATTTCTGTTTTGTAGATCTACTATTAATGAACATTTTTGGGCTTGGAGAACTGCTCTATTGTGTCCAGAGCATCTGTTATAGTGAAGAACTCTTTTCGTTTCATGCAAAAAGGTTTCCGGTTTCCCAAGTTATGTCAAGTTAGATCTGGAGGTATAAAGTATCTGTTTTGCAGTTATATTTGTTAATAGTTCTGCTTATTTCAGCTCCCTCTGTTTATTTTCGGTTTTTAGGTTTTATTTATTTGCGAGATCTATACCCTATTCTTTGTGTATGCTCTTTTTTAATAGTTCTGCTTATTTCTGTTCCCTCTGTTTATTTCGATTTTTAGGTTTTATTTATTTGTTGGATCTATACCCTCTTCTTTGTGTTTGCTCTTTGCTCTGCGCTGTGTACGACCTCGGAAAATCATAAACAGGAAGAAGGGATTTTTTTTTTGCTATGTATGCTCTTTCCCCACGTCTTTGTGCGATCTCAGGAAATCATAAATAGCGAAAAAATATATAGTTGCCGGTAAGGCTAACCGAAAATCTAACGTTCTACCGTAAGGCTTGCATTTCATTTTTTTTTGTTTTGCTTGGATTTTTGTGTTTTTCAAGTCTCTTTCTCAAGCTTCTTTTGTAAAAAGTTTTTTGTTAAAGGGGCAGGATTTTTTTTTAAAAATTTGAACCTCATCATCAAATTTCAAATTGTTCCCGTAACTATTCAGCATCTACAACTCAATTTTTAAAAAAGGCATAACTTCTTCATCCGGAAGCCGTTTTTCGAGCCTTTTTTTTTTGAATCAGCCTAATTTTTTGATATCTTTCCATTGGAGTAGTTAGTTTCAACTTTTTCAGCTTCATTTTTTTTTTTTTTAAATGGAAAGTGCATGCCCAATTATTCTTAAAAACATCAATTATTTCCAATGGCTACCTCACATGGTAGATATACTTAGAAGTAAAGGGCTTTATAGAATAGCCACAGGACAAGAAACTAAACCTTCCGATGATGATAAAGTCTCTAAATGGGAAAATAAACAAGATCAAGCACGAGGGTTGATAGGAATGTCCATTTCTCAACATCTTTGATTTCATATCCTTGACATTGACACCCCTCATGAAGCCCTAGACAAGCTAAATACTGTCTTTGGCATTCAAAATCAAATCAAGGCCCACCAGCTTGAAAATGAGTTGCTTACTTTGGACCCCAATAATTTATCCTCTATTGAATATTTTTTGTCCAAATTCAAGACCCTTAGACTTTTAGAAGGTTGTAAGGTCAAAAAGGAAGATGGTAGCCTCATCTATTGGATTCTTTCTAAGCTTGGCCCTGCATACTCTGCATTTGTTTCTGCCTTCCATTCCACTAGAGAAGCCATAATTTCTTCAGGAACCACCTAGAAGAACCCCTCTTTTGATGCCTTTTGTGATTCTTTGATAGGAGAACAAGAAAAACTCTTACACCTTGGTCTTATCACTTATGTAAACGCTTCTAAGAAAGCCTTAGCAGCCCAACAACAATCACATCAAAAGAATCCCAAGAAGCAGTATCCTAAAAAGTATGGTCTAAAACCAAACAAGGGTCCTAAGCAATTTCAACTGCAAACTGAAAAAGAAACTCACAAAAATGATAAGGAAAATAAAAAAAAAGGGAAGAAGACAGATAGACATTGCAACTTTTGCAATCATGATGGCCATATAGAGTCCAAATGTTTTAAGAATATGGAAGCCTTAGAAGCAACAATGAAGAAGTACAACATCAATTTGGAGCACTCTTCACCTTCATCTTCAGGAATGGCACTTTCTGCTTGTGGTTGTCAAGCATTAAGATTGGGTTATGCATTAAATGTATCTTCTTCTTCTCATTATCATGAGTGGCTCATTGATTCTGGAGCTTCTTACCACATGCCAAAAATAAAGCCATGTTTTCTTCTTTAAATGGTTGTAACACCAAACATATTTATGTTGGTGATGATAGATCTCTTAGTGTTGTAGGATCTGGAACCATTCATCTAGGTAATGGTCAGTTTAATGATGTACTATGTGTTCCTACCTTGTCATGCAACCTTCTATCTGTTTATCAGATAACTCATTCAGGTGAAGGGAAAATAGTAGAATTCTCACCTCATGATGTTGTAATCAAGGACCTCAAAAATCCTAGACATATTTTAGCTACTGGCATTGCTGATGATTCCACAAGGTTGTATAATTTTGACAACTTTGGGTCATCATGTCTTCCCTCCATTTTTGTTTCTCATAATGATGAAGTGAGCAGACTCTGGAATGAACGATTTGGTCACTTAAACTATCGCTCCCTTCAAACTCTATGTAAGAAAAATATGGTGACAGGTCTTCCTATGGTATCTTGCCGAGATGGTGTTTGCTCCAGATGTGTACTCAGAAAACATCATCGGGATAGTTTTGAAAAACGTGCCTCTTGGCATGCTTCAGCCCCTTTGTAGCTTGTGCATAGTGATTTATGTGGTCCACTTCCTGTTGTTTCTTTCTCTAGTTGCAAGTACTTCTTAACTTTCATTGATGATTTTTCCAGACGCACTTGGGTATAATTCTTAAAACAAAAGAGTGAAGTTTTTAACATGTTCTTGGCCTTTAAGGCCTTTGTTGAGAAACAATCTGGACATCCAATTCTTAAGTTAAGATTAGATAATGGAGGAGAATATGTTAACAACAAATTTATCAACTTTTGCACTGAGCATGGCATTCAATTGCAACATACTGTTCCATACATGCCACAACAAAATGGTGTAGCAGAAAGGAAGAATCACACCTTAAAAGAAATGGCTAATTGTATGCTTCAATCTAAAGGACTTAGTCTCAATTTTTGGGCAGAATAAATTAACTGTGAAAATTACATAGTAAATCACACTCCTAAAAAGGTTTTAAATAATATAACTCCAGAATAAGCTTGGAGCTCAATCAAACCAAATGTAGGTCACTTTCGTATTTTTGGAAGTGATGCTTGGGCCCATATTCCAGATGTGAAACATAAATCCTTAGAACCTAAGAGTGAAAAATGCATTTTTGTTGGATATTCTGAAGATGTCAAAGGATATAGACTTCTTCAACCAAAATCCAAAAATATAATCATTAGAAGAGATGTAAAATTTGATGAAAATATATTGGCCTTCAGGCCTAGTTCGGCGAGTGTGCCAGCTTTGGCCTGCGAGCTTGATTCGGCATATGTGCCACCTCTCTCTCTCTCTTCTATTTTTAATATCATTCCTTCTAGTTCAAATGATGAAAGCGAGGATGACAATCCTCCTCCACCTCTTGAAATTATTCCTTTTACTCCATCGCTTCCAAGATGGGTCCGCTCTACTCGAGATACAACAGGTTCTCTTGCAGGTGACCCTGCAGATAGACGATGTACACGTTATCAGTTCGAAAGAGCCTCTTCCTTATTGGCTTGAGTTCCAGCAAATCCTGATCCAAAAAACTTTGAAGAAGTTTCCAGTCATCTAGATTGGGATGAAGCTATGAATGAATAATATCGTTCCTTATTGGCAAACGATACTTGGGATCTTGTTCCTCTTCCAAAATGAAGAAAACTTGTCAGATGCAGATGAGTTTACAAAACAAAGTTTGGACCAGATGGAAAAGTGGATAGACATAAAGCTCGTCTTTTCATTAAAGGATTTTCACAAGTTGAAGTCATTGACTATACTAAAACCTTCTCCCCTGTTGCCAAAATGAATTCTATCCGCCTTGTTCTTTCCCTCGGTGCCTCCTTTGAATGGGAAGTCCATCAGATGGATGTTAAATCCGCCTTCTTACATGGAGATTTGCATGAAGAAATCTACATGGAACAATCCCCTGGCTTTATCCAAAATGACTCTAGCCTTGTTTGTCACCTTAGGAATTCTCTCTATGGTCTCAAACAAACTCCTCGGGCTTGGTATGCCAAAATTGATAAATTTCTATTAGATAATGGCTTTTCTAGGTGTCATTCTAACAACACTGTCTACACCAAGAAAGTGGGTAAGTCCTTCACCATCCTTGTTCTTTATGTTGATGATCTTATCCTTACTAGTAGTGATCCAAACAATATAAACCATGTGAACTCTAGCCTCAAAAAGAAGTTTGAAATGACAGACTTAGGACACTTGCATTATTTCCTTGGTCTTTAAGTCTTGCAATTCAAGGAAGGCATTACCCTCTCTCAGTCCAAGTATGCCTATGATCTTCTACACCACTTTCACATCGAAGACTGTAAGCTAACCCCTTCTCCCTTTCAGTCTGGAGTCAAGCTTTCAGTCACTTGTACTACCCCTAAAGTTGATGCTACCTTATACCGTCAACTTGTTGGTAAAATTTTGTATCTAACCCATACCCGTCCTAACCTTTCCTTTTCCGTTGGTATTGTCACTTGATTTATGCACCAACCTCATGAAAGTCACTGGAAAGAAGCTAAAAGAATACTTCGATATATTCAAGGTACAGTTCAGTTCAAGATTCATTACAATACAAGAGCATCTCCATTGTTGATTGGTTTCACTGATTCTGATTGGGCTGGTGACCCTATGATCGAAAGTCTACTGCAGGATATGTATTCACTCTTGGTTCAAGACCTATTACTTGGTCTTGTAAGAAAAAAATTAACATCTCTCTTTCTTCAGCAGAAGCAGAGTATTGTGGTGCAGTTGAAGCCAACAAGGAAGCCATGTGGGTTCGTCAGATCCTATCTGAATTTGGTTTTCATCAGCAGCATCCAACTACACTTTGGTGTGATAATCAGAGTGCCATTGAGCTATGTAGAGATCCGGTTCAGCATTAGCATATGAAACACATTGAACTCCACATACACTTCATCAGAAAGCTCATTCATGATCATGTTCTTGAAGTGCAGTACTGTCCAACCAATGATCAAGTAGCCGATATCTTTACAAAGGCTCTCACAGAAGCGAAGTTTACCAAACTTCAATCCATGCTTGGAGTTCAGGAAAGTTGTCCTTAAGGGGGAATAGGATCTAATGCCTCCTTCCTTCTCCTATTGTGTCACCTTTGTAAATACTTCAATCCTATCCCAATTTGTTCTTAAGGGGGGATGTTAGGATATTTCGACACATAGGAAATAGGCTCCTTTTGTGTCACCTTTGTAAATCCTTCAATCCTATCCCAAGTTGTTCTTAAGGGGGGATGTTAGGATATTCCGACACATAGGAAATAGTTAAGAATAAATTAGTCTAGTGTAGAGTTAGGTAAAGTGTGTTTCTTTACTATGTACATTTTTAACTTATAATCCGATGGTCACGATTTCTAGTGATCTGACGGTTCACTCTCTCCTCGGTATTAACGACACTTGATCTGTGGCTTAACACCCGATTGGTCCATGATCTATATTTAAAGAGCATGGAGGGTCATTTGTCTGGTAACCGTTTATGAGAGAAACATATGTAACTTTTATTTTATATTAATAAATTGCCTGAAGTGGCTGCGTTGGCTCAGGCTGTGGACTGTTTCCCTATTCGAGGGTTTTAACCACGTGATAATATTAGTGTACTGATTTTTGATCTGTTTGTGAGCGGTGACCTTTGGTTTTGATCTACGGAACTTACCTTGTAAATTCCTACAGCCGTTACTGGTTAATGGGCACCGTTTAAGGTTATATCATCAACCTGCTTCGAAGGAATCATTTGTCAACATTGTTGCAGACTCTGATATTGATGTTATGTTAGCAGGGGAACATTCTCCTCTGCAGCCTTAAAAGTTGAAATTCCAATAAGTGTAGTAATTGAAAACCACCTTTGTGGTAGTCTTACCAATCGTTAATATATATATATATATATATATATATAGATATATATAATAAAAATAAAAATAAAATAACAAAATAAAGAAAAACAAAAATAAATCTAACTGTGAAAACCCCTTTCTGGGGCGCAGTCAGACAACCAGTAATAGTTGAAAACCACTCTTGTGGCGACTGTTACACCCATGTTTTTCTTCCAGTAAATATCATCTTTCCTTTATGATATATGTCATAGGATGATGGTATTCATGTAATTTCCTTTTCTGTACCAATTTCTTCTGATTATTATGTTTTTTTGAGAATAATTTAAAAGTTGTCTTGGTTGTTACACATGTAGCAGCCGACAGCCACGAATACTATTCTTTGTGATTCATTCCATAAACAAAAAATAATTGTGCTGGCTAAGCACAATGACACGAGCACTACAAGCAAGACGCTGTCAATTCAAGTCTTCCTCCACGTCACCTCAGGTATGTCATCAAAAAGGTAAATGATTGTCATTGATGATTTAGTTATTAATTGGCAAAGTAATGATGCTCCTGTGATGGTCGTGGGCGGCCGTCACCATTCAAGCGGGGGAGGGGATATGACTTGAAATAATTTCAAAAAGGCTGTAATCATAAATATCGATTAAATTTGCATGCACCTAATGAATAACAGAATTGCTATAAAATGATCGAATCTAGTTGGAAAAGAGCGTGTGTACGAAATCCCATTACTTTCCATAATAAGCCATTTATGAATATTAGTGTAGGGTACGATTTGGTAAATCCGTGAAAGTTGTCACCTTCCATCAACCTCCTTGACTAAAACCCTGCATTCTCATTGTAAAATTATCGATTGGGATAAGCAGAGGTGTCGAGAAGTAGCTAGTTCAGAGAGACAATGATGTTACAAAAGGAATGAACAACAAAGAAGTGAACTTAGAAACTCAATGATATTACAGTGTTGTCGAACATTAAGAAGTAAATTTAGAAACAAACAACAGAGATGGCTGGAGCAGCGGTCAGGCATGAGCCAGATACCATGGATGATCTGCAGAATTTCCCAGAAGCTTACCATATATTCAAAGATGCTGGATGGGTTGAGTTTTTCCAGAAACTTGAAGGCTCAGACGAGGCAGTGGCAATTGAATTTTATCAGAACTTGAACAATAATCAGACCCAAGTAAGGGGCATGCAAGTGGAGGTGAATGAAGAGGTAATTTCCCAGGTAACTTCATTACCAGTAGAGGGGCAGAGGTGGTTTAACAAAAAAATCAACGACCCCTCCTTGAAAGAGGATTTCCTAGTAGGGGAAGAGAAAATGGAGGAGAAAGGAAGAGGAATTGCCAGATTGTCACTTCCTCATCCTTGGGAAGACGTTTCCTTGGGCTTGATAAAATATATCACTTGTGAAGGGAGATCCATGATAGTGTTCAACTATCACTTTCCTTTGCTTAGCCAGCTTCAGCACCAACAAAGAATAAATCTTCCATTCTATTTGCTAGGGAACATCAAGCATATGCTGGCAACAGTGAAAAAAACAGCACACCCAGAGGCATGCGTGACTAATCACGGGCTCATTAAGCTAATTGTGCTAGATGCCCTAGACCAGCAAGGAAAAACTTCGAAAAAATTCAAGAGAAAAAGACCAAGGACAAGCCGAGGGAAACAAACCACGACTTCAGGAGGAAGTCTGGCAGAGGTGGAGACCCAGACTTGACCTGCTAGAGTTAGGATTGGGAAGAAGCCTATTGATGAACCAATTAGGGACAAAAGAATAAAACAAAGAGTGAAGGTCAGCATACCCGCATAACCCTTGCCTACAGTTGAGAAGAAAACGGAAGCAGAAGTTTTAGAAGAAGAAAGGAAACCTTCCTCATCAGGTAAGGACGAAACCAATGCCTTGTTTTTAGAAATTGAAAAACTAAGAAAGGAAAATGAGGAATTGAAGCAGAAATTATTTGAGGGGAAGAAAATGTCGGTTTCAGAATGCATGACATGTTTTCAAAACTTAACAGCAGTGGGATATAAGGCCCGTAGAGAAAATATCAGCCCAATGGAAGTAGAAACAAAACAACAGGAGGTTGTTACACAAGAACTTGTTGATGAAACTGTTGTTACACAAGAAACAGTAGTTAAAGCAGAGCCTTCTGTAATAATTGACCTAGAATCCGACCCACAAGAACCTGTGGAGGCAACTCCTATTGTAGAAGAAACAACAATGGACATAGAGGCGACTCTAGGTAAAAACAAAGGGGCTGAAACACAAGAACCCATCGAAGAGGCTGTTGTTACACAAGAACCAACAGCAGAGGTGGAACAACCCCATGAAGCAGAGGTTGGTACACCTATTGTTGATGAAGGTATTGAATGTAGGATAATGCCGAGTCCCATCTCAGGATGGAATTCTGAGAAACTCCTGTTAATTTCTGAGTTACAAAAATGGAAACAAGAAGTAATCTCCCTTCAGGATGGGATGATTTCGCTAAAGGAACATCAGAGAGAAATAGACACTTTGCATGAAATGTGGATGGAAGCAGAGTTGAAGAAAGGGTGGGAGAGAATTACAATAAGAAAGAAGCTCTGAAGAAACAAGAAGAACAAATTCTGCTGTTACAGGAACAGATTTGAGACCTCACCATAGATAAGAAGAAACTTCATGACCTCGCCCTCAACTTGCTGGGTTGTATGCAGCCTTCTCCATCCTATCATACTTTTCTGTGGGAACGTTACTTCTTGTTTCAATTGAAAGCCATCATGGAAGACATACCTTATTTATGTTCCTCCACTCGTATGTTTCTGGATGTTTTCCATGCCTCTGATTTTGATGAGCAAATTTTGCTGTGTGAATTATTTTTACACAACATTATTTGTGAACAAGTGAGTATGCATATGGTTGTGACAATATTCTCTTATATGGGAGATCTTCAATTAAGGGCTTTTGTGTCCTTCATGAGAAATAATATTGAATGGCATTTGGCCATTAAATCTATGGAGACTAATGAGGAGAAGACAACATTGTGGGCTCGGGCAGAACCAGGACGGGCTGCTGAGTTGAGATGAGAATTCAGGAGAATGCTGAGTACCCCTGGGGTTAAAGAACCAACTGCCACTTATAGAAGAAGAATTGTGAATTTCTGCCTCAATCAGTTCACAATGATGAAGAGTCGAGATTTGATAGGGTGCTTAAAACACACGGAAGCCAGCAGTACTGAGCTATTGAAGGGAGAACCATTCTCATTCCAGAATTTCGTGGTGGCTGTTACACATGTACCAGAATACACACAGATTGTACAATCTGTTAGGGTCCTATGATTTGGCCAATTGGTGAGCCAAATGACGATGTAACATCAAACCAAGCTTTGGAGCCCAAGGACCTAGCCTTCCTGGACTCAGAGAGGGCTCTCTCTATATGTGTAAAGGATATCTGTGTGTTTGCTTGTGGTGTTCTGATATTAGGCTAGTTATGAAGTATGTTTTTGGTTTTTTGGTTTTTACGTTTGTGAGGGATAAAACTGATCAAAGATATAAAATGGGTAACAAGAAGTTAGATCAACTGGGCTATGGGGTCAAAAAGGTCAAGGAAGCTATGAGATGATGATGCAAGGCTGCTGTAGGGCCGATTTGATTCAAGGTAGAAAGGATCTTTGGGCAAAATGGAGTAAATGGACATCAAGTTTGTGAATAACAAAGAGTTTCAAGAATCACTGGTTTAATAGATAACATAAACATGGTAAAGAAAAACTCTTAATCATGCAACATGTAACTGTAAACTAATCAACACATTGAAACAAACATTCCAGCCATGCATAGAAGTATACGACCCTCTAACTTTGGGAAATGGCTATCAGACTTTGGGGAAAACACATAAGGCGGACTAAAAACTCAAAATACTATGCCAAAACGCCTAAACACAGTCTTTAAGTTATTGGGCACTTTGGCAAACAAGATTTCATAGTTTTAGACAAAGGGCTAGATCGGGACTAGGCCTCCTTGGTTCAACAATATGATAATCTAATCAGTCAAAGAGATAGTTTCATGGAAAGAACTATGGACAGTCATAGGTAAGCAGGGCACACCATACATCCTACTCACATGCATAGAACTTATGAATAAAACTAGCAACAGTATCCTTAAGTTACTAAAGAACAGTTAAGAATTCTTTAGTGCAACTAAGGAAGAAGAAAACATAAAAGCTATGAAGATTCAGGAATTTTGAGGTGCCTCCATGGGCATATCTCAAACTTAATCTCTACTGATCTATAGCAAGCAAGAAGCATGTATCATGAATGAAAACTAGGAGACAACAACAAAGCAAGAAACACTATACCATTCTACCATGTCATGGAATCCATCAACAATCCTTCATCATTCATCAAAAGCATCCAAGAGGCAGTCCAAAATCATAACACAAGTATGTTCTTCAAAGCTCATATGACCAATGTATTACTTCTTCTCTCAAGTTCAGCCTTGTTTTACAATGAAGCCTTGTGGAATAAATAGGCCCAAGTGAGGAAAACCTCATGGTGCAACTAGCTATCCCATTGGCCTAATCAAAATATCTAAACTTGTCCTTGAGGCTTTACAAAGCCCAAGGCACAAAATATCCCATAAAATATCTAAAAAAATGCTAAAAATGGGAATTATATTGACTTTACATCATTTTCCAAGTGTAAAAATAGCTAAACGCACATTTGGAAAAAGTAGATTTTTGAGGTTCAAAAATTACAAAAATACTTCAAATTTATATCAGAAAAAGGTCCCCTGTCTTGCTGGAAACAATTGACAGCCTTCCTGATGTCGAAACGAAGCTCATGATGGCCCGTTGGAAATCTCTCTGTGTCTACTTTCCGGCGCAACTGAAATCACCTCAATATGATGCCTGGAGGTCCTCCAAATTTGTACCTGTGTGTAAAAAGCCAGAAAATTGCAGACTGCTGATATGCCGGGTAGAATGTGCAAAAAGTGAGCATTTTTCGCCAATTTGAGGGGGAGAATGATCTCCAAATGCTCTGAAAATCGCTGAGGACCTGATCATGAAATTATGGCATCAAATGGTATCATCCTCCTCACTTGAAAAATCCTCAAAATGAAATGGCGAATTTATGAGTTTTTGACTGAAAACTCAAAAAATGCCAAAAGACAAAAAGTTGTCGAAACGAGCCCAAAATTGGTGCGCATGACCCTCAAGGGTCCCTAGCAACATGCTCTGAAGCTGAGGCCAAAATGTCAAGAGCTGATGTGCCTTTCTCCTCTTTCCGTGCCGGGCGCTTCCCCTTTGCTTTGTTCAATTTCTCTTGGGCTGCCTTTAGTTTGCGCCGGGCAAACTGATTCAACTTTTGAAAGTGATGTGTCCTCTTCCTTTCCAGCTCTAGATCTCTATTTGCTCTTTCAAGTTTCATCTCCAAGTGTTTGTTGGCTCTTTCTAGCCATGCCTCTTTGTTTTCTTCAATTTCCTGCTCAAGGAGTGCAGTGAGGGGAAAAGCTTGAAGATGGGCCTGTTCTTCTTCTTTATGCTTTTCCAAAGCTCTTTTAAGCCCTATGGTCCTAGGCCTTTTCCGCCTAGGCTGGTCCTCTTCTTCTTCCTCATCAAACTCACCGATGAGCTCTTCTATCCTCATTTGCGCCTCAGCTGCTTCATTCTTGTATTTGATTGCCCGTGCTTCATGAACAACTGTGTGAACACTCATCTGTTTGTTTTGGGTTTCCAAGAAATAGTTGAAGTTCCTTGCCTGTTGAAGATCATTCTCCAATGCCTCAATTTGCCCCTCTCTATGGATTAGGAGGTTTTCAAGAATGTGGGCTTCATTATCACTGTCATCACTTTGGATTGGAATGACAGCCAATGCACCTCCATGTTTTTCACTTTCTCCAACCTTGCTTTTCCCTTTGAAGGCAAATCTTGCACTTTTCCTCCTTGGCATGCTAGTGGGTGACCTCTTGGGCAATTTTCTTTTGCTAGGGACAACTTGTGTCACTTTTGGAGTGGCAGCCTTAGGCCCTTTCTTGCTTGCTGTGCTGGGCTTTGTTCTTTTGGGAGGAGGAGACACAACTGTTTTACCCTTGACATCTTCTTGAAACTGCTGCTCTCCTTCTTGCTGTTCAATTTGATGCCCCTGTTCGCCAACATCAATTTGCTGTTCTACTTCAATGCCTTGTTCAATTTGTGTTTCAGCCTGCTGCCCTTTTTCACCAAAGTCAAGCTGCTGCTGTGCTTGGATTTCTCGCTCATTTTGTGGCTCAAGCTGTTGCTCAATTTCCTGCCCAAGCTACTGTTCCTGTCCTTTAATAACAAGCTGCTGCTCTTCTTCTTGTACCTGCTGTTCATCATCTTCTGTTCGCTGCTGACCTTCACCACTGTCCTGCTGCTGTTCCTCATCTTCTGTTTGCTGCTCTTCATCCCTTTCCTCTTGCTCATGACCTTTCTCTTCTTGCTGTCTACTTCCTTCTCCTTATTCTTGCTGTCCTGACTGTTCAGTAGTAATTTTGAGCCTTCTAGGAGTAGGCCTGCTGGACAAGGGTATAGGGAGATGAATAGGCTGAGTGGGAGATGTATGGAACGGAGGAACAATAGAGAAATCTGGGTGGCTGATAAAAACATCCCATGGAACCTCTTTTTTCTCTAGCTGGTGTAGGATGATAATTTTGATTAGAGAATGATGGAAAAGGGAAGGTATTTGCAGAGGTGGGGCCTTCTTCTGGACTGTGGATGCCATCTTCTCGATGCTCTTGTATAAAAAGTAAGGGAGATTTAGTTGCCTGGTTCTAGTGAAATGCATCAATAGTCGGACATGGTAGGCATAAACTCGATCAAACCTCCCTTCACAAGTAAAATACTTCATTATGACTTTCATAAGAGGAGCATAGCTGTCAAGAAGATAAGAAAAAGGAAAAATAGTAGTGAAAGTATCTCTATGCTCAGGCTTGATGAAAGGCTTGTAATCTTCCAAGTCAAGATGGGTCTGTTTGAACCATTTCTCGCCATGATATGGAATCTTGGTGGCCTTGGACACTGATCTTGGAGAAAACTTGAAATCAAGATCCGCTACCTGGAAATGCTTGTTCTGGAACCTCAAGGCGCATAGGTGTGTCAATGGCGAGAAACTTTTGACCTCCTGTATCTTCTGGCAGAAGTCTAGACAACCTACTTCATGGAAGTTGAAAAGGATGGATGGATGCGCATTTACCTCTTCTGTAGAGATTGGCTCATATCTTTTATGTGGGCCACTTCTGCTATCTTGCCTTGGAGGCATTTTGACCTAACTGTGCTTTTGAAGAAACAAACTGCCTCACTGTGTATAAACTACCTTCTTGGAGCCAAACTGTGTCAATTCACTGTTTTTTATAGAGAAACAATGTATTTGGATGATTGCAACAAGTTTCCTTACAAATACAAAACCTCTTCTCTTTCAGAAAGTGGCCTGTCCACCTTTAAAGTATCTCAACTATCAGATTTTTCAATAAGATACCATGCAGTGAAAGGGAGACAAACTGCTAGGTAAATTTTCTGTGTAAAGTGTCAAGGAATCACCTTGTTCTTGTGAAATTTGGAGGTTAACAACACATTTTAATCTTTGTCCAAAGTAGACTCTCCAATCATTTCAAACCTGCCTTTCCTAGTGTGCCAATTTCTCAACAAACTTATGTCTTATGCAATCAACCCTTAGTGTAATCAGACAGTCACTGTCACAGTCCTGGAACAAAGGTAACAGAGTTTAAAAAGCTCCAAAATTTTTAAGCAGAGGCTGTAGGAGTTCTCTCTTTTCAAAATAATCAAGGCCTGCTATCAAGGTAATACCTTTGTCTTTGTAGAAAACCTTTGCTGTATCTAAAAATCAACTTTAAGCTTGAACAACAAAAACAGTCAAGCAAAGACCACAGTGAAAACTGTCCCTTTCTGTGAGTAGTAGGAGTAACTTTGCCCTGTAACTTTCAACAATATAAACTTCCTTTCAACAAAACACCACCCTCTCTTTGCTTAGCTGTTTCTCACTGGTTTGACCCACACATCCTCCAACTGTAAAAAGTAGCCTTCTTACTGATTTTGCCTTGTGGGATCGAAAGGCACAACACTGTTTTTGGTCCTTTTAATACACAGATGACATTTTTGGAAGGTCACCAATGTTTTATCTAATGATCATTTAGACAAGTGACTCACTGCTCTTACCCTAAAGCACATTATCCTTTTTTTCTGTTTTCAACAAATGCACACATCTTGGCAGGTTTTAACTTTGTTTTACCACAGCTTTAAGGGTATTTTGCAATTGTTTTTATACTAGTGCAAATTCAATCCCTTTGATATTTTATTTCTAGCCTTATTTCCATAGCACAATCTCGTTTTTGTCATAAACTCAAACTGTGGTTCCTTAACCTCTTACAGCACTTTGCAGTTTGAAAAACCAAGGGGGCATGTAATAAATACCTCTACAACTTGATGAAAACCCTTTGTGGAGAGTTTGAGCAACTTTTTATGTGAACTGGAGGCGTGTTGGAGGGTTTAAACGTGCGCGGCACTCTGGAGAGGAAGAACGTCGCGCAAAAAGCTAACCGGGCGGCCTGTCGGGTCATGGTCGGGCGCCGTGTACAGGCGCGTCGCGCACACGTACAGGCGCGTCGCGCGACAGTTGAACGCCCGTGCAAAAGTCTATCTGAGCGCGTCGCGCAATACTCCAGGCGCGTCGCGCAGTTACAAACAGCCAGAAACTCCTTCAAAATGCTCGAAACCTCCTTGTTTGATCTTGAGGGTAGCAAAAAGGCTTTGCTTGGGCTCAATGAATTTCAAAATGGAATGACAACGGCTTTGATCTTTGTTTGAAGTATAGAAAACCAACGGTCCCCTTTGATTTTTGACTTGAGAGGGTTCTTTTCAAAGTTTTGAAAAAGGTTTGTTTTCTTTTTACATTCATATTGGAAACCTCATTTTTCGCAAATGAACTAAATTTCTTTGTTTAATCAAAACCCAAAGGTGATGATTCCCTCTTTCGAAGCTCATTTTCCCTTCTTGAAATGACATAATCTTTTGGAGAAATATGTCCTTTAGACTTCTGACTGTTCCTTATTTGAAGAAATGCCTCCTCCTACAGCAGTGGTATTGGATTCTGTCTTTGATGACTTTCAGAGCCTGAAGAACTAAACCAAAGTATTCTTGTATTTGCTGAGCTTGTAAACTTGTAAGAACCTTTTCTTTTTAAACTTGGTTTGACAGACTTATGTATCTAATTTCTTCATCGACTCTCTCCCTAACTGTAGGTATTAACAACTTTCTGCATTTATTTGGACTTTGTTTATGGTCTATTTACTTAAGAAGGGCACCCCTTTTCAATACACTTCTCACTTGGATTGTAACAGTGAAGCGCCTCATGGGCTTAGAATGCTGCTCCAGAGTTATGAAACTCATTTCCATAACCTCTGTCTTAATCTGCTGAAGGTTATTTGATGAGCAGGTTTCGACAAAATCTTTTTCTTATACATGATGATAGGTAAACCAGTTTTGACAAACATTATTGCTTTAACTTCTGTCTTCAAACAACACTTTTCTTCAGAAAACTCTAGTCACTGTTTCACTTTTGCACATGGGTCTGAAGGGTGATTCCTGTCAGTTTTGCCTCTCTGGTGACCATTTAACACAGCAACTCCAATTTTGAAAAATAACCTAATGACCTTCAGACCATCTTTTGCCACTTTGTTTTATCACTGTTGATGACATTTGTTATGTAACCCCGCTTTAAAACTGTCAAGAAAATACTGAAGACTACTTTGTTATTTGAAAGGGTAGGGTTTGTATTTTCAACATGTTTTGACAGTTTTTGTCCTCAAATGCTTCTTCAACCTTTTTCCCACTGCAGGCGCCCAAATTTGCTGACCTTATTTGGATTTGGTTATGGCCCTTTGATTATTTCCAAAACCTGAAACACTGTGCTAAAACTCTTTTTTACTTGATGATCTTGTATACCTGTTTGTAAGAGACAAACTAGATCAAACACATTTTTGCTCTGGGTTTTATGCCATAATCTTGCCTGCAATGTAAATCTAATTAGGTGACAGGTTTGATCGACTGGAGATGCAACTGTTAGATGTCTTTGAGCTTTCTTCTTTGATTGTGGGTAGAAGACAAAACAGGGGATGATGCATCAGAGTTAGAAAGTGAAACAAAGATAACTGCCCTTTTTGTTTCCTGTGAAGGAGGTCTTCACTGTCTCATTGCACTGCTCTTTGCTGAGGGGAAACTGAAATGTCACCATTTGCCTTGATCAACTTATGACCAGTCATTTGAAAGATAATCTCTGTGAGTAGGGAGGTTGGCACCCTTTGAAAAACAACCATCTTTTCTTCTGCATGTGTAATGACATGACTTGTCAATTTTTCTTCAATTTGGTCTTGTTGAAACAGCAGGCTGCTTATAATTAGAATTGTTTTCACTAATGATATGTCTCTCCAAGGGTTTAATAATTCATATGATTGAAAACTTCAAATGACTCCCTTTACAAGACCAAAAACTCTGTTTTCCTTTTCTTGCACATTTCAGATCCTAGCCCTGTTATGATAATCACTTATACTCAGAAACCTAGAGTCACTGTTTTACTGTCTAGTAAAAAGAAAACCTGGGCTTCTGCAATCCTTAAAATCAATATTGGCCAGCGCCCTCTGCTTGTAGATGAAGGAGGCGCCTTAACCCTCTGCTTGTAGATGAAGGAGGTTCTTGGCCATGACAGATTACCAGTTTGTTTGGCAGTGTTGTCTTTCTTTACTGTGCTTATCAGGCTGAATGAAGCTGTAAGACTTTGATGAGTAACTCCTTACCCTGCAGATGTATCTCAGACTCATGTTTACATTGAGAAGCATCTGTTCTTCTAAATGTAGATTCAAGCAATTTCTTCTGAGATGATGTTATATTTCCTGTCTTTGTAGAATCCATAAAACACTGTGAAACATTTAATAATCAGCTTGAGACTGTGGTTTATGCAGTGCTGAGACCTAGGGGTGTGTAAGTGGCGCGACTTAGAGCTGTGATCAACTTGATTTGCAGAATGGGAGGTCTGTCATGATTGGTTTGTATCAGATGGAGTTTTTTTGGCCTTTTGATGGTTGCCAAGGGTAAAATTCCTTAAAGCACCACTTCCTAACTTAGGGGAGGCTTTTGAAACAGACTTGGATTTGATTTTTTTAGAGCTGATGGGCAGACCAGTAGGGCTAAAGCTAGACAGGATAGTGATAATGAGTTTTGACTTTGACATGGGCGGACTGAAAAAGTAGGAGGGCGAAAAAAAGTTTTATGAGGGTTTTCTAGATGACAAATTTACGTATGGAGATCAGCTTCTAGAAAACTCAGCAATGGATCTAGTCATCACTAACAAGTGAAAAATATTGATGACTAACACAATCCCTTGGTGATTTATGATTGGGATTGAAGTTCAAGTTTCCTTTGATTTGGTTACCCATTGAGGATTACCAGATCAATTACGAATTAAGTAAGTATGAGTCAGAATCCTGGGTATGGTAGTTGATGGCCAATCAGGGATACATGTCTGTAGACAAGGACACAATTGGTGCTTATGATCTCAAAGACCTGCACCGAAGATATTCCCATGAGAGATGAGTTTGCATGAGGACATGCAAGTATTTCAGTTTGGGGGAGATGTTGGGTTCTGGTTTTGTACATTTTTCCTACACTTATCTTCCTTATTTTTCTTTATAACCATAACCAATGGGAGTATCTTTACCCCTTTTTCCTACCTTTTTACCCTAACTTGTGTTGTTTCACCTTGCTTTTGTTACTTTGCCAATTCACCAATTATTATGATCTATTATACCTTTTTTATGACTAATTGATGGTGAATGTTTGGAGAATATCGATGGTCTTTGTGTTGTCTTTTCAAATGTCATTTGTAGCACCAAAGATCCTAAACACGAAGTCCACAAGAGAAGTTCAGATAGTGCTGTTACAGCAACGCAATGCTGTTACACCTTGCTGTTATAGACCCGCCGACAAACTGCTGTTACACTTTTCTGTTACAGACTCATTGGCGAACTATTGATACAGTTGTACCATTGACTAATCTCGTCAATATTGTTGCTGATCTGTCCTTTGGCGGTTGCACTACATCTGTGTTTCCATTATGATAGCTGTAGGAGTTGTTAGCGTTGTATTTCTGGGATAACTGTTAGCCCTCTAATTTGCTCTCTTTTTTTCCATTTTCCCCTTCCTAAATCATAACCATTTACTTCCGTTTTACCTCTTTTATGCACCCTCATCTTGCCCTAGTCCAAGCACGGTGACATATTTCGTATAAACTTTATTTTTCATATTTTTAATTCAACTTAGCATTAATTAATTATTTATTATATGATTTCTTACTTTTAATCACTCTTTGTAACTTATCGATATCTCCAATGTTTATTTGGTAGTTAGAGTACTTACCGTGACCACTGATCCTAGTGCAGGATCAGATCTTGCACCATTTCCAGACCAACAAATCCTTGCAGCAGATCTGAACCTCCTTGATCACTGCCTCATTTTGAGCAACTTCAACCACGACAACAAGATCGATTCAAAGGCAGTCGAGACCGAAACTTTGAAGGATGAAAGCTGGAGATTGGGTATGACCATTTTTTCTAACTGTCTAATTTTGAAGGCCGAAAAGCTAAATTCTGCGTTTGGTTATGTAATCGGTTGAATGATATATTTTGGCCTTTGACCAAAGATCTATATAATGTAGAATGTAAATAGGACTAAAAAAAGAGGTTTTTGATAGTAGAAGAGAACAGAGACACAACCAGAGAGGCGGTAATAGGTTGCTGTATTTTGTTATCGCCCAAATCTAGGCTGGACGATGTATTAATGTATGTACTTACCTCAGTGAATTAATAAAAGGGAGATCCGCCTCATGTTTCACAAATTGCGTTTCTGTATTTGAGCTGATGAATTGATTAAGCTACTGAGCAATGTTTTTATTTAAAAGGGAAATGTGCTGGTTTGCTAGGGCCCAACCAACCCAGCACGTTTACCCCATTTCTCGTTTTCCTGTAATTTGTGTTTACATTGTCAAGTGTGATTTAATTTTAAGCACATGCATTCCTGTCTGAGTGAAAGCGGATCCGTTGTGTGTAGTATATAAATTTCCTTTTCCTGCAATTTCCTTTCCTACACTTGATTTCAGATTGGTTTTCCTTCGCCTGGCCCAAGCAGGAGAAATAACCCTACACCAATGCACATTGGTGTGATATCTCCTTTTTTGAAATTCTGTTTGATTGGTTTTCCCTGCCTAGTCAAAGCAGGAGAAATGAACCTGCACCAATGCACGTTGGTGTGATGCAGCAAGCCTTCTTAGTCTACTTCCCACAATCTTCTTTCTTTCATTAAATGCTTATGATAGGATAAAATGTATATTGATTGTTTCTTTATTCCTGCACTCTGTTAAGATCATAAACATTCACTTTTTATGTGTGCAATTTGATTTAATAGTATAATAGCACTTGCAATAATTAAGAACTCATTTTAAGAATTAAATTCTAAGTGCAGGAAGCTCTGATCCGGTGCAAGAACTAGTTTCTTACCACGGGATCTGAGTGCTTCGAACCTAGAAAAGTTCAAGCCCTTGCATGAAGTAAAAACCTTTAGTAAAGACACCATTTATACCTTCTGCATAAATCTCTGTTCCTGCACTAGTGCAAGAAAACTGCGATAGTGCAGGACAAATTAGTGCAAGAAGGAAATCTCTAGAGGAGCAGGTTTAAGGGCCCATCTGATGAGACTGCTAAGTGTCTCTACTAAAGAAAAACACACACTCAGTAGTTAAACAATAATCAGCTAGAGAGATTTCCTTTTATCTTTAATTCCCTCCTGCAAATGCATTCTTCCTTGTTCCAGTCTTAGATTATTTTGATGGTTCAAGTTTCCTTTTTCTCTTTTTAATTTGATTCTGCAATCTTTCCTTTAAAGACAGTATATAAATTATATAACTAATGCATTATATATCCAAGATTCTCCTGATCACACACTATTTGACTTCATGCACAATACAGAATCTATTCGACCATTGATCATCACATGCGGAAATTAACACAATTGCAATGCACACATGAAACCATAAAAATTCAGACACATTAACACAGTGATTTAACGGGAAAGCCTGAAGCTAAAAACCCAAACTATCTGTATGTAATATATGTCATAGAGATCATGTAACAATCCTCATACAAAGCTGATCATATCAAGCTCTCAGTACAATACAATCGCTACACACTAATCAGGTCCTATCTGGCAAATCCATGCACCGATCTCTGCCACTTGCTAGCCTGCCTCTACTGCACAATCCCTGTTGAAGAATGGTTCTGAATGAACTTGAATCCACCTGGATTTCACTACGCAATCCTCATTGGCATCTCCACTGAGTGTTGGATGCAATCAATGCATCACTATAGTCACAACTGATAGTCACACTTTCCCTTTCACCTATCTCTCTACTGGTCTCCACTGAAACTGTCCATGCACTGTAGTTAACTGATTTATTCTTCAGTTGATTAATGAGTTAATATTTAGTGAATTAATTATTAATTAATTCACACCACTCTCACTAGTGTATCAATCAGTTAGACTAGATACAACTAGCTCAACTGTGTCTAACTGAGTTAAATTGAACACAACTCCATCAACTACTTCTATAACTCCACCAAACTCTGTCACATGAGTTCTAATTGAAGTCCTCATGCATTAGCTCCAGAAAATCCTCAGGAATAGTGTAATTCCTTCTGTAAGCTACTGTGCCACATCTGTGCACTTATCTGAAGTGCTCCAAGAGAATAAGATAATGTTTAGAGTCCAAATATTATTAAGAGCTAATAATATTCGACATATCTATTTTTAGACTGGCAATCTAGAAATAGATTCCACCAAATATGTCTAAAAATAGAAGTCCATATATTTTTTCAACTTGACCAACCATCCACAAATAGCATCCTGCAACTCATAGAATATGATCGACATGTCTAAAAATAGACTTTGCGCCAAAAATAGCCTGCGGACCCACTTAGTGAAGGCGAATCTTTTCACTAAGCTCATCATCTTGTTCAATCTCAACACTCCCTTTCAACAAGATAGGGATTATCTGCCACCCCAATCCTATCTCTATGGTATTCGAATTTTCTCCTGGTGAGCGCCTTCGTCATAATATTTGCATCCTGATCCTCCGTAGGAATGTAAGATAGTAACATGATCTTCCGTTGCACACAATCTCTGATATGATGATAACGGATGTCAATATGTTTATATATATCATGAAATACTGGATTAAACGAGAGTTTAATGCAACTCTGATTATCACAATATATCACAGTAGGATCTAAGTGTGAATCGAATAACCCGACCAAGATCTTCCTCATCCATATAGCCTCGCATGCAGCCAAACTTGCTGCCATGTACTCGGCCTCCACTGAAATGAGTGCCATGGATCTCTGTTTCCTGCTGTACCAAGAAACTGCTGTAGAACTGATACTGAATATCCCTCCAGATGTGCTCTTTCTGTTCGTTGGGCTCCCTGCCCAATCTGCATCCGTGAAGCCATGCAACTTCACCTCATTCGACTGTCTGTACCATAATCCATATCCTGATGTGCCTCTGAGATACCTCAATACATGCTTGCCTGCCTTCCAAAAGAGCTTGGTAGGCTTAACCATAGCTTGTGAAAGCTGGTTAACAGCATAGCATATGTCCGGTCGTGTATTGACTAGATACATGAGCGAACCACTACCTCTGCCGATAAACAGTGGAATCCACTACCTCTGCCGATGTAGCATCCTCTTTCCTCCAACCACCAGGAAGAGGAGTGTCGATAGGCTTGTAGCCTTGCATGTTGAACTTCTCCAGTATCTCCCGAGCATACTTGCCTTGAGACACAAATAGTCCACCCTTTCGCTGCCAAATTTCCAATCCCAAGAAATAATGAAGGAGGCCTAAGTCCTTCATCTCAAACTCCTTTGCAAGATTAGCCTTGCATGAGAGTATCAACTGTTCATCACCTGTCAGTATCAAATCATCTACATAAATTACAATGATCAGCAACTTACCCTCCACCACAATCTGGTATAGGTTCGGATCTGCCTCACTCTTGGTGAATCCAAGATCGGTGAAATAACTGTCTATCCGTGTGTACCAAGCATGAGGTGCTTGTTTCAGCCCATACAACATTCTTTTGAGCTTGCACACATGTGACTCACTGCTGAAGATTTCGAAACCTTTAGGATACTCTATGTACACCTCCTCCTCAATTAATCCATTGAGGAACATAGTCTTCACATCCATCTGATGAATGTGCCAACCCATCTGCGCTAAGAGAGCAAGGATGCTCCCTATGGAAGAATACCTTGTGACAGGTGCAAAGGTTTCTTCATAGTCGATCCCCTCGATCTGTGAGAAGCCCCGGGAAAAAAATCTTGCCTTGTACTTCTCGACGCTCCCGTCAGCAGCTTGCTTCACTTTGTAGATCCATCTCGAATCTACCACTGATTTCCCTTCTAGCCTTGGGACAATCTCCCATGCACTGTTTCTGACAATCGAATCATACTCTTCCACCATGGCATCTACCCATGCAGGGTCCTCCACAGCTTCCTCAAAAGAGGATGGCTCTGTCACGATACACTTGCTCATCAGAGCCATGTATCCAGTAAATCGGTCAGGTGACTGTCTCTGTCTGCGCTGTGATGTAGGTGCTCCTACATTTTGTGCTGCATCTTGATTTAGTCGCTCAGCTTCTATAGTGCGCTTCCGCCCTCTGATGTTTGGTGCTGCATGAGTGGTTTCTTCCACTCCATGAACCTCCTCTTGTGGCTGATCCACATCATGAGGCTCATCCTTAGGAACTAATAGCTCCTCATCTACATGCAAGTGTAGCTCCCTCTCAAGCAACAACTTCATGGCTTTCTCCTCATGAAATTTGATATCCCGTCGCACAACAATCTTTCGACTGTCTGGAAAATACACACGATAATTGTGGGGTGTTTCTGTGTACCCCAAAAATATCCCAACCTCTGTAGTCGAATCTAGCTTCTTCCTGGCATCCTTCGTCACATGAATGTAAACAGGTGAGCCAAAAATCTTCAAATGAGAAATATCATGCTTCTTACTAGAAAATGCCTCTTCGGGTGTACTTATGCCAAGTACTTTATGAGGAAAATGGTTTTGCGCATAAACCGTAGTGTTGCATGCTTCAGCCCACAAGTGTATGGGAAGGTCCTGATCATGCAACATCGCCCATGCAGCACCCATGATTGTTTTTTTCTTTCACTCCGCGACCCCATTCTAATGCGGGTTATGAGGCGCTATGAGCTCTCTTCGAATTCCTTCTGCGTTGCAAAAGTCTTTGAATTCGATAGAGATGAATTCACCACCATTATCGCTCCTAAGAGCCTTCACCTACTTCCCCGACTCTTTCTCAACTAGTGCCTTGAACTCACAGAACTTTGAGAATGTCTCGCTCTACTTCTGCATGAAGAAGATCCAGCACTTACGAGAAAAATCATCAACAAATATCACATAATACCTGTGCTTTGCTATCGAAGATACTGAGAAAAGTCCACACACGTCTGTGTGAATTCTCTCAAGGATCGTCGTGGTGCGACTCTCCTTCTCATGAAAGGTGTATTTCACAAATTTTCCTGAAGTACATCCCTTGCACTAATATGACTGCGCAAGTGTACCCTTGGGAAGCCTGGTAGAAATCTGCTGCAAAATTTTCAAAGCGCCATGGTGAAGATGGCCCAATCTCCTGTGCCACAATTCGCCCTCATCCCGGCTCACCACTCCTTCTGCTTTGCCTACCATTACTGCACAGCCATCTACTTGCAATTGATAAAGG
The DNA here is from genome assembly GCA_034641835.2 of Pinus albicaulis. NCBI lineage: Eukaryota > Viridiplantae > Streptophyta > Pinopsida > Pinales > Pinaceae > Pinus > Pinus albicaulis. The sequence goes on along the minus strand of CM076582.1, from coordinate 39,477,809 downwards.
TTCTTAACTCGAACCCCTATCCTCCGGGTTTCACCAGTTGCCTTACTGTGCAGGAAAGCCTTTCCCTCGCTAAAGACAACATCATATCCCTTGTCTTCCAACATCACCACAGAGATCAGATTCTTCTTCAATCCTGGAACATGCATGAAATCCTTCAAGATGAAAGGTTTTCCAGACTCCCTCTCAAAGGAAATGGTCCCGATACCAGTCACACTGTATCTACCATCATCGCCCATCTCGATGTGCACTCCAAGATCCTTCTCATCCAGATCAGTAAACAAATATTTGTCTCTGGTCATATGGAAATACGCACCACTGTCAAGAAACCACACTGATCCCATCACACTTGAAACCAAGCATGCGATCATCGAAAAATCTAGCTCAAACTGTGAGGCTAAGGCCTCTCCAGCTGCAGATCCAGCAGCCTGCTTATTTTTCTTCTTCTGTGGACAATTAGTGGCATAATGTCTGTGTTGGTGATAGTGAAAGCACTTCACCTTGGACAAGTCCTGCTTCTTGCCTTTCGCATCAGATTGAGAAGGATTTTTCTTTTCCTTCCCTTTCCTTGCTTTGGCAGCCAAAACGCAATTTTCTTCATCTTCATTCTTTGATGAAGATCCATCCCTGGTACTCTGCCTTATCTCCTCATGCACAAGATCCGACCAAAGTTGCTCCCATCCCTGCAGTTTCTCCCGACCATTGACAGAGTCCTCGTAGGAATGCAAACTCTTCGAAAGCCCAAGGAGAGCCAAGCTCAACAACTCCTCTTCATCTACAGTAACCCCCACACTTCCCAGCTCATCCCTACACTGGAAAAACTTCGTGAGGTACTTGGGTATACTTTCGCCCTTCTCCATTTTTATTTTCCTGAGCTTGTCTTTAAGCGCCAACTTCCTCTAGTCACTTTTGCTTTGGAACAAGCCTTTCAAAGCTTTCCACATCAAGAATGGAGAAGATTTACCATGAAGGTGGACACTATGTGATCCTTCACACCTTCGAACAAAATTCTTTGACATTTTTCTGTCTTCTTTTGCCATGCGTCAAGTGCGGCAGCATCGCTAGAAGCAGGTTTTGGAATTTCTGCATCTATGAACTCCTTCAACCCATTATCCTCTAGCACCACATCCATCCTGTCCTTCCATGCAATATAATTTGAGAGTACCTCAAGAGCATACTCCAATCGCAATCTGTTGAAATACATCTCAACTTCGACACCAAGAAAACACTGCAGCAAATTCGAATTCCACCAGCACAAAACTCAACCGCTTAAATAATTGCAATCTTCTCCAATGATCAACTGCTCTGATACCATGTAGAAATTATATAACTAATTTGTTATATATCCAATATTCTCCCGATAACACACTATTTGACTTCATGCACAATACATAATCTATTCCACCATTGATCATCACATGCGGAAATTAACACAATTGCAATGCACACATGAAACCATAAAAATTCACACACATTAACACAATGATTTAACGGGAAAGCATGAAGCTAAAAACCCCAAATATCTGTATATAATATATGTCATAGAGATCATGTAATAATCCTCATACAAATATGATCATATCAAGCTCTCAGTACAATACAATCGCTACACACTAATCAGGTCCGATCTAGCAAATCCATGCATTGATCTCTGCCACCTGCTAGCCTGCCTCTACTGCACAATCCCTGCTGAAGAATGGCTCTGAATGAACTCGAATCCACCTGGCTTGCACTGCGAAATCCTCATTGGCATCTCCACTGAGTGTTGGATGCAATCAATGCATCACTATAGTCACAACTGATAGCCACACTTTCCCTTTCACCTATCTCTCCATTGGTCTCCACTGAAACTGTCCATGCAATGTAGTTAACTGATGTATTCTTTAGTTGATTAATGAGTTAATATTTAGTGAATTAATTATTAATTAATTCACACCACTCTCACTAGTGTATCAATCAGTTAGACTAGATACAACTAGCTCAACTGTGTCTAACTGAGTTAAATTGAACACAACTCCATCAACTACTTCTGTAACTCCACCAAACTCTGTCACATGAGTTCTAACTGAAGTCCTCATGAATTAGCTCCAGTGAACCCTCAGGAATAGCGTAATTCCTTCTGTCAGCTACTATGCCACATTTGTACACTTAATTGAAGTGCTCCAAGAGAATAAAATAATGTTTAGAGTCTAAATATTATTAAGAGCTAATAATATTCGACATATCTATTTTTAGACTGGCAATCTAAAAATAGATTCCGCCCAATCTGTCTAAAAATAGAAGTCCATCTATTTTTTCAACTTGACCAACCATCCACAAATAGCATCCTGCAACTCATAGAATATGATTGACATGTCTAAAAATAGACATAGTCTAAAAATAGACTTTGTGCCAAAAATAGCCTGCGGGCCCACTTAGTGAAGGCGACTCTTTTCACTAAGCTCATCATCTTGTTGAATCTCAACAGAAAGTATGGAATTATATTAGGAATATTCATACCATCTCTGGCATTGGCTGTGCTTCGTCTCTAAGTTTACGGATCCCCCGGGTTGACAAATTAAGTGTTGAGGAGTTTGCTTAAGTGTAATTCCTCCACCCAACATTTTGGCGCCTTTGCCGGGGAGGCGATTTGATTTGGTAAAAATTTTGTGATTATACAATAGAAGTAATTTTTCCTTCATTTTTGCAGTATTGTTTGGAAAAGATTCTTTGAAGGAATTTTACTGGTGTTAATTGATTTATGACAACAATTTTTACTAAAAGTTGTTTGTTATTTTTCTTTATTTTTTGAAATGAATGCCTAGAAAAGGTAAGGGTTCGAAGCCCACTAAGGGCCAAAATAATTCTGAAAACAATTCTCATATTGGGTCTCCTTCTGTAAGTAGGAAGCCCAATCCAATTCAAACCCATCATGCAGGAACAATGCACCTGGATTCTGGTTACAACAGCTCAGGTGTGGTTCAGCCTATTGAGAGCAGTACAAGTAAAAGGGAAACAATGGTGGACCATGAAGATCATTTGGAAGGGACTGGTGAAAACTAGGTAAGTGGAGAACTCCACTTTTTTGTTTCCAATTGTGGATCCTGATACTGTGGCGCAAATGAAGAATATTCCACCATCAGCTCTCCCTCATTTCCATGGTAAAGTTCATGAATATCCTGACTCTTTTCTATTCAAGTTTGATATTCTTTGTAGAAGTTATGATTATTCAACTGACGCTCATAAGTTAAGATTATTTCCTATTACTCTCAAGGACTCATCTCTACGCTGGTTTATGGGGTTAGGAGGAAACACTATAAACTCTTGGGATCAGATGAAGAGAGTTTTTTTGTCTAAATATCAAGAATATTGCAAAAATCGGGACATGCAGGATGAGATTTTTACAATCATACAGGATGATGATGAAACTCTTGAAGATTACCTAGAAATATTTTTGTATATTTTACAAAGGTCAAAACTTAAGTTTGATCCCAGTACTATTATAAACTTATTCTTAAGAGGACTTACTGATAATGCTAGAAATAATTTAAATCTGTTAGGACAAGGTGATATTTCTCAGCAAACTTTTGAACAAATTTGTGAATTATGCAGGAAATTTTCAAGAAATTAGAATAGATCCGGTAGAGGAACTCAAAATAGAAATAGAAAAACTGAATCCACTAATGCTATGATTATTGGACTAGAAAATAAAATGGGAAACATGAAAATTGATATAATGAATACTGTTACCAAATAGTTAGACTCTTTAAAATTTCAGCAAAAAATCATGAAGGAACAAGAGTCATTATGTATTTTCTGTCCTAAATGTAGAGACAAGCATCCTCCTAAAGAGTGTCCTCTTAATTTGAAAGAAACTAAAAAGTGTGCTATTTGTGCAGAAGACCATGTCACAGAAAAATGTCCCTCTATACCAGGACTTAAAGCTGTATTTACAAGGGGACAGCCTGAAGCTGAATAATTATATGCTATGGGAGCAAGAAGGAATTGGCCTCAGGTAGGAGCAGGTATGGCTCCTGAATTTTCTCCACACTATTTTGGTTATAATTCACATGCATATTCTTATCCTAACACTAATCAATAGTGGCAGTATAGGAATCAATATCAGCATGGGCAACCTTCTCAACCATTGCAACAAGGTTGGAGAGGGCCAACTCATTCTCCATACTCCCACCAGCCACCTATGCAGTCATATCCATCTACGCATACACCTTATTCAATGCCTCAACTTCTGAGTCAGTCTACTCCACCGTTGCCTTTACCTCCACCCTTTCGACCTCCTCAATTTCCTGCTCAACCTATGCCCAATCCTAATAATAATAAAGCAGTGAAAATGATCTATGTAACAAACCCACCTTTACCATTCGAGTACTAGTCTATTCTAGTTGGGGTTCATGATATTCAATTAAGATCGGGAAGGATTGTAACATCAAAAAATTAGAAGCAACCTTTAGTGATTGTTGAAGAGAAAGGAGAAGAGGAAACTCTTAACCATTCTCCGAAAGCTATCGCTAAGCATCCCTTACCCTCTGAATCCTTTCCATCTTCTTCCAACCAGCCTCCCTTCCCAGAGAGGCTAGTAATGGAAAGAAGTGAGCCTATTTCTGAGACTAGTTTGGCATCTGAGCTTCAGAATATTTTCATTAAGATACCTTTGCTTCAAGCCATTAAAGATATCCCCATTTGTACCAAGATTATTAAGGAAATCTGTCTCAAGAAACCCGGGAGGAAGAGAGTGGAACCACAAACCATTCAATTTGTTGGTAGGGAAGTAGAGTTGATGACGGGATGTGTGTCTATGGAAAAATATACAGATCCCAGAAACCCTGTTGTCTCAGTTCAGATTGGTAATGTCCTTGTCTCTAATATTCTTATAGACCTGGGGGCAACCATTAATGTCATGAATAAGAAAGCCATGGATCAAATTCGGTTATCTCATCTTCGCCCTACTCCCATTGTGCTTGAATTAGCAGATATATCTAAAATTAAGCCAGAAGGAGTATTGGACGATGTGATCATCTCATTATATTCTTGGGAATATCCTACTGATTTCATTGTGGTTCAGCCAAAGAACCTAGTAGGAGGACATCCCTTGATATCGGGTCGACCATGCCTTGCTACGGCCGATGCATATATTGGATGTCGTTCCGGTGATATGTATATTTCGCATGGAGATTCTAGGAAGAAAGTTACCTTATACCCCCCTGCCAGATCCATTCAGGACCTTCGAGATAATTTATGGTTGGATCAAAGCAGTGATGAGGAGACTCAACCCATTTCCCTTATCCATAATTATACTGGGTCTTCACAAGAAGATGAGATTCAATATTTCCTGAATAATCTAGACACTATGCCTAATTTTGAGCCATTGAGCCAGATTTTCAGCCTAGATTTTCAAAATAATCATGATTCTCATTCTTCTGTACCGCTGCATTTGACCACTCCCTTGAGCACTCCTGAGCTTGACACTACTCTTGTTGAGATTAGCCCTGGTAAATCCTTGCATATTAGTTCATATTTGGACTCATCTCAGAAGGAGCAGCTTGTGAATTTGTTGAAAAACCATCTTAGTGCCTTTGCTTGGGGCTATGAAGATATGAAGGGTTTTCCTCCTGAAACTTGTACGCATCATATCTATATTCAGGAAGGAACCCGACTTGTTTGACAACCCCAAAGGCGAATAAATCCAGCTCTAAGAGATATTGTGAAGGAAGAAGTACAAAAACTCTTGGATGTCGGTTTTATCTATCCTATTTCCGACAATCAGTGGGTATCTCCATTAGTGCTAGTACCTAAGAAAGATGGAAGATGGCATATTTGTATTGATTATCGAGAATTAAAAAAATCCACTCTCAAAGATTACTTCCCTCTCCCTTTCATTGACCAGGTGCTTGATACCCTTGCAGGAAAGAAATATTTTTCCTTTTTGGATGGCTTCAGTGGCTATAACCAGATACAGATTGCACTTGAAGATCAGGATAAAACTACTTTTACATGTCCGTGGGGTACATTTTCTTATAAAGTGCTTCCCTTTGGTTTATGTAATGCCCCGACTACCTTTGAAAGGGTAGTCCTGGCCATTTTTGCTGATCTAGAATTTGTAGAAATTTATATGGATGACTTTTCTATGTTTGGTGATTCTTTTCAGGAAGCTCTAAAAAATTTGGAGAAAGTACTTCTCCGTTGTCAGGAAGCCCATCTCACCTTGAGTGACAAGAAATGTAGATTAATGTGCAAAGCGGGAGTGGTACTTGGCCATTTGATTTCTGGTAAAGGTATCCAGGTTGATCCATCAAAGATTGAAATCATTCTGCATCTTCCTGCACCCAAAACTCAAAGGGAATTAAGAGGTTTTTTAGGACATGCTGGATACTATAGAAGATTCATTGAAATTTTTTCTAAGATAACTGCCCCTCTTTTCCGACTTCTGGCTAAGGATAGTGAATTTTCTTGGTCCACGACTCGCCAATAGTCTTTTGAAACATTGAAGGAAAAGTTGGTACATGCACTAGTTTTGAGAGGTCCTAACTGGTCCCTACCTTTTCACATTTCCTCTGATGCTTCAGATTTGGCTATTGGCGCAGCTTTAGGACAAGAGGAAAATAAGCAATCCTATGCTATTTATTATATTAGTAAGAATTTGTCTTTCGCTGAATTAAATTATACAGTTGCAGAGAAAGAGTTTTTAGTTGTAATTTTTACAATTAATAAGTTCATGCACTATATTACAGTATATGAAGTATTTTTACATATTGATCATTCCGTGATTAAATATTTGATGAACAAACCATTGACTAGTGGTAGAGTGACTAGGTGGTTGCTATTGTTGCAGGAATTTAATGTTACTATTGTTGATAGACCAGGAAAATCTAATGTTGTAGCAGATTTTCTTTCTAGATTAGATAATCCTGGTGAAGCATCTCCTGTTAATGATGATTTTCCAGATGAACATATTTTTTCTATGTCAACAGATTCACCGTGGTTTGTTGACATTTCTAATTACTTGGTTACTGGGAAAACACCACCCCACTTGTCCGCTCGTGAAAAGCGGAATATTATTTAGAAAAGTGCTGCATACTCCTGGATTCAAGGAGATCTCTTTTACATTGGTCCAGATCTGATGATTCGTAGATGTGTAAGAGAGGAGGAAGTGTTTGAAATATTGAAATCTGCTCATGACGAACCTTGCGGAGGCCACTTCGCTGATAAGCGGACTGCATATAAAGTATTGCGTGCTGGTTACTTTTGGCCTTCCTTGTTTAAGGATGCCAAACCGTATGTCAGGCGATGTGATAGCTGTCAACGAATGGGCCAGCCTAATCAAACCAATGAAATGCCTTTATGCCCCCAAGTTATGATTGAGCCGTTTGAAAAATGGGCTATTGATTTTATAGGGCCAATAAATCCAACGTCATTAAGTTAAAAGCATATTTTGGTTTGTACAAATTTTGTTACAAAATGGGTAGAAGCTAAAGCTGTTTCCTTTGCTATAGAAAAAGTTGTTGTTGATTTTCTTTTTACTGAAATCTTTACTAGATTTGGTGTGCCTAGAGAAATTGTTTCTGACAATGGTCCGCAATTTATTTCTAATCTGGTACATGATGTGATGGAGCAATACAAGATCTGGCACAGGAAATCCACGCCGTATCACCCGCAAGCAAATGGCCAGGTGGAATCCACAAACAAAGTGATTGAGTCCATTCTTACAAAGATAGTAAATATGCATCGGAAAGACTGGACTGAAAGATTACCAGAAGCTTTGTGGGCATACAAAACCACTTGGAGAAATAACACGGGACATACACCATATGAGCTGGTATATGGCAAACATGTTTTGTTACCAATTGAATTCCAGATCAAAACTTTCAGAATTGTAGTTCAGTTAGGACTAGATCTCTCTGAGGCACAACAACAACGTCTTCTCCAATTAAATGAGTTAGATGAATTTCGTAGGGATGTTGTTCAGCAGAACATACTAATTCAGTAGCAACACAAAAGGTGGCATGACAAGTCTATTCAGAAAAATCAATTCCAACCAGGTGATTGGGTGCTCCTTTATGATTCTAGATTTAAATTTTTTAAAGGGAAATTCCATCCATGTTGGATGTGACCTTATGAAGTGATCCGAGTATTCGAGAATGGAGCAGTAGAAGTTAAAACTATTGATGGAAAAAATTCAGTATTCTTGGTAAATGGACACAAATTAAAGAAGTATTTTCAGCCACTTGCCAGGAAAGATTTTACACAGCAAGTCCAACAGAAATTCAGGACGGTAGTGGTGAAAGGTAATACCAACCTTTTGAAAACATGAATTATTCTTCTTCTTTAAAAAAATTAACTTTTTTTTTTAAAAATAAAAAGTAAAGAAAAAAATATTTTCCTGTAATTATGAAAATCAGTTCGCTGACATGATTGAAGAATGATCAACCTAAAAACCAGCTTGCTAGCAGGAAGATCAAAAATTTCTAATAAAAAGAGAATGTTGCTTGATCTTTAGATATGCTAGCGAACACCAAGTAAAAGTAGGCTCAGTAGAACCAACCTTTATACAATTGGGGTAATTAACATGGATACTTTTATTCAAGTAATGCTTAATTCTCGCTACAATTATTTTTCTTGCACCAGTGCAGGTAGACCTTCTAGAAAATTTTATGCCTTTCTTCATAATCCACTTTCGTAATATTCCCTCAATTTTCTTCTTCAATCCTAGAATGATTAACCTTCCCATATTATTTTGAATTTACCTTGTCCGTTTCGTAAAAACCCCACTTTACCCTTGAATATTTTTTCCCTATCCCACTTATGTTTATCCCCTCTTGTGGTACTATTCGTGGAATCCCTGTAACATAATTCCTTCCCATTCTGAAATTTCCATTTTCCCACTTCTTTGTTCCCTCATGAATTCATTGCAGGATCTCGTGCACAAAAAGCAAAAGGATATGCTCTGAAGCATCAAGAAAGGGCGAAGAAAATTTCCAGTATAAATTGAGGAAACCATGTTGGAATTCTAGCCTATATTTCACTTAAATTCCCTATTCTTTTTTCAGATATTATGCTTGCACTAGTGCAAGCATGTCGTCCTATATAATAAGTGCAAGCAGAATGGTACCAAGAGAATAACATAGTTTAAGCGGTGCAAACAGACCGGTGCAAGCATGCACCCTGTCAGAAACATAGTACAATTTGTTCTTTTCATAGCATACATCATAGGAAAGTGGTCATCATGAAAGTTTATAAGAAGTCCTTTCACTTAGTCGATGAGTACTTGTGCTATCATATTAACTAGGAGAAAATTATTTAAAGTACAATGTGTTTTTAAGTTAAGAATCATGATCATTTTTTAATGAATGCTAAATTTATTTTTTTTGAATTATGAAGGAGTGCGGAAGTGTTTAACCATTGCTTGGATATAATTGACCCTTTCTGCCATAATCTTAGATGTCCTTCACTCGTAATGATTACCTCACCTAGCCGTTAAAATGCCGCCGCAAGCACCAGTTCAGCACGATCTCAAAGATGCTGCGTATCCACGGCTATTTCAGTGGAATGAATGGGTGATAAGATGGAAGGGATGGCAGATGGTTGGATCCCTATCTATAAGAACCAATTTTCCTGGTGTTGCATGTAAATTCTTGACTGTTCACAACCGTTAAGCAGCGATGCCGCCTGTTCGAAGCGAACCTTCGTCTCTTAGTAGGGTAGAACAGACTGCTAAGTATCGCAATAGTCTTGCACTATTGCAAGACTCAGGATTTCTTCAATTCTTGCAAAAGTTTGACAGGCACAATAGTGAAGTGCCCTACAGTTTGCCAGAAGTTTAAAAAATGGCCGAGTAAAAATTGGGCCTCTAAAATTTGAAGTTATGGAAGAGTTTATAGCAGCAGCGACAGGTTTGGAAAATACTGGTGAGTAGTGGTTTAAAAATCAGAAACTAGAAAGGAAGCGATGGCAGCGTTTTGTCGTCGACAAGAAGATGAAGGTAGATTGGAAGAAAGGAATTCCACGCAGTGCCCTGCTGGGACAGTGGCGGGACCTCCTTTTCAACCTATAGAAATTCGTAACCTGTGAGGGAAGGTACTCCCTTACTTTTGTGTACCATTTTAGGATGTTGCAACATTTCGAAGCTGGCCGGCAAGGCCGGTGGAGGATTAATTTCCCCTATTTTTTGCTTAAGAGCTTGGAAAAAATGGGCAAGGGTGTGCAGGATGGACAGGCAGACCAGGCCAACAAGAAGTTATATCACCATGGCCTGATAAAGATTTTGGTCCAGAAACAATTAGAAGTTAAAGGCATGACCTGGGAGGCACTGTTAAAATAGCTACATAAAAAGATAGTTACTGGAAAGGAGACAGAGGACCCCGCCAACACAAGAAAGGGTCTGAGTAAGAATGTAAAGGCGATTCCTTCTTGCACCAGTGCAAAAAGGAAATGACCTAAAAAATCAACAGAAGAAAGGGCCCCATCTCCAAATAAGAAGACAACTAGTGCACCTGTTGAAGAGACTCCTTCTACGACACCAGTACAGGCACAGACCCCCGAAGAAGACAACCTGTCAGTTCTTGCAGACACAAATTTTTTTGTAGAGGTTGAAGATGACACTCTGTTGGCCGATTTCATTAAAAGGCCCTAGAAAAAGAATGAAGAATCTAGTGCAAGCAAAGAACCACAGTCCCCACAGGACGTTGAATCCCCTTCTGCACTAGTGCAAGAAGAAGAAGAACCAGAAGAAGAAGAAGAAGAAGAAGAGGAAGAAGTGTTTGATGAAACCCCGAGGGATACTGAGGTCCCTAAAGAAGATACTGCCCCTGTCGAGACAGAAGAAGAAGAATTTCTTGATGTAACCATGAGGGATACTGAGGTCCCTGAGGAAGACACAACCCTTGTCGAGACAGAAGAAGAAGAAGATTTGGTAACTCCTACTTCTCGGATAGTTGAACTAGAGCTTCATGTGCAGAACTTAGAACAACTCATAGCTAAAGCGCAGGAGGATAAAGAACATAGTAAAGAAGAATTAACTGCAGAGATCCAGAAAAAGAAAGGAGAAGTTAGAGTTTGGAAGTACCGAGCTGCGCAATTTTTCAAGCAACTTAAAAAGGTGACAAAGAAACTAAAGAACATCAGAAAGAAAAAGTCTGAAACATTGCAGGTTGATGTCAGTGTGTCAGAGCAGGATTGAGCTGGAATGCTCAAAGTTTTGAAGGTTTTTTGCAAAGGTAAAGAGTTTTGTGAGGAAACACAACATCTTAGGGATGGGAGGATGTTAGCCCCCTAATTTTCTCTATTTTTTTCCATTTTCCCCTTCCTAAATCATAACCATTTACCGTTGTTTTATTTCTTTTATGCACCATCATCTTGCACCAGTCCAAGCACGGTGACATATTTCGTATAAAATTTATTTTTCATATTATTAATTCAACTTAGCATTAATTAATTATTTATTACATGATTTATTACTTTTAATCACTTTTTGTAACTTATCGATATCTCCAATGTTTATTTGGTAGTTAGAGTACTTACCGTGACCACTGATCCTAGTGCAAGATCTGATCTTGCACCGTTGCCAGCACAACAAATCATTGCAGCAGATCCGAACCTCCTTGATCACCGCCTCGTTTTGAGCAGCTTTAGCCACGACAGCAAGATTGATTCAAAGGCAGCCGAGACTGAATCTGTGAAGGACGAAAGCTGGATATTGGCTACGGCCAGTTTTGCTAACTGTCTAATTTTGAAGGCCAAAAAGCTAAATTTTGCGTTTGGTTATGTAATCGGTTGAATGATCTATTTTGGCCTTTGGCCAAAGATCTATATAATTTAGAATGTAAATAGGACTAAAAAAAGAGGTTTTTGATAGCAGAAGAGAACAGAGACACAACCAGAGAGGAGGTAACAGGTTGCTGTATTTTGTTATCACCCGAATCTGGGCTGGATGATGTATTAATGTATGTACTTGCCTTAGTGAATTAATAAAAGGGAGCTCCGCCTCATGTTTCACAAATTGCGTTTCTGTATTTGAGCTAATGAATTGATTAAGCTACTGAGCAGCTTTTTTATTTAAAAGGGAAAGGTGTTGGTTGGCTAGGGCCCAGCCAACTCAGCACGTTTACCCCATTTATCGTTTTCTTGTAATTTGTGTTTACATTGTCAAGTGTGATTTAATTTTAAGCGCATGCATTCATGTTTGAGTGAAAGCGGATCCGTTGTGTGTAGTAGATAAATTTCCTTTTCCTGCAATTTCCTTTCCTACACTTGATTTCAAATTGGTTTTCCTCCGCCCGGTCCAAGTAGGAGAAATAACCCTGCACCAGTGCACGTTGGTGTGATATCTCATTTTCTGCAATTCTGTTTGATTGGTTTTCCCCGCCTGGTCCAAGCAGGAGAAATGAACCTGCACCAGTGCACATTGGTGTGATGCAACAAACCTTAGTCTACTTCCCGCAGTCTTCTTTCTTTTATTAAATGCTTATGACAAGATAAAATGTATATTGATTTTTTCTTTATTCCTGCACTCTGTTAAGATCAGAAACATTCACTTTTTATGTGTGCAATTTGATTTAACAGTATAATAGCACTTGCAATAATTAAGCACTCATTTTAAGAATTAAATGCTAAGTGTAGGGAGCTCTGATTCGGTGCAAGAACTAGTTTCTTGCCACGGGATCTGAGTGCTTCAAACTTGGAAAAGTTCAAGCCCTTGCATGAAGTAAAAATCCTTTAGTAAAGACACCATTTATACCTTCTTCATAAACATCTGTTCCTGCACTAGTGCAAGCAGACTGCGATAGTGCAGGACAGATTAGTGCAAGAAGGAAATCTCTAGAGGAGCAGGTTTAAGGGTCCATCTGATGAGATTGATAAGTGTCTCTGCTAAATAAAAACACACACTCAATAGCTAAACAATAATTAGCTAGAATGATTTCCTTTTATCTTTAATTCCCTCCTGCAAATGCATTCTTCCTTGTTCCAGTCTTAGATTATTTTGATGGTTCAAGTTGCATTTTTCTCTTTTTAATTTGATTCTGCAATCTTTCCTTTAAAGAAAGTAGCAATTTATATTAGGAAGATTCATACCATCTCTGGCATTGCCTGTGCTTCGTCTCTAAGTTTACGGATCCCCCGGGTTGACAAATTAAATGTTGAGGAGTTTGCTTAAGTGTAATTCCTGCACCCAACAATAACAAACTAAGGGCAGTTTCAATTGTAATCTTTTATTTTCTAGTCAGAACTTTATGTGGGAGTGGTTATAACTGTATGAGTTCTATTTCGATCAACATGAGAATCGTAAGATTCTCATGACTGATCTATCCCTGGATTTTCTGATGTAACCACTAAATAGCTCTCGGCCCTAGAGGTCGAGAGGTTAGGGGAGAACAACGCTGTTTTGGCTCCGTAATTGTGTTTAGATTAATACAGATTATCCTGTTATGGCTGTTACATGCATGATTCTATTTAGTTTTCGTTAAAGTTCCTTCTCTACCTACGCCCCGCTAGGGAGGAAGGGATCTCCTTCTTAGCAGGGATTGCAGTGATTAAAGTAGTTGTGTGTATGTAATTGTAATTCAATTTATGTATCAATAGAGTGTTGTTGCTACTGTTCAGCTGAGAATATATCTGCCTCGATTTCAATACTTTATATGTTGTTACACATGTGATAATAGAAATACCAGCTGGGTACTTATTGTGTGGCGAGCTAGACAGATCAATCAAAGTGTGATTTCAATCTTGTATATTTTTTTAATTCTACATGAGTGATTTATATCTAGCATTTACTTCAACAATGATTTCTTTTCTTTGAAATTACTTCTGGTTGTTGTATCGGCATAGACAGTGTAACTTCCATTGGAATAAACAGACGTCATTGGATTGATAATTAAACTTGTGCTGTTCAATCATTTAATAAGTGATTTATATAGTCCAACACATGGGTTACACTTTTTGCCAATTTATGGGTTACATAAATTCTGAACATTTATGTGAAGTTGGGTTACACTTTTTTCCCGTTTTTGAGAATTTTTTTTTTCTTTTTCTTCTTCAACTTTCTGCAAGGCAAAACAATTTTTCTGTTTAGAATTCCATTTTGCAATAAAAATAAAATTTGTCAGAAATTTTATTAGCTTTATATTACTTATTTTTTGGAATTTTTGATACACATTTGATATGTCGACTTAGCGTTTCTTTGAGTGTGTGTTTTTTAACAATCAAAGGATTCATAAAAAGTCATGTTAAGACACGTTGGTGTATTCTTTGAAAACTTTGTGTTTTTGAGAAACAAAATGTGTTACAACAATCTAGATAGAGTCTACTTCGGTTTCGTTACATTTACAAAACCAATTAATGCATATCATAATTACTAGAATTTTTTGAACTAATCCAATATGAAAAAACTGCATATTTTGAATATGTTTCGCGATGTACAAAATTTCTCAACATATAAGTTATAAACTAAAAATCTAAAAACTACCCATTACAGATGACGGACCAATGTAATAGATCATAATTTTTTCAATTTTTTTTATAGTGTATTTTGGAAGATACAAAATATTGATTTCACTGAATCATAATGACCTTCAGAAATTGTTTGCACCCGTTTTATTACAAAATTGATTAAAATTAGTAAATATTTATGAAATTCCATAAAAGCTATATTTCCTGAAAGTAGATTGAATTCTGCAAATGCTTGTCTTGGTTCCGATAGTTAATTTAGAATGTTTCATGGAGTTTAATCAGTCCACAGTTGAAGATATGTATTAAGAGCTTGGCTTTGCGTAATTGCAGATGTGTTAGTTCGGCCAAACTTTTAAAAAAAGTTCGCCCGAATTGTTTTTTACACCGACAACTCATCAAGTCTAACGACACAAAAGTTTGACCGAATTTATTATAAAAGTTTGGTCGAACTTTTACTTGAATTTCCGTTGGCTGGAAAATACAACGAAGCCCCTCAAAAGAAAACATTTCATGGCAATATAAATTGACGTAAAAGCATTCATTATTTTCGTATAATTTCACACATTTCTTCATTTGGTCTAATTTTGTAAAGGATTGTTTTGGGTTTAAGGACTTTTTGGCATAACATTCAAAGGACATTTCTTGGATGTATGTGATACATTTTTGGATGTTTTTTGGGCTTCATTGTTTTTGAAGGTATTTTGTTTTAGAGGTTTTGGGCTTAATTTTCATTGTTTTTTTTTTTAAGGTATTTTGTTTTTAGAAGTTTTGGGCTTAATTTTCATTGGTTTTTTTTTAAGGTATTTTGTTTTTAGAAGTTTTGGGCTTAATTTTCAAAGGACATTTTTTTGGATGTATTTTTTTTTAGAGGTTTTTGGGCTTAATTTCCAAAAGAAATTTTTGGGTTTTAAGGTATTTTGTTTTTAGAAGTTTTGGGGTTAATTTTCATTGTTTTTAGAGGTTTTGGGTTTAATTTTGAAAGGACATTTTTTTGGATGTATTTTGTTTTTAGAGGTTTTTGGGCTTAATTTCCAAAAGACATTTTTTGGACTTAATTTCGAAAGAACTCTTTTTAGGCTTAATATTCAAAGGACATTTCTTGGAGGTATTTTTTAAAGTGATATTTTTTTAGAGGTTTATTTGCGGTATTTTTTAAAGTGGCATTTTTAAGAAGTTGGAATTAATTTTCAATGGACATTTTTTGGAGGTATTTTTGAAGTGACATTTTTTTAGAGTACGTGTTTTGGGTTGAAGTAAATCTATTATAATGATTTTTTAAAATGAGTTTTTGTCTAACTTTTTAAATGAAGTTTTTTTGCAAGACTTGGAAGGAAATATTTTGAGCTTCGTTTCATTTTTATAAGACATTTTTTTCTCGGATTTTTTAAAGTAAGTGTTTTGGATTGAAGTATGTATTTTTTGCAAAATTTTTAAAATGAGTTTTTTTTTTTTTTTTTTAGATGAAATCTTTTGTGATGTTTTTTTTAATTGAGTTTTTGTCTAAATTTTTGAAGGAAATTTTTTGAACTTCATACTCTATTATCATGGAAAATTGAAGGAATTGCACGAGAAAATATAATCGAACAAGAGACCCCGAGGAACCTAGAAGAGGGGAGAGAATATCGCAAAAGAAAAAGAGAAGCACTCTCAAATATTGTAAGGGAAAATCAACCTCAACTAGAAGTTGAAGCAGGTATGTAAATGTAAATATTATGAATTTGATATTTAAAATTTTCCTAGTGTAAAATGTGAAGCTTAATTTTTATTTGATGAACTAATTTGAAAAATATTTTGCAATGTAAACAGAGAGATATTCCTCAAAACATTGATGATGAGATACAAATTTTTGAAAGAGAAAGTGAAAGAGATATTGAACAAATGATTGAAGATGGTGAAAATGTTGAAGGAAATTCAAGTGAAGAAATTGAATCACAAGGTATATATATATATATATATATATATATATATATATATATGTTGAACACATGCACTTATTATTGAAATTATACATATTTATTAATTTATTTATTTATTGAATATGTAAACTTATTATGTACTATTAATTTGAATATGTACAGATGAAATCAATGTCGATGGTGAGATGTTAGAAAATGTTGACACTCACACATATGGAGATAAAAGATTTGACCATGTTATAAGATATTGTGTTAAACACATTTTTGATACGTACTTCATAAAGGAAAATGTGACAGTTCAAGCCCAAATGTTGAAAGGTCTCCTATCGTTAAAGAAATTAAAAGAAGCTACGAATTTATTGGGTATTCGAAAAGCAACAAAAGATTAAAAAAATGAAGGAAAATGTGATACAAAATATAAATATTGCTATAAATTCAATTAGAAGATCTAGACAGAAAAATGTTTCAGTTGTACGTAGAGCAATACATATGACAATGGTTTCATCAAGTACTAAA
This sequence comes from Pinus albicaulis, assembly GCA_034641835.2. Classification (NCBI taxonomy): domain Eukaryota; kingdom Viridiplantae; phylum Streptophyta; class Pinopsida; order Pinales; family Pinaceae; genus Pinus; species Pinus albicaulis. The sequence goes on along the minus strand of CM076582.1, from coordinate 39,460,941 downwards.
GAGAATCACTTGGTAAAATCTATGGCACGAGCATTAGGAACCTCACGAAAAACTTTATACAAACATCGAAAATTTCGGTTGCAAATAGATGTAAATGATGAACTCGCTTGTTGGAGAGCTATTTGTAGGCAACCATACAAAGATAGACTTGGAGAAAATGTTAAAAAAACAATATATGAATATTGAAAGAAAAATTCACGTGTTTCGCCAAATGCAAGGGATGTGATGCGAAGAAGAATAACATGAAATCGGTATGAAGAACATTAAAAACATTTCTTGGACACCACTCAGATAGAGTTTTTCAACAAGTTAAAAAAAGAGAATCGTGAAATTGATGTCTCAGTCAGTGCTTTTGTTCAACAAAAACCATGGTATGTAAAACCTATCACCGTACGGGACACTTGTTGTTGTCGTTATCATGTGGAATTTCAGTTATATTATGACACATTCCTTAATTTTGGTAGAAAATTTTGGAAAGATTTACCTCCGCCTTCCATTATCCGTGATTTCATATCTCAAATTCTATGTGGAAGAGAAAGCGATGAATTATTTTACGAAAATAAATGTGTTAGTGGTAAAAAATGCGATGATTGTGGAAATTTGACTAAATTTCAAAACAAATATCGTACTGATATAAATGATCAATCATTGTCCAACATGAAAGTGAAATGGAAGAGATATGAATATATCCATACATTGATTCAAGGTTCAAATAGTGCTAAAAGAATTGAATTACAAGAAGAAGAATTTTTTTTGATAGATTTTTTGAGAAAGTTTGAGGCTTAAATTTATAAATACACCAAGCATTCCCATAAAGCTCGATGGCAGGACTTGCAATTCAAAAAATCTCAGGAATTTTTTTCCACCAGGGACCATTTTTTCAGTAATTGATTTTGCAGAAAACTACACATTTGTTCCACAAAAAGAAATTCATAGTGAATAATATCATCCTGACCAAGTCTCCATGCTCGTCCATATTCTATATAGACATGCCGAACAAAACGTCGATCATATAGAAAGCACCGGTGAAAATCAGCATGTTATTAAAGAATATCACTTTTATATCAGTGATGATCGTACACATGATACATATTTTGTACAACAATGTTTTGGAAAGATTTATGACTCCTTGAAAAGTCGTGGAATAAAATTCAATGAACATTAGATACGGTCAGATGGATGCGTAGGTCAATTCAAATCTTCACGATCATTCTTTTGGTTGTGTTGTCTTCATAAGAAAACTTGCATTAAACATTGTTGGAATTTCTTTGAGACCGGCCATGGAAAGGAGAACATGACGGTGCAGGGGCATGCATAAAATGAGCACTTCGAAGATATCAAATGAACCCCTCTGCAAACCGACTTGTGGACACTAAAGAAGTTGTTCAATGGTGCATTGCTTCACTAAGGCATGAGACTAACCGATCAAGGGAAGTGCGAAGGTACATTCAATTTAATTTTTATTGGATATTCAATTTTAAACAGTGTACATTTATCACAATGATTATCTTTGATGGTATTTTGATATCATATTTACATTCTTCTTTGAATTTTCCATATATAGGTTTTTTTGGCATATTGGGGTTGAAGATGTAGAAAGTTCAATTGGAAATGACATTTAAACAATAAAAGGGACTCGAAAATTGCATTCAATTAAAACAAAGTTGTACACAAATGTGTTTGAATTGGATAAAAGAAAGTATTCTTTTTTTTTCTTCATGTTTTCATAGACAACACATAATCCAATGATGTTTGTGAAAATAAAATGTATGTAAAAGATTGGAAACATATATAGCTAAATACAAAGGGGAAAATGTCCGTTGTAATGTTTGAAGAAATGCAATCAGAGGAGACTACAATATCATCTATTGGTGATCGAGTTTTTGATCTTGTTAAAGAAGGTAACATTTGAATTTCTTTCAAATGATAGAGATCTAGAAATAGATAATAAAAGTATTTTAAAGTTAATTTTTCATGTTAATTATGATCTAAATTTAAATACATAAGTTTGTTTTATTGTGCAGGAGATGTTTTTGCTGTAATTGCACCTATTGACAACAATGAAAATGTGAAGTATTATTTGATGCGTTGCACTGAACGAAAGATGAAATTATTAGAAAACTATAATTATCACGAGCTTCCATATGACAGAGGATCTATTATACTGAAAGGTTATTTTTTCAGAAAAACTAATCAAAGTGGAGATTTTTTTTACTTTGAAGAATATGAACCTGATGTCATAAGTTGTCAATATAGTCACTTGGTGTGTGAAACATGCATAAAGTTGATAGAGGTTCAATCAAATAAAAAAACGAAAATTAAGAAATGGAAAATGTCAAAATCCGATTATGAACGGATTATTGAAGACGACATTCCATTGGAATTTTTTTGATTGAACTGCCCAACAATTTCTTCTCTTTAGATTCATGTTTTAGAACTTCCAGAACTCAACTAAAAATTGAACTGCCTTGTTATGTTATCTGTGCAAGTTTTTGAACATGTACATTGTTTTGGTACATGCACACTAGTATCAACTGAAAGTAGCTTTTCTATGTGCATTGATGAAAAATGTTGCATGTATTGGATATATATATATGTTCTAGAATACAATTAACTAAAAGTAGATTTTCTATGTGCATTAATGAAAAATGTTGCAAGTACTAGATATATATGTTCTAGAAGTATTAGATATATATATGTTCTAGAATGAAATTAACTGAAAGTAGCTTTTCTATGTGCATTGATGAAAAATGTTGCAAGTACTGGATATCTATGTTCTAGAATGCAATTAACTCAAAGTAGATTTTCTATGTGCATTGATGAAATTTTTTGCATGTACTGGATATATACATGTTCTAGGTAATTAACTAAAAGTAGCTTTTCTATGTGCATTGATGAAAAATATTGCACGTATTGGATATATATATGTTCTAGAATGCAATTAACTAAAAGTATTTTTACTATGTGCATTGATGAAAAATGTTTTACATACTGAATATATATGTTCTAGAATGCAATTAACTGAAAGTAGCTTTTCTATTTGCATTGATGAAAAATGTTGCAAGTACTGGATATATATGTTCTAGAATGCAATTATCTGAAAGTAGATTTTCTATGTGCATTGATGAAAAATGTTGCACGTACTGGATATATATGTTCTAGAATGCAATTAACTAAAAGTAGCTTTTCTATTTGCATTGATGAAAAATCTTGCAAGTACTGGATAATATATATGTTCTAGAATGTAATTAACTGAAAGTAGCTTTTCTATGTGCATTGATGAAAAATGTTGCATGTACTGGATATATATGTTCTAGAATGCAATTAACTGAAAGTTGCTTTTCTATGTGCATTGATGAAAAATGTTGCACGTACTAGATATATATGTTCTAGAATTCAATTAACTGAAAGCAGCTTTTCTATGTGCATTGATGAAAAATGTTGCACGTACTGGATATATATGTTCTAGAATGCAATTAACTGAAAGTAGCTTTTCTATGTGCATTGATGAAAAATGTTTCACGTACTGGATTATATATGTTCTAGACTGGAATTAACTGAAAGTATCTTTTCTATACATGCATTGATGAAAAATGTTGCACATATTGGATATATATATACATTATAGAATGAATTTTTAAAATTTTATGATTGTTTGACACATCTAACAAGACCTAGAATCTTATGATTGTTTATATATATATATATATATATATATATATATATTGTACTTCAATCATTTTAACATATATATTCAAACATGTACTTAAATCATTTCTACATGTACATATATTCATGTGATTTTTTTTTTTTTGGAAAACGACAACTTGAATTTTAAAAACAAAACATTATATCATAATCACATGCTAAATGTAGTTCAACCATCCAAAAATTTAGTTTTAAAAACAAAACATTATATCACAACCTTACTTCACATGCCAATTGTAGTTCAACTATCCAATAAAAACAAAACATTATATCACATGCCAAATGTAGTTCAACCATCCAAAACTTAAGTTTTAAAAACACAAAATTATAGATCACAAGATTATTTCACATGCCAAATGTATTTCAACCATCCAAAACTTAAGTTTTAAAAACAAAACAAATTATAACACAACATTACTTCACATGCAAAATGTAGTTCAACCATCCAAAACTTGAGTTTTAAAACCAAAACATTATATATCACAACATTACTTCACATGCCAAATGTAGTTCAACTATCCAATAAAAACAAAACATTATATCATGCAATCACATTCCAAATGTATTTCAACCTTCCAAAACTTGAGTTTTAAAAACAAAACAAATTATATAACACAACATTACTTCACATGCCAAATGTAGTTCAACCATCCAAAACTTAGGTTTTAAAAACAAAACAAATTATAACATAACATTACTTCACATCACATGCCAAATGTAGTTCAACCATCCACAAATTGAGTTTTTAAAACAAAACAAATTATATAACACTGTAACATTACTTCACATGCCAAATGTAGTTCAACCATACAAAACTTAAGTTTTAAAAACAAAACAAATTATAACACAACATTACTTCACATGCCAAATGTAGTTCAACCATCCAAAACTTGAGTTTAAAAAAAAAAACATTATATATCACAACATTACTTCACATGCCAAATGTAGTTCAACTATTCAATAAAAACAAAACATTATATATCACATTCACATGTACCAAATGTAGTTCACATAAAATATGTCCAAAATTTGTAGATCTCAAAAGTATCAAGTTATATATGACTGCATCTAGATAAGACTATATATAAAAAAATAAATTTAAGACTAAATCTATTGAAAATATAATGTTGCACGTGTGCATGTGCATCATCCATCAAATAGTGCATGTGCATCATCCATCAAATACAGATGGATGTAGTGTCTCTCCTAGCAAAGTCACGATCCTCGAGCTATCCTGCGAAGCATGGGGAACCTGTAAACAATGTGTAGAAACATTGAAATTTAATGTTTTAAAATTGAGTGAGAATATATAGAACTTCATGTAAAAAAAAAAAAATGTAAAAAAAAATCATGCAATACCTCATGAGGTTCCCTCTCCATTTGTTGCTCGTCTAATAAAACTTCCCTCACTGGAACATCTTCAATAGTAAACTGTACAATATACATGTACAATTATATATATTAAAAATTTTCAAATGAAAATACATATATAAACTTATTTTCAATAATATTAAAAAAGAAGTTAGACAACTTGTTCAAATGGTTGAAATGGTGTGGATGTTCTTATCTCCATAGCTAGAGTCCATGGAGAAAATAAATCCTCTATAGGAACCTAAAATTCAAAAAATTTAAAAGTATAAAATAACTCAAGATCAAGATCTCAATTTATAATAAAACTTTTGAACTTAATTTTATAAATTATAACTTAAAAACATATATTTAAGTGAAAAATTGAATACTTATGCTGGTGGACTTGGCACATCTCCTAAGAGAGGCTCCAAAAGAAAATCTCCAAAAACCTAAAATTCAAAAAATTTAAAATAACTCTAGATCTCTAGATCTCAATTTATAATAAAACTTTTAAACTTCAATTTATAACTTATATATATATATATATATATATATATATATATATATATATATTTAAGTGAAAAATTGAATACTTGTGCTAGTGGATTTGACACATCTCCTAAGAGTGGCTTGGAAAGAAAATCTCCAAAAACATAAAATTCAAAAAATTTAAAATAACTCAAGATCTAAACATATCTAATTTTTTAATGGAACTTTTTGAGGTGGAATATATAACTTAAAAACATATTTAAAAGTGAAATTTTTTTCATACTTGTGATGGTGGATTTGGCACATCTCCCAAGGAAGAAGAAGGTACCGCCATCCCAAAAACATCGGACGGAATCATAATTTGTTTTAACATTTTATTATATATATGTACATGTACATGTGTGCACATTTATTTATTTTAAAAATATCTCACCATGTTTCGATATATATAATAATAGATAAAAAATAATTGTACATCGTCATGTGTTCACATAGAAAACACTAACATTTGCCAACATATCTTGATGGTGAGAGCCATCTTGATTGTATGATTGATGGTGAGACCCATCTTGATTGTTTGAACCAGAGGCTCCGACCATGATATTAACATTTTATTCATTCATCAAGCGTGACAACTGCAAATGGTATTAACATATAATGATACATTTTTTTTAGATTAATGTATACAAATAAATGTATGTATATATGTATTTATTACAAATTGTACGTGTTAAAATAATTGAACCCTAACCATTAATACATACCGTTCCCATGCCCTCTTGCTCATGAACAATTAGGTCCTGCCAACCATTGCGACAATTATTTGCATATGTTTTGAGATCTTCAACACTCATGTTGTCAATCTCTTCATCTGTATAATACACAAAATTAGTGCATGCATTCTCACGTGCTCTTTGTCGATTCAGAAAAACATCGACTCCACCCAATCCACTGTGAACATTGTCAATGATGGCATCCCTTGCTTCTCGACTAATTTGAGAAGTGGCATCCATCTATGACCGCAAAGTTTCAACATGAAGAGGTCTACTAACTAATGGTGGCTCAGGGCGATGCAACTCAACATCACACCTAGCGCCCCTATGGTCACACAATCGACCTTTCCCAGGACCAAAACATTCAGATGGAAGGCCATTGTAACTGGGTTTCATTTGCAAAAATAATTCTGCATAAAATTACTTTTCAAAATAAATTGGAACCTCGTCATTCCATAGGAGTCTTCCATAGGCTGCAAGGTGTCTATCATACAAATAGCGAGCTATATGATGGTGCTTGAAATATTACACTTTTAGCATCTTTCTTTTCGACCCTTCTTTGAAATTAAACATAGATTTGGCCATTTCTGTTGTAACTCTTTGTTTAACAACCTCCTATGTATCGAGACCCATCACTGTTTCCTTTCTTTTTCTCATCACTTCTACAAAAGTATTAGTGGTTGGCCCAAGTTTTAGGTACACATCTACTAGTTCGCTTAAAGAGTGTGTAACTATTTCCAAGCTTTGTCGATTCTCAGCAAGTAGAGTCAAATCCACGAGATCTCTCTTCAATTTTGCATGAATATTTTGACACCTTTGTAAGGTGCATTGTTGCATGTTTGTTTCCCAAGGTATATCGGAAATGTCAGACGGATAAGTCGTGGTTGGTGGAAAACCTTCTTCTTGAATGACGTGTTTTGCCCTACGTCTTTTTTGAGCAACATTTGGAGCAACATTTTCAGCCTCTGCATCAATATATAAAATTTTTTATATTAAAAAAACACATGTAAAAAAAATTGTACAAATTGAATGAAAATAATATTCAAATTGATGGCCATCTCGATGTGGTTGGCTAGCATATTTCCCACCCTGAGACTGTTGAGAACCAGAACGACCCTGCTGAGAACCAGAACGACCACCGATTGGTTGAGAACCAACACGACCATCCGTTGATTGGCCTCTGGAGGAATACATATCACCACCTTCATGCAATCCGCCATCACTTATTGATGGCCCTCCAAGGGAATGTGAACCACCACCAACCTCACGAGACGAGAGAGGAGCTTCATAAAAAAATATGAATTTATAATCAATTCAAAAATAAATTCATACATATAAATACATGTACATATTCATTGATTAAATTGCGTGAACCATACCACGATTGCGTGAACCATGGGCATGCTCCATTGATGGAGTAGACACCCTTCTCCTCTTAGCTCCTAAAAAATAAAAAATGAAACTTACTAACAACTAATCTAACTCACAAAATTGATAAAAAATCAATTCCATATGTACACAAATGTATGTATATGTATGGAGATTTAAGATTATATTTAAATACCATGAACATCCCTCGATCCCTGATCCCCCTCTCTCATAGAGATATGGGATTCTATTGATCTTCATCGTTCATCCTCCATGATATATATATCTACAGTGGACATTTACAATTATTTTTTTAAATTACTATTTAAAATAAATTCAAAATAAATTTCAGAAAATTAATGTAATTTAGTGTACAAAAATTATGTAAAACACAACTTTCAAATCACTAATTGATGTGTGAAACTCAATTTAAGAAATTTTTTTATTATAAAATGTTAAGTTCACCAAATTTTACATGGTGGAAGCACTCTTGGTATATAATTGAAAACATGGTGGGAGCACACTTGGTATAAAATTGAAAAAAACACATCCAGTCATTAAAAAAGAAGCGTGAAACTCCATTTAAACAAAAATTTGTTGAAGTCCTCACATTTTAATTTTATAAAAATGTGAAGTTCACCACTTGTTTCAAATGTGAAGTTCACCAAGTTGCGATTTACATGGTGTGGTGGGAGCACACTTGGTATATAATTGAAAAAACACATGTTCATTAAAAAAGATGCATTTATAAGTACAAAACACACACATATCCAAGATATGTTACAATGTCCATCAATAAATTTTGAAGGGGAGCGTCTCAAAACTAATTCATCTTTGAGAGATAAATCTTGAATTTTTGAAGAAGAGGATCTCAAAACTATATCATATTTGAGAGATGAATCTTACATTGGCATTGCCTCGTATAATTCTAATTCATCTATTAATTCATATTTGATAGATGAATCCTGAATTGGCATTGCCCCACGCAATAGATCATTTGTACAATGTATTATACTAAAAAAATGAAATTGGCTAACAATATTTTTTACTTTTCCATGCAGTTGTTTTAGCCTCTCCTTCTTAACTTGGTACACACTTTTCATCTGGTTGGACACAAGTTCAGAATTGGTGAAAACTACAATTCCATTTGATCCATACTCCTTAGATTTTCCCAAGCCTTCTATCAATGCAATATAATATGCCTCGTTGTTTGTTGTTCTTCCCAGTCTATTCATTTTCTTTTGGACGACCTTGTTAGTCGCAATATTGGAAAACACATATGTAATCACTGCTTTCCCTGGATTGGGATAATAAGAAACATATGCATAATTTCCATTTTCAACCATATTTAGTGGGTTTTTTTATCCCTGAAAAAAACAAATTCAATAAAATATATTAAATTAACATTTATTGAAAATGCATGGGAGAAATGACACATGTGTGTGAGATAAATGACATGTGCATGGTTTCTCTTAAAGTTTGACTTAAATTTTATGGTATAATTCACATCTAGAAATGAGATGCGTTAAAGATTGCATTGCATAGAGTTTAAGGGAGATTAATGACACATATACATGGTTCATGCATGGTTTGCATAAAATTTTGCCTTAAAATTTATGGCAGAAATCATATCTAGAAATGGCATGCCTTAAGAAATGATGAGATCCAGAGGCTACCTGGCCCTTTACAGACTCCTTTATAACTTGTGGAAGTTAAGACTCAACAAAAAAACTAAAATCCTATGGAAGTTCAACCACTTTAGGTTCAGTTTTTAGGCCTTAAAGTTTTCCTTGAATTAATGGGGGAAAGCCTTGATTTTGGGGGATCCTATCCTATGGAAGTTCAACCACTTTAGGTTCAGTTTTTAGGTCTTAAAGTTTGCCTTGAATTAATGGGAGAAAACCTTTAGTTTGTGGGAGAAATGACATTTACATGGTTTGCAAAATTATTTTATGCACTTACTAAAACAACTAGTGGTAGTGGTTGATGAATTTATGTCAAAAGTCACACCTTTATGAGTTTGTGGGAGAAATGAAATAGAAATGACACATGCCTTAAAGTTTGCCTAAAATTTTATGGGAGAAGGGAGAAATGATACATGTACAAGGTTTTCCTTAAAGTGGTAGTGGTTTATGGATATTAAAATGAAGAACTTCTATTTTTGTTCCAAAGATTGACTGTAGGAGCATCTACTGGATATGTCACCTTTGAGAAAATATGAGATCCAGAGGCTACCTGGCCCTTTACAGATTCTACCTTTAGAACTTGTATAAGTTAACACTCAACAGATAGACTAAAATCCTATGGAAGTTCAAAATCCAATGAGAGTTCAACCACTTTAGGTTCAATTTTTAGGCCTTAAAGTTTGCCTTGAATTAATGAGAGAAAGCATTATTTTGTGGGAGAAGTTACATTTACATGGTTTGCAAAACTATTTTATGCACTTACTAAAACAACTAGTGGTAGTGGTTGAGGAAGTTATGTCAAAAGTCGTGCACCTTTATGAGTTTGTGGGAGAAATGACAAATTGCCTTATAGTTTATGGGAGAAATGAAATAGAAATGACACATGCTTTAAAGTTTGCCTAAAAGTTTATGTGAGAAGGGAGAAATGACACATGTACAAGGTTTGCCTTAAAGTGGTAGTGGTTTATGGATATTAAAATGAATAACTTCTATTTTTGTTCCAGAGATTGACTGTAGGGGCATTTACTGGATATGTCACATTTGAGAAAAGATGAGATCGAGAGGCTACATGGCCCTTTACAGACTCTGCCTTTATAACTTGTAGAATTTAACACTCAACAGACAGACTAAAATCATATGGAAGTTCAAAATCCGATGAGAGTTCAACCACTTTAGGTTCAATTTTTAGGCCTTAAAGTTTGCCTTGAATTAATGGGAGAAAGCCTTTAGTTTGTGGGAGAAATGACATTTACATGGTTTGCAAAATTGTTTTATGCACTTACTAAAACAACTAGTGGTAGTGGTTGATGAAGTTATGTCAAACGTCACATCTTTATGAGTTTGTGGGAGAAATGACAAATTTCCTTATAGTTTATGGGAGAAATGAAATAGAAACGACACATGCCTTAAATTTTGCCTAAAATTTTATGGGAGAAGGGAGAAATGACACATGTACAAGGTTTGCCTTAAAGTGGTAGTGGTTTATGGATATTAAAATGAAGAACTTCTATTTCTGTTCCAGAGATTGACTGTAGGGGCATTTACTGGATATGTCACCTTTGAGAAAAGATGAGATCCAGAGGCTACCTGGCCCTTTACAGAGTTTGCCTTTATAACTTGTAGAAGTCAACACTCAAGAATTTTACAAGAATTTTACAACTTGAACATCAACCTACACTATCATATTATTACTGTACATAATCTATATTATTAATATCCATTACATCATAAAACACTCCACTTTTAACATTTTACAAGATTACAAGCATCATGGAAGGTGTAAATTTAGGTACATTAATGAAATACATTGGACTGATTTAAATATTACAAGAATTCCGAGTTGCTGAATTATCTCTGTGAATTTCTTTGCGGTATTTAATTTTGTTCATTCTGTGTGAATTTCTGTTCATTCTGTTGATGAATTCTGTGTGAATTTCTGTTCATTCTATTGCTGAATTCTGTGTGAATTTATGTTCATTCTGTTGTTGAATTCTGTGTGAATTTATGTTCATTTTGTTGCTAAATTCTATGTGAGTTTCTTAATTATGTTCATTCTGTTGCAATTAACTCAAATAAAATGTGTTCTAGAAATATGTTGCACAAAATACCTGAATTAATTTAAGTATCATAATTGAGATGTACATAGAAATATTTCTAATGTAATTATAAAAAATTAAATATGTACAGTACATGTGTGGAGGGCAAACACATAGTATAAGAGACTAAGGATATTTGTACAAGGGGGTTTTTCCTGAATTATAAAAGAATAGATTTGTGTAAGAAAATATAAATCTAATTATACTTTGAATTGAGTTAATAAAGTCAAAGTAGTGATTCTAAAAAGCCTGGAATTTTAGGATGTAAATATATATAAGAATCAAAGGCAAATTGAATGAAATAAATGAAATTATATACCTTTGTTATCAAATCTGGAGTTGGATATAAATTATCAATTTCTGTAACAAAAGCTTGAAAAGAAAGAAATTCTAGATCTTTGTTATAGTTTCCAAGAGTGACATGAAGGATCGAAACAAGGGAAACAGAAAATCAACGAAAAAAATAAAGAAATTAAAAATAACAAAATAAAAAATACATAAGAGTGAAATTGAAATCAAATTTCATCAAGACATGCAAGTATCTATCTGTCTCTAGGTGGGTAAATCTCAAAATTAAGGCACTAACATGAAAGCATATCCTAGCAATGTTGGTTGTCTAAATAAATCAATTGTATCTGTAAGCTCGTCCCCCCGAAGGCTCAATAGTGGTATTATATAAATAACAATAATCATGGATAGGTGATATCATATTGGAATATTAAGCTTAGCTTAGTTGTTGTATCTACTTAGATTACACATTGGTATATAGGTAATCAATTACAACCATTACTCTAGTGATATAAGTTCTATGTAATCAATTAACTCATCTTGAATAGATATGGATAATACGTATATCATCGTAAGTATAACATGATTAAGCTTTAGCTCATCTTGAATAGATATGGATAATATGTATATCATCGTAAGTATAACATGATTAAGATGTATTGTATATACTCTTATACTAGGTACTTTTTTGACCATGGTTAAGATATGGCCATTACAGATAGAGTAACGAATAGCACTAGTGATAACAAGAGATATGAGATCGAACTAGCATAATGAATGGTAATCACACCATGTATGCCTTGTAAGCTAATTCCATATTAGCTCTTCTCTATGATATCAGTATGAATAAGGTGAATGATTGCCCTATAACATGAGTAGTTACTATAAGCTCAGAACATGAAACTACCAGCTTATGCATAATATAAGTACTAGTATAATCATGTTTACATGAATATAAAGTGTTACTATATACATCACTACTAGTAATTATGTAGAGACTTATATGCTTATATGTGAACATTGTAAGTACCATATGTATTCAGACTAGTAAGCTTTCTGTGAGAAGGTGATATAAATATCTTTGTAAGTAGAAGCTATACCACCAACATCAAGCTTATTATGGAAACGTAGTAGATAAGCTTATATGAACCAACGTAGATGAGTACTATAGCTTGTAAGGGTAATGAAAGAACAGAGAAACATGGAAGCTTCTTATACTTGTAATTAGCTTATACTGGTACAATGTGATTAGCACTTGTAGTATATAGCTATACAAGATACGAGTGAGTATAAGTATTAGAAAGTCCTGCTATGTTGAAGGCATCTAATTGAGTGAGTTCCTGTGGTTTAGATGTTATGCTCTTATGTACGTGATGTTCTGGTTGGTGATGCGACTGTGTACTATATGTGATGTGTTGGTTCCTGTTGTGTATCTAATGGAGAATGGCTAGGTAGTGAATTGAGAATCCTGGTAAGTGGTTAAAGTCGAGTAGAAAGCATTTAAGTGCTATCCAAATGATGTATAGTACCCGACCGAATTCCTAACTTAATTTGCATACTATAATAGAGGTTTATTTCAATTACCATACCATCTCCAAAATTTCCATTGGCATAGGCTCCATCAAAGAATCCTCTCACATAGACATTCATATTAATAACCAGTTTGTCCAATTTTTTCTTAGCTAAAATATGATTAGGAACTTATTCATTAAAAGAATTCATAAAGTTGACAACAATCATAAAGGGATTAGTTTGAGAGTTTTTAAAAATAACCTTATTCCGATGATTCCATATACCCCATAAAACATAAGACAACAAGTAAGGGATTTTAGAACATGTATTCTTTTTAGTCGAGTTCTACAAACAAGCTTCTAAAGACAAACCAAACCAACATAATTATAGTTGAAAGGAACTAATAACAAACTCCCAAATTTCCACTATGTTTAAACAAGAAATAAAAAAATGTCTGGTTGATTCTTCATTCATTTATGATAGCATACCTGTAAATTCAATGACAGAGGAGAGGGATAGCATACCTGGAAATTCACAGACGACAAAAGGATGAAGCCGAAATGAGAAAACGAGCTGAGAGATCGCCGAATACATCGTGGAGGACGCAGACCAAATTCCCTGTGAACAAAAAAATTAAAATTAAAATCAAACAAAAAAAGTTCAACAAAAAAAAATTACAAAAAAAACAGAGCAACACCTAACCTCATCGCCACGGTGCAACAGAGCAACACCTCACCTCACCTCGTCTCCCAAAACCTCACCGTAACAGAGCAAACACACATACGCGAGACGGACATACGCAAGACAACAAACAGACAACGGTAATACGCCCGAAACCTCACTGCAACAGAGCAAACACATAGACACGAGACAACAAATAAACAATGCCAATACGCCCGAAACCTCACTGTAACTGAGAAAACACATAGACGTGAGAAATACAAACAAACAACGATATTATGCCCGAAACCTCACCGCAACAGAGAAAACACACAGACGCGAGACAACAAATAGACAACGGTAATATGCCTTAAACCTGTTAAATTTTGCGGGCTGATATATTTATAAGAAAAAATTTGGCCTAACTATTTAAAATTTTGGCTGAACTAATAGTTCGACCAAACTATGGTTGCCGGTTTTCCCATCTCTAACCAAAAATCTGTTTGCCCATGTCGTCAATACGCTGTCAATGTAAACGAAAGAATTAGTTCGGCCGAAATAATTTCGAAAGTTCAGCCGAACTCTAGAACAGTTCGGCCGAACTTTTAAAAATGGTCAGCTGAATTGTTGGGAAAATGACTTTTCCGCCCCCAATTCTCACAAAAGTGTAACCCACCTTTGTGGGTTTACCCATAACTCTCTGAATACCATGGGCACTATCTTAAACACTCTTATTAAAGAGGATATATTTTCTCTGGATGACGTTCAGTCTAGGATTAATAAGCTCGATAATGGGAAAGCTAGATATTTTGAAGGATATCAAGCTGAGATATTTAAAATGGTAATATGTATCCTCATTCGTCATCTCCACAAGCTTCTCAATTTGGCTGTAAAGCATAGATTCCCTAAGCTTTGGACGCAAAGCCTTATTGTTCCTATCTTTAAAAATGGGGACAACAACGTTCCCTCTAACTATAGGACCATTATGATTAGCCACATCCTAGCCAAGCTTTATGGGCTCATTTTAGAAAATAAGCTTAAACTTTGGCTTGAGAACCAGGGTAAAAGGTCTAAAGGGAAAGATGGTTTTAGGAGACATCACTTGACTATCGACCACCTTGTCACTCTCAAGATCATTACTGAGGAATGTCGCAATAACAAAACAAATCTCTTTTCTTGTTTTGCGGACTTTAGAAAAGCTTTCGACATTGTCCATCAAGATAACTTTCTAGGAGAGACTTGAAGAGGTCATGGTTCTTCCTGATCTGAGGATTACTGTATTCTGCCTCTACGAGACTGTCATTGCCAAGCTTAAGACCAACGAAGGGTGGTCTAAAGATATTAAATGCAATATTGGGGTTAAGCAAGCGTGTCCCCTATCCCCTACCCTTTTTTATATTTACATCAATAAGCTAGAGGAGTGTCTAGAAACTGCGGGTTGCAAGGTCATTGAGCTCGCTGGCATAATCATTACTCTTCTCCTTTACACTGATGATATTGTTCTTCTTGCAAAAAGGCATGATGAACTAGACAAGAAGCTTAAGACTCTTCATGTATACTGCTCCAAGTTGGGTATGATAGTTAATACGGACAAGACTAAATTCATGATCATTAAGTCCAATAGGATCACCCATGGTAGTTTCGTCTATGATAACCATTGTCTAGGGTAGGTTTCTTCTTATAAATATTTGGGTATTGACTTTCCTCATCCATTCAACTAGAATTATAACATAGATAAAATAATTATTGGATGCTAGAAATCTTATTATGATCTTGAAAACAATTGTAAGGTGGTTGATCTTTACATATAGAATAAAAAAAGGTTCCTCTTTGAGACTCTCGTCACCCCTGTTGTCTTATATGGATGTGAAGTTTGGGGTTGTAGTATATCTAGAGAGCCGTGGAGAAATATTGAGATGATCCAAAAGAAATTCATAACCTATAACCTCAAGATCAAGGGATATACTCCCTGTCCTATCCTATTGATCAAAGCTGGCCTGTCCCCCATTGAAATTATGGCTATGTTTAGATATATTATGGATAAGAAGAAGCTTTACAACATGGAATCTAAGAGTCTCCCAAAAATTTCTCCTAGCTTTAGTCAAAACCCCCACTTGCGCCTCAAGTGCGGGCGGCATAAGGATGCCCAGTGTTGGCTCAACCTTTTGGGGACTATGGAAGAGATCATCATGGGAAGCAAGGATAATATGAAAGATACTATTACCTCCAATTTTAAGGCGAAGATGTGGGATGATAAGGAGTTGGAGGGTAAAAGGAAGCTAAGATACTATAAGGAGGTGATCAACCCCACCCTTGATAACCAAAATTATCTCTCTATGTTGGTCAACACTAAGAAGAAAATGAACATCGCTAGGATAAAAACTAATTCTCATGAGCTTTGGAGTGAGACTCGGCAGTGGTCTACTCCCAAGACTCCCTAGGATGATAGAATCTGTCAGATTTGTGATGCTAAGAAGGTGGAAGATGAAAAACACTTCCTTTTAGTCTGTCTGTCTCTTGCCCACATGCGCCCTCAATTCCCTATCATCAACCACACCTCCACTTATTAAGCCAATACAACTATAGCGATCTTCGAGTGCTTCTTTCCCTTCTCCTTGATCATAGAAACAAGATTTTGAAGAATGACAATTAGTCTTTTCTTTTCTTGAGGTCAGATGAACCACATCGGTCTTAGTGGATGTTAATCATCATCATCATCATCATTATCATTATTAATTTTGTAATTTATATAATTATTAAATAAATATTTTAAATTTAAATTATATATATATATATATATATATATATATATATATATATATATAATTTTAAAGTTTTTAACCATAATATTTTTATAATTATTATAAAAATAAAAATAAAAACATTTTACAATAATAAATTTAAAAAAATAATCTTTTAAATGATTGGAAAATATTATTATAAAATAATTATTAATAACAACTAATAAAATATATTGTATAAAATAATTCATTTAAATAAAAATTAATAAAATATATGATATAAAATAATTAATTTAAATAAAAAAAAATACTCTACAAAATAATTAAATTGAATAGAAATTAATAAATATTTAAAAAATATTTATATATAATTAACTAAATCATTTGGGGTTTTCACCATGAAAAAGATCACATTTTAAACCATGTATAAAATAATTAATTTAAGTAAGAGTTAAAAAATTATTATTAACACATTCATATAATTGCCTGAATTATTTGAGTTTTGAATTTGAAAAGGGCTCCCAGACTTAATTTAAGGGAATGATATTAAAATATTCTAAACTTATTAATTTAAATTAGTTTTATATAATATTTCGAAAATATATATGTAAAATTTGTAAATTTATAATTTATAATTTAAATTTTTTCCGAAAGTGAAAAAGATATATATATATTTTTATATATAGTTACTATATATAACCAGTAATGTGACTTACGACTGTGTGATTGCTTAATTTGATTTTAAAGAACATATACAGCTCTATGGTATCTGTGACAAGTACTGGGCTCACAATTGTGTGGTTGATTCTTAGATTTTGAGTATAAGAGAATATATACAGCTTATCTAAGAACTTTGTGGTTGAATACTTTGATATTCTTATATTTTGAGTATAAGTATCTACCGTTCATCTAACATTACTGTGTCTTTGACGTAATGAAAAAATGAGCCATTGAAGATTGAAAAACACTTGGAGTACAGGAACGAAATCTTTTTAAAAAGAAGTTTGTGTAGAGCACGAAATCTTTTAAGAAATACAAGTTGTCTTTTTAAAAAGAAGTTTGTGTAGTGCACGAATTTTTTTTAAGAAATACAAGTTTCCTGAGGATGGTGGTAACTGTGATCATAATTTTGGAATTGACGAAGTTTTCATGGCACAACCTTTTACAGGTTGAGAAAACCAATGCGATAAGACATTTCGAAGACTATTATGTTTGGTAAAGTTTATTTTTGGGCTATTCACTATTTATTTAATGTGATGTGACATATATTGTTTATTTTGGTGTGGCATATGCTATCTATTTTTAGATTTAAAGTAGTGTTTATTTTTAAATTTAAAATAATTTAAATTTAAAAGTGAACAATATATACTACACCACATTAAATAGTACATAACCGAAAAATAAGACTCACCACTACGATTCCACTTATGTGTACTCACAATACTTTCTATAGTAAAACATGACACTCCTAAAATTCTTTTAATCTTTTTTTTTTGTAAATATAGTAGGGCCTCTCTATTGACTTTTTATCATTAACATGCAGGTTACAGTAAGATAAAATCTTTCTATGGCCTCAACCTGCCCGTAGGAAACCAGGTCTGTTGGCCGTCTTAGTGCGTGAAAAGCATTCCAAAATTGAAATAGTTTCATTTATCTATACCCCACATGGGCTAATTGGGCTATAACATTCCTATCTAAATGCAGATAATAAAAAACAAGTTCATACAAAATTACAGATTTCATAAAACATCAGTAAAGGAGCATCTATGCTTCAGAAGAAGAAACAGGGGCAGGGTCTTTGACTTTGGACCCTGGCATGTCTACTTGTTGGAGTTGTTGCATTTGCTTTTCCATACGGCCAACCCTGTCATCGAGCCTGGCCATGCGGTCCGCTGCTTGGTACTGGGTGATCTTGATATGGTATAACTGCTCTTGCATATCCTGGAGCTTTTCCATTATAAGAGATTCTAGCTTTGCTGAGTCAAGTTGAGCTTGTTCAGGAGGGAAACTCTGCATGGCCTTTGCAAGAAGGCATTTTGCTATCCAATAGGTATGAATTGTCTGGTTGAATAAGGTGAGGCGTCCTCTAGTGTTCCCTGGATCAGTAATAAAGTCTATGATCTCAGCTTCAGTGGTATTATCTTCAGGGTCTATCTGAATTTCTCTCTCCCAGCCCTTGATTACCTTAATCTCTTAATCTTATTGCTCATTTCTATTCCCAATAAATGAGGGAGTAGTTTTGTTTCTGGCTATGAAAATGCTGAATTCCACCTGTTGTTAGTGAGTTAATTAATCCTAGAAGTGATTCTATTTCATATTTCTAACACATAGCTTCAGTGTTCTACACTCATATTAGTAGCATTATAGATATGTAAGTTTCATTGTAAAAGCTTCCATTCAAAATATGGATATCTAGATAATGAGAGACTTTGTTTTAGTCACTTATTAATTTAGAGTGGTTGATCTTAGGATGATAATTGAGTAGGGAAGGCTTATTTTCACTATCAGATGTCAAATTGACATTTTAGGATGATAATTGAGTCAGAGATGGTTCACTCTGGCTTTTAGATGTTAAATTGATTGTAGTTGAAACACATTCACCAAATGATTGTGGAAGGGTGAATATGTGTTGTATTTTTTTAATGGTTGGCTTCAGGTACTGATAGTTAGTTCGGTGGTATTGTGCATGGGTTTTTCACATAGTTGATCAAGGGAACTATGGTTATGTTCTAATTCAGGGTTATGGATTGAGGTTTATATGTATTATAATATTGAAAGAAATATACTGAAAAAACAATCTGATACCCAGGATTAATTTTTATTTTTTATTTTTTATTTTTAATATATTCTGACCATTGTATATTTTTTTATGTTTTAAGAATTTGTTTGTAGGTAATTTCTATACAGAATTAAAACCTATAATATATTTCCTTTCAGATACCAAATTCATGTAATGCTTGTATTTGATAAAATAAGTGATACTAAGGTAAGTGATGCTTCACTTTAAAATACCAAATACTTACAGTTGAGACACATGCACATAATGATATAGTAACTTTAAAATACTAAATACTTATAGTTGATATAAATACATTATTTTTTTATAAAATGATATAAATTTATACTGTTTATTTTTTAAAATAAAAATACACAAAATACATTTAAATTCAAATATACAACATTCACATAATTCAATTTAAATACAAAATTATCTTTAAAAAATATGCATTTTCACTTTAATCACCATTTCAATGAGGTTGAGCTTTTTTAATTTCAAAATAGTATATCATTGTCTTTTCTTTTTAGTAAGTAATATTTTGAATTTAATGTTAATAAAAGCTTTTGTATCGTTGTAAGTAATATTTTGAATTTATATATATAGTTTAAATGATTTAATAATTAAAAATTATGAGTTTTTTTTTTTTTTTTTTTTAAATTATGAATTTGAAATTAGAGAAATAAAATTTATAATTAATATTAATTCATTGTGATAAAGTTTGAGAAATATAAATCTTGTCAAATCACAAATTCCTACTGATATTTTATTTATGATTCTTATTATTAAATATATATCTATTTGTTAGGGAACGTGGATGATAGATGTCTGTAAATTGACCAATTTCTTATTGTGAATCGTGAGATAACCAACCGAATAACTCGATTCCTTTTTGAAGCAACGAGTTAGAAATAGGAGATGAGATGAGGGCGTGAATTAAGAATTAATATCTGGTCTCTAGGGGAAGTAAAAACAACTATGATGCTCCCTCTCTCAGAACCGCAGCAATCTAATCCAAGGGACTATGTATACTCTTGCAGGTAATTCTTAATGTTCAATTCAGTTTTTTCAATATTTAGAATACTTGCATTTAGAATCGCATTGGATTGAGAGGATTAAAGATTTGAAGAGATTTTTCACTTTCATCAATTTTAGTTATGTGTATAGGGAGAAAAATATAGAAGCAGATAGGTTGTCTAGAAAAAGACTAATTGGGAGATTCGGAGAAATGTTTTATGAGCTCTATAATATTTCAGGCATTGGAGCGGAGGGCAAAGTAATTTTCAATTAGAAGTTTTTAGCTGTATTCCTTTTTTGGAACTGTGTAAAGAGATCTTCAACTCTTTCTGAACTAGATAATTTTGTTTAAGCTGTCCTGAGAGATTTAGAAACATTGAAAGGTCAGAGTGTTTTTTGTGACGATGCTGAAACAATATGACTGAACTGAATGATGTAATGGTTACTCTGATGATATTTTGACTTGTGCGCTGGTCCACTATATAATACCAGTAGTATTTTTCTGGCTGAAAAAAAAAATGATTACCTGCATTTTTATATATAAAGCTTAACAATTTTTTTTTTAAAGTTTGTCTTCAACCATGTATATGTCATTCCTAAGTAAATTCATAGCACTATAATACTGTGATTTACCAAAAATATTAAATATATTTGAAAACGTTTGATGACACAAATAAGACAAGAACATTGACAGTGCAGTGGTGAAGGCCAAGGTTGCCACTGACAGAAACGGCAACAACTATGAAGGGATCATTATTGTACACTTCGGTTGCTGGATTTTTCTAAAATTTAGGGTGATTTTGAAACACTTTTCCAATAAAAAAAAATACAAATATGAGCTTAAACCATTTAAAAAATATAAAAATAAACTCAAGCAACTTCAATTTCAATCTTAATCAAAGTTGATCTTTTTTATTTTAGGTTACGTCGTGTAAACTTTAAAGATATAAACCAGAGATATTAGTTTGTAGATTTATGCGTACCCAAATCGTGTTTATAATGAATGCCCATACGCCCGTATTCCACAACTCAGAGATCGAAGTAGAATTCTGGTTGCATAACGTAAGGCTCCAGCCATTCAGTCCAGGCTACTGGCGAACACAAAGGGACAAGACTAAAAACATAAAACCATCATGAATTTATATAAAACATAAAGGGACAAGCTCTAAAAACTAATTTTATTGAATTCAATGTTTGATTTTATAATTTTATGTGAGAAAATAAACTCTAGTTAATAAACAGAGACACGCTCTGAAAATCCAACAGATTAAGATATAAACACATGATATACAAGATAAGTTGGTTGATAAAAAATCACAACCATGGCCATAAAGATACGAAATATATACTAACTATTTAACTTTATTGCTCAGAGTATAGAATAGGTAATATTTTGTAGGTTATGAATTGCTTTTGTAGATTCTGAGTTGTTTTTAAATATAAAAAAGAATATGTATAACTATTTTTTAAATCTCCTCACCAAAGGGAGACCAAGTAAAATTACTTTAGAGAGTCCATATGAGTACATTAAATCTTTAGAAAGATGAAGAGAAGAAAGAGAAAACCATTTTAAACTATAATTAACTACAATGTTTGACAACAACCACAAATCGTTAGAAAATAAAATAATCTCACTAGAAACTGAGCTCCAAGGAATGAAAGGTAGAATTCAAGAAGTCGAACATGTTAAGTAAAATGACACTTTGAAAAGTGAGATTAAAAATCTAAAAGACAAACTACATAATAACTTATCCCTAAATAACACAAAAAATAAATTAGATATTAAACACATAAAAGAAGAAATTAATAAACTAATTGTACTCGACCATGAGCGCCACAAAAGAGCCTTACACCTTATAATTGATGGTATAGAAGAACACAACAATTAAGACACATTAGAAATAGCTAAAGAACAATTAAAGACAAAACATGAAATTCAAACAACTTATCTCACCGAAGCAATAAGGGTAGGAAAGATAATTGAGCATAAACACAAACTATTACATGTTAAGGTCAATTGTAATGACCATAAATTAGATATATACATAGAAAATTCCCAAGCCTAAAAGGAACAAGAAACTTCATAAATGAAGATCTCATTCTAGAAGACCAAACTGAAATTAGGAAAGAAGTCCAAAATGACAAGGAGGCAAGAAAATAAGGGAAATGGGAAATCACTAGGAATATAAAAGCTATTATTAGAGATAGAGTCTCAAATACGGGTGATAAATATGGAATATAATCACTCTGGATCCTCTTCTAGAATTTCCATGGTTTTCCATGGTGTAAAGGTCCTATGTTAAGTTGGATCCCGAGTGATATTGATCTTATTATTTCAGTTGAAACTTGGGAGCATGATGAATCTAGGGTCCCTCACCTTGACGGATTCAATCTTTGGTCAGCTTGGAATAAGAAATCCTCTGGGAGAGGTTTTGGGGTTATAGGTTGTTATATTAGGAACATTGTTTTCTTTCACATCCGACTTCATAAAATTGAACCCTTCAATCAACAGATTTGGATCAAGATATCTGATTATACAACCTTGCAATCTGTTATTTTTCCCCTATAACTCTACATCTTGTGAGAAAAACAACCTCGATAAGAATTTCCCTTTCAATACCTTAGAAAAATACACCTAAAACCTAAGTAATGAAGGTAATATCCTTTTGATTGGGGACTTTAATGCTCGAACTACTACTAAGTAAGCTATTATGTTAAATAAAAAATCTAACCCTGACCCCTTGTAGGTTGATGAGGATGGTAACTTAGCTAATAGATTCAAGAGAAACTCTGAAGACATAGTCGAAAAATTATTTGGCACCGTGCTCCTCAAACTTTGTAGTTCCCATGACCTAATCATTTGTAATGGTATTAACAAGTGGCCTCTCTATGGTCAAATGACTTTTTTCCATGGGCTAGGTAGCACCATCATGGATTATGTGATTTTTGACACCCATTTCCTCAACTGTATTACAAAAATTAAGCCACTTAATGGGTACGAGACTAACTCTGACCACATAATTTTGTCTTTATCCCTCGATCTTGTTATGCATACCACCCACACCCAGGAGATCAGTGAAAGAAAAAGACACATTCGCTTCAATAGAAGTAGTGTCGACATTTTCTTAAGGGAATTAGAAAGGGATTTAGTCTCCCTAACTTATAATAACAACATTGATCAAATCTGTCACCATTTTACTACTACCCTATCCACTACCATTAGCAAGTTATCTAATGAGACATTGTATAAGCATAATAATAGAACTTCCAATCCTTGGTATGAAAAATACTGTAAAAATGGAAGGAAAATGATAAGAGATGCTCCTAATGAAATCATTAAGATCCATAATATAACTATATACAAAGCTCTCATCAAGAGGAAGAAGAGGCCATATATTAATAAGAGACACAAGCATCTTCTCCACCTCTCTAAAGTTGCGCCCAATTTTTTTTAGCGGAATGTGCTTGTTTGAACTGCTACTAAGCAAGCTATTAGTTAAGTAAAAACTCTAACAATGACCCCTTGTGGCTTGTCGAGGATGGTAACTTAGATAATAGATTCAAGAGAAACTCTCAAGACATAATTGAAAACATATTTGGGACCATGCTTCTCAAACTTTGTAGTTCCCAGGACCTAATCATTTGTAATGGTATTAACAAGTGGTCTCTCTCAGGTCAAATGACCTATTTCCATGTGTTAGGTAGCAACATCATGGATTATGCAATTTCTGACACCCATGTCCTCAACCATAATGCAAATTTTGAGCTACTTAACGGGTACGAGTCTGAACCTGACCACAAACCTTTGTCTTTATCCCTCAATCTTGTTATGCATACCACCCACATGCAGGAGATCAGTGAAAGAAAAAAACACATTCACTTCGATAGAAATAATGTCGACCTTTTCATAAGGGACTTAAAAATGGATTTAGGCTCCCTGACTTATAATAACAAAATTGATCAAATATATCACCATTTTACTACTAGCCTTTCCACTACCATTAGAAATTTCTCTAATGAGACATTGTATAAGCAGAATAATAGAACTTCCAATCCTTGGTATGACAAAGACTATAAAAATGCCAAGAAAGCAATCATAGATGCCCTTAATGAAATCATTATTCTCCATAATATAAGTATATACACATATCTCATCAAGAGGAAGAAGAATTCATATATTAATAAGAGACACAAGCATCTTTTACACCTCACTAAAGTTGCACCCATAAATTTTTTGCAGAATGTGCTTGTTCGTAAAACTAAAGATAATCATTCTATCCTCTTAGAAAATTGGGATGACTATTTTAAGAAGTTGTATAAGTATTTGAATACCATGGGAACCATCTTCAATGCTCCTATTAAGGAGGATATATTTTCTCTGGATGACGTTGAGTCTGGGATTAATAAGATCGCTAATGGGAAAGCTAAATATTTTGAAGAATACCAAGTTGAGATCTTTAAAATGGGAATATTTATCCCCATTCCTCATCTCCAGAAGCTTCTCAATTTGGTTGTAAAACATGGATTCCCTAAGCTTTGGACGCAAAGCCTTATTGTTCCTATCTTTAAAAATGGGGACAACAATGTTCCCTCTAACTATAGAACCATTATGATTAGCCACATCCTAGCCAAGCTTTATGGGATCATTTTAGAAAAGATGCTTAAACTTTGGCTTGAGAGCCAGGGTAAAAGGGCTAAAGGGCAAGCTAGTTTTATGAGACATCACTCCTCTATCGACCACCTTGTCACTGTCAGGATCATTGTTGAGGAATGCCACAATAGAAAAACAAATCTCTTCTTCTTTGTTGTGGACTTTATAAAAGCTTTTGACACTGTCCATCGAGATAAGTTCTGGGAGAGACTTGAAGAGATTATGGTTCCTCTTGATCTGAGGATTGTTGTGATCTGAATTTACGATACTATCATTTCCAAGATTAAGACCAATGAAGGGTGGTCTAAAGATATTAAATGCAATATTGGGGTTAAGCAAGGGTGTCCCCTATCCCATACCCTTTTTGGTATTTACATCGATAAGCTAGAGGAGTGTCTAGAAACTGTGGGTTGCAAGGGAACTGAGCTTGCTGGAATAATCATTAGTCTTCTTCTTTAAAGCGATGATATTGTTCTTCTTGCAAAAATCCATGATGACCAAGACAAGAAGCTTACGAGTCTTCATGTCTACTTCTCCAAGTTGGGTATGACAGTTAATATCAACAAGACTAAAGTCACGAACATTAAATCCAATAGGATCATCCATGGTAGTTTCGTCTATGATAACCATTGTCTAGAGTAGGTTTCTTCTTATAAATATTTGGGTATTGAATTTCCTCATCAATTCAACTAGAATTATAACATTGAGAAAATAATTATTGGAGGCTCGAAAGCTTATTATGATCTTGAAAGCAATTGTAAGGCTGTTGATCTTTACATATAGAATAAAAAAAGGTTCCTCTTTGAGACTCTGGTCACCCCTATTGTCTTATACGGATGTGAAGTTTGGGGTTGAAATATATCTAGAGAGTCATGGAGAAAGATTGAGATGATCCAAAAGAAATTCATAACCTATAACCTCAAGATCAAGGGAAATACTCCCTATCCTATCCTATTAATCGAAGCTGGCATGTCCCCCATTTAAAGTACAACTATGTTTAGATATATGATGTATAAGAAGAAGCTTTACAACATGGAATCTAAGAGGCTCCCAAAAATTGTTTCTAGATTTAGTGAAAGCCCCCACCCGCACCTCAAATACGGGTGACATATGGATGCCCAATCTTGGCTCAACCTTTGGGGCACTAAGGAAGAGATCATCATGGGAAGCAAGGATAATATGAAAGATACTATTACCTCAAATTTTAAGGCCAAGATGTGGGATGATAAGAAGTTGGAGGGTAAAAGGAAGCTAAGATACTATAAGGAGGTGATCAACCCCACCCTTAATAACCAGAATTATCTCTTTATCTTGGTGAGCACTAAGAAGAAAATAAACATCACTAGGATAAAATCTAATTTTCGTGAGCTTTGGAGTGAGACCGGGTAGTCTACTCCTAAGGCTCTCTGGGATGATAGAATCTGTCATATTGGTGATAGTAAGAAGGTGGAAGATGAAAAACACTTCCTTTTAGGCTGCCCGACTCTTGCCCACATTCACTCCCAATTCCCTACCACAACTCCAATATTCTTAACTTATTAAGGCAGTGCAACTATAACGATATTGGAGCGCTTCTTTCCCTTCTCCTTGATCACATAAACAAGATTTTGAAGAATGACAATTAGACTCTTCTTTTCTTGAGATCCAATAGACCACATCAATCTTAGTAGACGTTAATCATATATATATATATATAATTTTAAAGTTTAAAGTTTTTTAACAATAATATTTTTATAATTATTATAAAAACAACATTTTATATTAATAAATTCATTAATAAAATATTTTATATAAAATAATTAATTTAAATAAAAATTAATAAAATATATTATATAAAATAATTAATTAAAATAAAAAATAATAAAATATACTCTACAAAATAATTAAATTGAATAAAAATTAATAACGTATTTTAAAAATATTTATATGTAATTAACTAAATCATTTGGGTTTTTCACCATGAAAAAAATCACATTTTAAACCATGTATAAAATAATTAATTTAAATAAGAGTTAAAAACAATATTATAAACACAATTATATACTTGCGTTATTCGAGTTTTGAATTTGAAAAAGATCCAGACTTAACTTAAAGAATGATATCAAAATTTTCTGAAGTAATTAATTTAAATATAGTTTTATATAATATTTTCAAAAAATATATAAATTTATAATTTTAATTTTTTCCATATTTAAAAAGAAGTTTATATGTAGTTATATAAAGACAACATTGATGATATAGGTGACCACAGTATATATAAATATAACAAGTATTGTGACTTACAATGTGTGATTGCTTAATTTGATTTTAGCAAGAATATATAAGAACGTATACAGCTGTATGTATCTGTGACAAGTACTGGGCTCACAATTGTGTGGTTGATTCTTAGATTTTGAGTATAAGAGAATATATACAGCTTATCTAACAACTTTGTGGTTGAATACTTTGATATTCTTATATTTTGAGTATAAGTATCTACAGTTCATCTAACATTACTGTGTCTTTGACGTAATAAAAAAATGAGCAACCGCATATTAAAAAAACGTGGAGCGGAGTGCAAGAAGGAAATATTTTTAAAAAGAAGTTTGTGTAGTGCACGGAAGTTTTTAAGAAATACAAATTTCGTAAGAATGGTTGGAAATGTGAAGATAATTTTAGAATGGACGAAGTTTTCATGGCGCAATCTTTTACAGGTTGAGAAAACCAATGGGATAAGACATTCCGAAGACTACTATGTTCCACTTATCTTTGCTCACAGTAGGAGGCTTCCATGAAGATGTCCCTGCCCAAAACTTTTTCTGAAACAAAAAAAAATCAATCTAATCTACTTGCCACTTGAAGCGTACCACCCCCAATGTTTATCCAAGTGAAAGTACCATTAATAGTGGGGATATCCACTAATCGTAATTCCTCAATAGAACAATCAAAAGTCACTTTCGATCCAATTTGCAAAGTCCACCCTTTTTCTCATGCAATGAAGATAAAATCACCACCTAGAATCCAAAGGGGATGTGATTTATCTCCCAAAATAGGCGGGTCATAAACCGTTCAAAAAGACACCATGTCTTTTGACCCCAAAAAACGAATTCTACTAGTCAAAACTTGAGAACTAGCCACCCAATCCTAAATTTAGAGTACTCCGTCCGGGTTCCACAAAACTAAAAGCCCTCCTACATTACCCCTATCATCGATAGGGGTGGTTCGACATACTCGCCAACAACTATCACTTATTTCCGACAATTTATTTATGGAAACATTGGTTTCTTGCAAAATCATTATCGTTGGCTTCTCTAGTTTGATCCTATTCTTCAGATAATTTTTCTTTCCTTTACCATTTAAAGCTCATATATTCTCAGTGGGAAACTTCATTGAAATGGGAGTTGTGATGGGGAAATACTCAGAGATTGCAGTTTCTTGTCCATAATTAATTAACTCCTCCCCTGTATCTTGAAGTAATTTTTGTGATGTTTTATACCTTTTCATTTTTCATTTTGGTGTTCTTGACAAGATCCTTACCCAACAATGTCTTACCCTTCTCACACATTCACTCGTCAATTTAATAACAATTACATCTAATAAGTATTGATGCTTCTTAGTCTTCCAATTGATATAGGATTTCGCAAATAATTCTCATTGTATAGGTGGTAGGTCTGCGAGATCATTCGCTTCCCAATCATTCAAAATATTGACTAATTTCTGCTCTTCCTCTGAAAGTGTGTCTTGGTTTTCCTTCCTCAATGGAATGGCCTTGCCAATCCCCAATAATTTAAAGAGATACTCTGTCTTCCCCTCCGTTGTTTCACCTTCAGGGGATTTACGCTTTGACTTACACCCAACATTTTCCAATTCTTTCTTTCATAGAGGACATTCCATAAATAGGTGTCCATGCTCATGACAATGTCGACATCAAAATGAAACATGTTCATAATCAAGGGTTTGAGACCCCATGATATTTTAAATTTATGGTCTTTGGTAACGGTTCAGAAATGTCCATATATACACAAAGACGAGTGTAAGACATATCTTTACCTCTATTTGTAACCTACAAAACTGTAACAAATGTACCCATAACATCCCCAATCACCTCCAATACTTCAGGGACCCAAAATGAGAGGTAGAGTCTCAACCAGAATGAGGCTGCCAAGAATTCCTCTTTATTAGGGTTGAAGCAATCCTTTTAATGTCACATGTAAATACCTGTATTGTTGAAGAAATAAGGGATGCCCTCAAAAACACTTTCTTGTCTTCAAGGTTAGAGAAAATTACGATAAAGAAACCCTTCTGTCCCAATCTCATATCAATTTCTCCTTGAGATTTCCATTTCTGCTATATCTCTCCAACTCTTTCTCCATAGGCCAACCTTCCACAAGCTTACAAACGAAAGCATGATATTTCATCCTTTTTCAATGTTTTTCCATAAACTTCGATGGAATTACAAATTTAGGGTTAATGGTCGCTTTAGGGAATTTTTTTCCATGTAAATTAGCTTTCCATTGTGCCCCAAAATAGGAAGTGTTAGGTCCCTATATTATTAGTATAGTCCCTTATTGTTGTTAGTGTAACCCCCTTATTGTTATTATTGTACTCTTGTAACCCCCATATTGTTATTATTGTGCCCTTAAATTATTATTGTTAGGTCAGCTAGGATTACATTGTGGCCCCACTAGGATTACATTGCTTATTTATGGACTTCTATATATAGAAGGAGGTTTTGTTCATTTGTATCATCCAAGAATTGTTCATTTATGTAATGTATTGGAGGTTTCCCCCCTCGAAGTGGCTTATTTCTAAGGCGTTGATATCTCTTTTCTTCTATTTTTGGAGCTGGTTACACAACATTTGGTATCAGAGCTTTGGATTCTAGGGTTTCGCTGCTCCAAACAGGTCATCGTGGCATTTTCGCTATAATTTTTTTCTACGAAGTTTCAGAAGCTGAAATTTTTAAGTGAGAAGCCAAAATCTGAACATCGTCACAAAGTTCAGAGCTTGGTTCACAATATTTTCGGAGATATGATCTGTGATTAGGTCATTTTGTAGTCTGAATTTAACCTAAACTTTTTTTCTACAAAGGTTCGAAGCTGAAATTTTTATAGTACGAGCCTGCAATCTGAGGAACATCATCGCAAAATTTCAGATATTGGTTCGCAATATTTTCGGAGATATGATTTGTGGAAGTTAGGGCTTTTTGAGGCTTCTGAATTTCATCTCAAAGAGGTGATCGTGGGAAAATATTCATAGCTCTCACTCTAAGCATCAGATTAGAATGTTGTAAAAAGTGGATGCAAGTGCACTGACTGCAGTTTTTGGTATATCAATTTTAGAGCCAAAGGAGGAAAAAGTGACACGTGGCAAGTCATACAAGTTAGCTCTACTGAACCAGTAAAAAATTGGGTCATTGTGGGAGATTGGACATAAATTTGCTTGAAGAATCCAAATCAGATCAGACCTGTGGCATTTGAAAGAAGCTTCAAAGGGCTACTATAGGGCTGAATTTCAAATATTGAGGATCCGCAATTATAGAGATAATGCAATTTCTATATTGAGCTTCTCAAAAGCAAGTAAAAGGTGTGTATTTTTTTTTTTTTTTTCCTGAATTGCATAAGTCTTGTTTGAAGAATCAAGTTGAATTGATTCCAAGGGCATATTTTAGAATAGATATTAGTATTGGATTCTAAAATGGCCCCTAAAAATAATTCAACACCCATTAAGGCTTTATAAATCTCTACTATGACTCATGAAGAAGAAGAATGGCAACATGATATATCAAAATTACAAGAGCAAGTGCAACAAATTTCGCTCTCACAAAGAGCAACAAAAAATGACATGAAAGTTTTGAAGAAAGACTTGGAAACTAAGATGGATGGTTTGAAGAAAGGCGTGGAATCTAAGATGGATGGTTTGAATAATGGCATATATGGCATGGAATCTAAGATAGATGGCATGGAATCTGGCATGGAATATAAGATGGATGACATGGAAGCTAAGATCGAAGAGAAAATGGAAAACATGAAAAATGATCTAAAAGTAGACATGGAAGGTTTGACAAAGTTGATACAAGAAATGTTTCCTAATGGTGAAAAGATAGTAGAGGAAACTCATGATGAGAACAAAATAAACATTAATCGTGATTTCATAAAATCTAATGTTGGCGGGAAGAACCACCATATTCCAAAAATGGATATGAGGAAGTTTGATGGAAAGGATCCTGTAACATGGATACTATAGATGGAGCAATATTTTGATCTCCATAATGTGCAAAACACACAAAAGGTACACATTGGAACTGTACATTTAGAACAAAATATATTTGTATGGTATAGATGGATTTTCTTCCGTAAAAAAATTATCACTTGGTCAATTTTTATGGAGGAAATGATAGCACATTCTGAGGATACAAAAAACAACACATTTTTTAGCCAATTAATAAATCTCCAAAAAAAGGTTTCAGTGGTGGAGCACATTGAGAAGATTCAAAAATTGAATATAAGGGTAACTGATATTCGAGAGGAACACAGGATTGATCTCTTCATAGGGACTTTAAAGGATAACATATAACATGAGGTTCACGTTTGGGAACCTCATTCATTGGAGAAGGCATTAAGGATGGAAAGAAAAAATTGAATATAAAATTATGGCGACAAGGAAGCCTACCACTCACATCTATAAAAATGTAAGTGTTGCTACTCCTAGACTTCCACAACCTACAAGGTTGACACCACAACAATTGGAAGAAAAAAGAGCAAAAGGGATTTGCTACAATTGCAATAGAAAATACACTAAAGGTCATAAGTGTGCTGAGAATAAATTATTTTACATAGATTGTGAAGAGGAGGAAGAAAATGAACAAGAAACTTCAAAAGAAGAGGATATACACCACGAACCAACCCTAGAAGAAGAAGAAATTAGTCTAACCATATCGTGTAATGAATTGGTAATAATTACCACTCCTCAAACTCTCAAGATAGAAGGAAATATCAAGAAGAAAAATGTAATAGTGTTCATTGATTCGGATAGTACCCATAATTTTATTCATTGTAAGGTAGCCAAGGAATTAAATTGTTTCCTATACCCAACACTAGAATGTCAAGTGATGGTTGCAAATGGAGGAACTATAAATTGCTTTGGAAAATGCCATAATATCAAGCTAACCATGGGGAAATATGTATTGACTATTCCAATGCTTTCCATTCCTATGGGAGGTGTTGATGTTGTACTAGAAGTACAATGGTTACAATCTTTGGGGAAGGTAGCTTTTAATTTTTGAGAACTTTTCTTGAATTTTTTTTCAGAAGGAAAGGAAGTCGAATTACGGGGTATTGCGGGGAATCCGGGAAAGATAATAAGCTCTAATTTCATGACAAAGCTTATGAAGAAATAACAACGAGGAGTAATTGCACAATTATGCTTACTAGAAGTTCCAATATCAAAATCATTTATTTATCCAGATCTCCAAAAAGTCTTAGATAATCATTTCAAGGTGTTCGAAACTCCCAAATGACTCCCACCTATTCATGATCATGATCATGCTATTCATTTGATTCTAGGAAGTGTCCCTCCAAACATCGGGCCTTATAGATATCCTTATGTCCAAAGGAGCGAAATTGAACGTATGATTGCAGAAATGTTAAAGATTGGTATAATTCAACCTAGTCAAAGTTCTTTCTCTGCTCTAGCAGTATTGGTGCACAGGAAGGATGGATCATGGCGTATGTGTCCGGATTATTGGAGCTCAATAAGCTCACTATTAAAGATAATTTTTCCATTCTTGTGATTGATGAATTACATGGAGCAATTTATTTTACCAAGTTGGATCTTCGTTCAGGATATCAAATTAGAATGAAGACTGAAGATATTTTGAAAACAACATTTTGAACTCATGAGGGTCATTATGAATTTTTGGTCATGCCTTTTGGCCTTACCAATGCAACTTCTACATTTCAAGTATTGATGAATTCCATTTTCAAACCCTTACAAAAATTGTGTTAGTATTTTTTGATGATATACTAATCTACAGCAGGTCTTGGAAGGATCATGTTCAACATGTTGACAGGGTGCTCAAACTATTATAGGAGAAACAATTATATGAAAAATCATCCAAATTTTTCTAGAGGTGGAATATCTGGGTCATATTGTATCTCACGAGGGTGTTAAGGTAGACCCTAACAAAATTAGATCCATTAAGGAATGGAAAGTCTGCACAACTATAAAGTAGTTGTGAGGATTTATCGGTTTAACAGGGTATTATAGGAAGTTTGTTAAAAATTATGGGAGAATAGCAGCACCTCTAACAAAATTATTGAAGAAAGATGCATTTTCATGGACTCCTGAAGCAACTAAGGCCTTTGACCATCTTAAAGAGGCAATGTGCCTAGCACCGATCTTAGCTATGCTAGACTTCACAAAAACCTTTATTGTGGAATGTGATGCCTCAGGAAATGGAATTGGTGTTGTTTTAATGCAGGAAGGAAGACCCATTGCTTTTGAAAGTCGTCCAATCAGAGGAAAGTATTTACAGAAACCTATTTATGAGAAGGAAATGTTAGCAATACTGCATGCACTAAAGAAATGGTGAACTTACCTAATGGGAAGACACTTCAAGGTAAAAACTGATCATGATAGTTTTAAACACTTTTTGGAACAAAGACTATCGTCAGAAGAGCAGCAAAAATGGATCACAAAGATGTTGGGTTATGACTTTGAAATAATCTACAAAAAAGGAAAGCTTAATGTTGTTGCAGATGCACTCTCAAGAAAGAATGAAGAGGTGGAAGCATTGCCTTGTGCCATTTCTATTATCCAGCAGTTAGGATAAGCTGAAGCAAGAGATGAATGGAAGAAGGACGAAGAAGTGCTGGACATAATTCAAAAGTTTGTAGCAAGATCCTAGTAGATCCAATACATTTGATTATAGAAAAATGATTCCTTTTGTTGTACAAATACCGCTTATATATTTGTAAGAATTCCCAACTAAAACAAATATTCTTTTGGAATTTCACACCTCTCCCTTAGGAGGACACTCAAGATTTTTAAAAACTTACCATAGAGTGAAGAAAGAATTTTTTTAGGATGGCCTTAAATCTGATATTCCAAATTTTGTGGCAGAGTTTTTGGTTTCCCAACAAAATAAAGTTGAGACAATTAAGACCCAGGGTCTGCTACAAACTTTATTCGTTCCAAGTCAACGTTGGGAGGAGGTTTAAATGGATTTTATCATAGGTTTACCTATTTCTGAAGGAAAGAGTGTTATCATGGTGGTAGTTGATAGACTTACCAAGTATGCACACTTTTGCGCATTATGTCATCCATTTAAAGCGAGTATAACTGCTATTATATTTATGGAAACAATTCAAAAGCTACTTAGAGCAGGGTACTAGGGTTATTGTGAGTAAACGAGAGAAACAACTTTCTTAAATTTTTTGGACGAAGTTATTTTCTTGTTTGGGTACTCAATTAGCTCATAGCTCATCTTATCATCCTCAATCCGATGATCAAACTGAGATAGTAAATACATGTTTGGAAGGATATCTTCATTGTTTTGTATATAATAAAAAAACACAATGGGTCAAGTGGTTACCTCTCGCTGAATGGTGGTATAACACTTCCTTCCATACTGCAGCAAAAATGACCCCATTTATGGCACTTTATGGATATCATCCACCGTCCATCACATCATATTTAAGAGAGAATTCTAAGGTTAAAGAAATGGAAGATCACATCGAGCATCAACAAGAAGTTCTCCAACTCTTAAAGGATAACCCAAATTTGGCACAAAATCGAATGAAACAACAAGCACATCAACATCGCAGGTGAGAGAAGTTTTGATGTAGGAGACTAGGTATTTTTACGGCTACAACCATACAAATAGATGTCCCTCAGCAAGTTAAGAAGGATAATAAATTATCGCCAAAAATGTGTCCTTAGAAGGTGTTGCAAAATAATGTTACTATGGCATACAAATTGGAGCTTCCTGCTTCTTCGCGAGTGCAACTAGTTTTCCATGTTTCATACTTAAATAAGGTTATAGGTTAAAAAATTCCAGTTCAAACAATATTGCCAGAACTTGATGAGGAAGGAAAAATCATATTGGAACCTGAAGCAGTCACGGAAACAAGAACTCGATAGCTACTAAATCTATCCATTTTAGAGTATTTCATCAAGTGGAAGAACTTACCCACTAAATATTCTACATGGGAGGATGAGAATTTTATATAGAAGCACCTAGAGCTACTCAAGCATTGAGGAGAACACTTTTTTGAAGGAGAGGGGCATGTAAGGTCCCTATATTACTATTATAGTCCCTTATTGTTGTTAGTGTAACCCCCTTATTGTTATTATTGTCCCCTTGTAACCCCCATATTGTTATTATTGTGCCCTTAAATTATTATTGTTAGGTCAGCTAGGATTACATTGTGGCCCCATGGACTCCTATAGGGGCTGAGGACGCGCGCACCACAGGAATCAACAATGCTCGATACTGAACAAGGATCCTTATTGTTATTATTGTACCCTTGTAACCCCCATATTGTTATTATTGTGCCCTTAAATTATTATTGTTAGGTCGGCTAGGATTACATTGTGGCCCCATGGACTCCTATATATAGAAAGGAGTTTTTTTAATTTGAATCATCCAAGAATTGTTCATTCATGTAATGTATTGGAGGTTGCCCCCTCGAAGTGGCTTATTTCTAAGGCGTTGATATCTCTTTTCTTCTCTTTTTGGAGATGGTTTCACAACAGGAAGATTCGTTGATTTACCACTACTACCTAGTTTGTCCACGCTAGTTGTACCTTGAGTCATTGTGCCCTAAAATAGGAAGATTCGTTGATTTACCACAACTGCCTTGTTTGAACACAATACCTGTACCTTAAGTCGAGTTACTAAGACTACATCCTACATCTTGGAAGGAGGGGTTGCCAACCCATCCTGTCTGAGCACTCATCCTACTTATGCCTGAAGCCTCTCAGAGCTATAATATTATTTCATAATTTTGCAACAAATGAAGGAAAAGTGAAACACCAAACTCTACGACACATATGTGATACCCTCTCGTCGCATAAAAACCCTACCCTCCATTGGAATTTTACTCCCAACCACCGCCATGAATAAACAGTGACACAACCCACACTTCATAAGTTTTGATTGCAGAGAAGGACAACAAAAAATCCAAGAGCTAAAGACGTTTTCACGCAAACACAGAAAATAGAGTACAAAGCCATACTCAATGTTTATTTCTCAACCACCGCATTGACTTAGCTTTTTTGCCCACATACTACACATTGCAACTTTTATGTTTTAACCTGTAAGCATTTTCGTTATTAATTTAAGTTTCTGCCGATGTGATATCGGCGGGACCCACCTACCTTACCGCATTACCAATCCGCTGAGAAAACCTTTGCATTCCACCTTATTCCTTTAATTCATTCATTTTGCACTTACCGCAACTTACCGTGTCGCCACCCGCACTTCGCAAATCTTAAGTCTTACCTCAAGCCTTACTGCACGTTATGTTATTTTACGAAATATGCAATATCTGCGGGACTCACCGTTTTAAGCTACCCGTAGAGCGCACGTCGTAAGTTTTAAGTTTTACCTTTTATGCCGCCCACAAGTTATTTTATTTTGTTTGCCATCCGATCGCAAGAGGGGCATGTGTTAAGCTCAAGAGGGCAGCGCTTTTCGCACGTCGCAAGTTTTACCACTTACCTTTCCGCAACCGCAAGTTATGTTATTTGATTTGCGATGCGATATCACTACCACATATCACAATCACCAAGATTTAAGTTTACCGTTGGATCGCCCGCATGCTAAGTTATTTTGGTTGCGATGCGATAAGTGCCACATCACTATCACACGTTGCAGCCCACAATGTTTAAAGGATAGCGTCGAGAGTTAAAAGTTATTTTTGTCGATCTGCGCAGATGCGATGTGGAACAAAACCACATTGCATAAAATTTGAGATCTGCCAACTTGTGTTCTTGAACGTGTTTTCGCGTGTTTTTGTGTACAAGCAGGAATACAACCTACGTGCCAATTAAATGAAGAAATGGGTCTTTTTACGGCCCAAGGAAAAATGTTTGTTGAAAATCCGTTTAGCATTGAAGCAACATTGATTAGAATTAGGTTTTTACAGGCTTCAGCCATTTTGATATAAGCTATGTAATTTCCATATGTTTTAGAGAGAGAGAGAGAGAGAGAGAGAGAGAGAGAGATAATTGAATTGAAAAGCTGAAGTTTGTTCCTCTCCTGTGTTTTTTACGCTGTCTGTGTGTTGACCGTTAATTCCACATTTTTTATTTGAAGTCTCTGTGTTTTTTGGGGAAACAAATTTCCTCTGTCTGTTGTATTCAGAATTTTCAACATGGTATCGAAGCAGGTCTAGGCTCTTGGTGAAATATGCACGAGCTCGCTCTTCACTGTAGAAGTTGTAAGATTGGTTTGAGAAGAGGATTTCTCCAGCAGCGAGAAAGCTTCTGTTTTACACAGTCAAGAAGATTGTTTGTTTGATACAGTCACGATGACAATAGCAGGTACAAGCCTAACAAATCCCCAAATACCACAGTTTAATGGGAAGAATTATGATTATTGGGACATTAAAATGAGAGCCCTATTTTCTTCACAAGATATATGGCAGCTGGTGGAACAAGGTTTCCAAGAACCAGCAGATACAGTAGCATTGGCTTCTTTGATAGTAGCAGAAAGAGACTTGTTGAGAGATAATAAGAAGAATGACTCCAAAGCCCTCTTCTATATCTTTCAGGTAGTACATGAGAGTATTTTCCCAAGGATTACAGCATCAAAAAAGTCTAAAGAGGCATGGGATATTCTCAAAACAACCTATCAAGGCATGGAGAAGGTGAAGACAAAAAAGCTACAAATGCTGAGGAGAGAGTTTGAAACTCTCTGTATGAAAGAGTATGATAACATAGACTCATTCTTCACACATGTGATTGGGTTGGTTACCCAGATAAGGTATCACGGAGAGACACTTGAGGAAAGAAGAATAGTGAAGAAAATATTGAGAAGTCTACCCTCAAGATTTGATGGCATAGTGGTGGCAATAGAAGAGACTAATGATCTCTCACAATTTTTAGTGGATAGCCTTCATGCATCCCTGATTTCACATGAAAATAGACTAAACAGAACAAAAAACTCCTCATTGGAGCATGCTTTCAAGACACAAATGTCTTTTGGTCAAGGTAGAGGTCAAGGAAGATCAAACTACTAAGGAAGAGGAAGAAGCTCATAGAGAGGTGGAAGAAACAACCCTGCAAGAACAAGTGGAAGGGGCAACAATCATAATCAAAGTGAAGGTTCAAGCCAACACCAAGTAAGGACAAAGGTATGATAAATCCGAAGTCTAATGTCATTATTTTAAAAAGTATGGACATTATGCCAATGAATGTAGAAAGAAACAAAATGACACGAATAATAGGCAAAAAGTTAATTTTGCAAAAGAAAGTCAGAACCAGAGTAATGTGATTTTAACCTATAATGTAGCACAAGAAAAACAAGAAGATGTATGGTTCTTAGACTCAGGTTGTAGTAACCACATGACTGGAAACATAGCAATATTTGACAATCTGGATGAAAATGTGAAATTTGAAGTGACAACAGGGATTGATAGCAAATTATCTGTCAAGGGAAAAGGAAGAGTATCAATACTCACAAGGAAGGGAGAAAAGAAATTTGTGCCAGATGTATATTATGTAGTTGTCCTGAAATGCAACTTTCTAAGCATTGGATAGCTCGTGAATAAGGGCTACAATGGATTTTTTAAGAATGATGTGTGTACAATCATGGACATACCTCCAAGTAAAAGGGTCATTGCATAAGTGCATATGACAAAGAATTGGATGTTTCCTCTCAAGCTAAGAATAGACTTGAAGGAAGGAGGTGTGGTAGCAATAGTCACACAAGAGGTCTTTCAAGAAGAAGTGAAAGACGTAAACTGGTTATGGCATTTGAGATTTAGATATCTCAATTTTGGAGGTTTGAACCTCTTGCATAGAAAAGGAATGGTAAGAGGATTACCACTCATAGAGAAACTGGACAACCTATGTGAAGGCTGCATCTTGAGCAAACAACACAGAGAAGAATTCCTAGTAGGGAAGAGTATAAGGACAAATCACCCTTGGAAATTGTACACTCAGATTTATGTGGACTAATGAAAATGCCATCATTAGCTGGCAGTCACTATGTCTTGACATTTATAGATGATTATACAAGAAAGACATGGGTTTATTTCTTGAAACAGAAGAGTGAAGTGTTTGAGCAGTTCTAACACTTGAAATCTCTTGTTGAGAAGCAGAGTGGGCATTACATCAAAGTGCTAAGAACTGACAGAGGTGGAGAATATATCTCCAAATATTTCCTACGTTTCTGTAGGGAAAATGGCATACACAAGAAGTTTACCTTAAGGTACACACCACAACAAAATGATGTTGCAAAAAGGAAGAATATTACCGTCATGGACATGGTCAGAAGTGTGTTGAAGGAAAAACGTTTGCCAAATGAATATTGGGCTGAAGCTGTCAATTGTGCAGCGTATATTTTGAATAGATGCCCAACCAAAGCTATTATGAACATGGTTCCAAAAGAAGCATGGAGTGGAACAAAGCAATTTGTCACTCACATGAAAGTATTTGGATGTGTGGCATATGCATGTCCTAGATCAGCTAAGGAAGAATTTGGACAACAAGGGGGAGAAGTGTATCTTTGTTGGATATAGTGATGACTCCAAGGCATACAAACTCTATAATCCATCCACCAAGAAAGTTATAATTAGCATATATGTGCATTTTATTGAAGAAGAAGCTTGGGATGGAAGCTTAGAGAAAACAATGAAAGTGAAGACATGTGTGTCTCATGAAGAGCAAGAGGAATTGATTGCTGAAAATAATTCCTCCACGGTGGCTCCTCCTCCACCTACACAAGCACAACAGAGCACACCACAAGCAAGAAAAAAGATAGCCTTGAGAAATCAAGGAAGTGCTTCTTCAAGCACACCACAGGGATCAAGAACTCCCTCGAGTTCAAGTGGAACTCCAAGCACACCAAGAAGACCAAGATTCAGAAATTTGAGTGAAATTTATGAGCAAGAAGATGATAATAGTAATGGTATTAATTCTTTATTTTCTTTGTTTTGTCATGTTGATGACCCAATTCATTTTGAAGATGTAGTAAAAGAAGAAAAATGGATTGAAGCAATGAATGAAGAGATTGGTGCAATAGAAAAGAATGACACATGGGAGTTAGTGGACCTCCCACAAGGTAAAGAAGTCATTGAAGTAAAATGGGTCTATAAGACTAAGAGCAATGCTGAAGGCAAAATAGAAATGCATAAAGAAAGACTTGTTGTCAAAGGCTACAAGCAACAACAAGGAAGCGATTATGAAGAAACCTTTGCACCAGTTGCAAGGATGGAAAAAGTGCGGACAATGTTGTCCATTGTAGCACAACAAAAGTGGAAAGTCTACCAAATGGATGTGAAATCAACATTTCTGAATGGAGTTTTGAAAGAGGAGGTATATGTTGAACAACCTCCAGGCTATGAGATTGAAGGGGCAAGAGCACAAAGTGTGCAAGTTGAAGAAATCTCTTTATGGGCTGAAGCAAGCACCAAGAGCATGGTACAGTAGAATTGATACTTACCCAACAGAAAATGGGTTCAAAAAATGTGATGGTGAACCCACACTCTAAATAAAGAAAATGATGCACAACAAAGTAGCTGTAACTCCAAATGTCATGGGGTTAAAGTTAAGCAAGGAATATTGCAACAAGAATGTCGATTCGACATTGTACAAGAGCATAGTTGGCAGTCTAATGTATTTGATTGCAACTAGGCTTGATATTATGTATGCTGTAAGTTTAATTTCCAGATTCATGGAGACACCAAAGGAGACACATTGGAAAGTAGCCAAAATAATTATGAGGTATGTTAATGGAATGAAGGAGTATGGTGTTCTATACTCCTCAGTTGATAATTTTAAATTGATTAGTTACACTGACAATGATTGGGCTGGAAGTGTAGATGATAGAAAGAGAACATCCGGGCATGTGTTTCATTTGGGATCGGGAGCCATTTCATGGGCTTCCAAGAAGCAACCAATAGTTGCTTTATCAACAACAAAAGTAAAATATGTAGCAGCAACAATAGCAACATGCCAAGAAATTTGGATGAGAAAGATGCTGAGAGATTTATGTCATGAGCAAGACAAAGGAACCACAAAAAATTGTGATAATAGCTCAGCAATAGCATTATCAAATAATTCTATTTGCCATAAGAGAACAAAGCATATTGATGCAAAATATCATTTTAGAAGAGAATTGGTTAACAATGGTGAGATTGTTTTGTAGCACTACAAGAAAAAGGAACAGTTCACTGATATCCTCACAAAGCTATTAGCATAGAAGATTTTTGAGTATCTTTGAAAATGTTTGGGAATGACTGATGGCGACAGTTGTGATTAAGGGGGAGTGTTGGAATTTTAGTCCCAACCACTACCATGAATAAACAGTGGAGCAACCCACACTTCATCAATTTTGACTGTAGAGAAAGACAACATCAGATCCAAGAGCCAGAGGCATTTGCACGCAACCACGACAAACATAGTACAAAGCCATACTCTTCCTTTATTTCTCAACCACCGCATTGACTTACCTTTTTTGCTCGCATACCGCACATCAAAAATTTATGTTTTAGCCTGTAAGATTTTCCGTTATTAAGTTAAGTTTCCGCCGATGCGATATCAGCGGGACCCACCTACCTTACCGCATTACCAATCCGCCGAGAAAAC
Source organism: Pinus albicaulis (assembly GCA_034641835.2). Classification (NCBI taxonomy): domain Eukaryota; kingdom Viridiplantae; phylum Streptophyta; class Pinopsida; order Pinales; family Pinaceae; genus Pinus; species Pinus albicaulis. Next base: position 39,419,030 of record CM076582.1, on the reverse strand, counting down.
CTTTGCATTCTGCCTGATTCCTTTAATTCATGCATTTTGCATTTACCGCAACTTACCGCATCGTCGCCTTACCTCAAGCCTCACCGCATGTTATGTTATTTTACCACCGATGCGATATCGGCGGGATCCACTGTTTTAAGCCATCTGCAGAGCGCACGTCGCAAGTTTTAAGTTTTACCTTTTATGTTGCCCGCAAGTTATTTTTTTTTTTTTGCGATGCAATCGCAAGAGGGGCACGTGTCAAGCTCAAGAGTGTAGCGCATTTCACACATTGCAAGTTTTACCACTTACCTTTCTGCAGTCGCAAGTTATGTTATTTGATTTGCAATGCGATATCGCTATTGCATATCACAATTGCTAAGATTTAAGTTTACCGTCGGACCGCACACAAGCTACGTTATTTTGGTTGTGATGCGATAAGTGCCACGTCACTATCACACGTCGCAACCCAAAATGTTTAAAGGATAGCGCCGAGAGTTAAAATTTATTTTCGCTGATCTGCAGGGATGTGATGTGGACCAGAACTACATTGCAAAAAAATTGAGATCCGCCATCTTGTGTTTTTGAACGTGTTTTCGCATGTTTTTGTGTATAAGCAGGAATACAACCTGCGTGCTGATTAAATGAAGAAATGGGTCTTTTTATGACCCAAGGACAAATGTTTGTTGAACATCCGTTCAACATTGAAGCATCATTGATTAGAATTAGGTTTTTATAGGCTTCGGCCATTTTGATATAAGCTATGTAATTTCTATATGTTTGAGAGAGAGAGATAGTTGAATAGAAAAACTAAAGTTTGTTCGTCTCTTGTGTTTTTTACACTGTCTGTGTGTTGATTGTTAATTCCGCATTTTTTATTTGAAGTCTCTGTGTTGTCTGGGGAAACATGTTTCCTCTGTCTGTTGTATTCAAAATTTCCAACGCCTTCCATCAATTTCTCTCACAATTAAAATGATAATAGAAATATACATGACAATAAAAATAGATTAAATATATATAAACAAAAATACAAATAAATTAAATTACATTATGCAATGATTAAGATATGATAAAATGGATTAAAAAGAAAGAATTGAAATATCTAAAAAATTTACATGACATAAAAGTACATCCTCGGTGGAGTGTTGTTTACATCATGTAGTTAAACAACTAAAAAAAATAATTTAATAAAAAATAAAAAAATAAAAAACTTATAACTTTTCACACAAATAAATATCCAATAAAAATAAAATATAATTTAGAAAATAAATATATATTTATTAAAATATTTTTATAAACCAAAACAATATTGTATATTTTTTTTCTTCTTAGGTTATGAATGTGAAATTAAAATTAAAATATTTTATTGTATTTCATTATTGTTTATATTTATATAATTATTAAATAAATATTTAAAATTTAAATAATTAATATATATTAAATTTTAATTTTCTTTTAACAATAATATTTTTATAATTATTTTAAAAAATTAAAAAACATTTTATAATAATAAATTTAAAAAATAATCCTTTTAAATGATTAGAAACTATTAATATAAAATAATTATTAATAGAAATTAATACAATATACTATATAAAATAATTAATTTAAATAATAAATAATAAAATATACTATATAAAAACAATTAATTTAAAAGAATAATAATAAAATATACTCTACGAAATAATTAAATTGAATAGAAATTAATTAAATATTTTAAAAATATTTATCTGTAATTCACTATATCATTTGAGTTTTTCAACATGAAAAGATCACATTTTAAACCATGTATACAATAATTAATTTAAGTAAACCAGGTATACAATAATTAATTTAAATAAGAGTTAAAAATATATATTATAAACTAATTAATTTAAGTTAGAGTTAAAAAAATATTATAAACACATTCTATAGTTGCGTAAATTATTTGAGTTTTGAATTTGAAATAGATACCAAACTTTATTTAAGAAAATGATATTAAAATTTTCTAAACTAACTAATTTAAATATAGTTTAATTTTTATAGTTTTATATAATATTTTCAAAATATATATGTAAAATTTGTAAATTTAATTTATAATTTTATTTTTTCCTAAAGAGAAAAGGATAGTTTAAAAGAAGATTATATGTATTTATATAAAGAGATTCATGATATAGGTGACTTCAAGTATATATAACAAGTATTGTGATTTACAATTGTGTGATTTTTTAATTTGATTTAATCCTAATATATAATTGGGTTTTGGTTAAATGGTAATGAGGTGGGTTATTAATACATTCATCATAGGTTCAATTTTTTTCTTCCATTGAAGTAATGTATTTCAGTAAAAAGAAAAAAAAATAGTGAGTAGCGTAATGTTTGTATTTAAATAAAGTAATATTTGTATTTGATAAGATAAGTGATGCTTCACTTTAAAATACCAAATACTTATAGTTGAGACACATGCACATAATAATATAGTAACTTTTAAATACTAAATATTTATAATTGATATATATGTACTATATTTTTTTGGGGAAAAAATAAAAATCTATATTGTTTCATTTTTAAAATAAAAATACACGTTTGAAAATAAAGTAAAAGACACATTTAAATTCAAATAAAGTGAGACACATTTATATTGAAACAACATTTCTTTGATCTACTAGTCCTATATATATTATAACATTCATTTCACTTTCTAATTGAATTAACTTTATTAGTATTTTGGCTTAAAGTTTTAGAATTTCTAATTATAATAATTATAAATATTGGGTTGAAATGATATATTTAAATATTTAATATTTGATCGATTAAAGAGTTCATGAAAATAATTTTTATTTAAAAATTACTATTAAAAATAAATATTAGAAATTAAAATACCACATAAATAGAGAGATGATCACTTAAAAGTAATAATTATTAGAAATAATACCATATATATAAATTTGCATTGATACACAATAGCGTGCTGAGAATTTGAATTAATTGATGTTTCAAGTATGTACATTAACATTGGCATGTTCCTGGATGTCAATAAACCCAACCAAGTCAAAGTCAACAATAATTGCATATGTGATATATAAATAAACAAGATAAGGGCTTCCAATTAAATTTAAAAATGCATAAAGACGGGTTCGTAATTTTCTTACTTGTCAATATTAACCTAATCGCAAGGTATCCGTCATGGTGCTTCCCAGCACCGAGGGTTCGAATCCCAACCCCCTCGTCAGGTTTCCCAAACTGCCTTTCACCTGCATGCTATATCCCTCCCTACCGATAAGTGCGATGGCCGGCATTGCAAGGATGAGTTCATCCACGTGGCAAGATTTTATTCTTCTCTTAAAGTAAGCTTTTCTTTCCTAAAATATTTTGTTAAGTGTAAATATAAATTTTTTGATCATTTTTTTTAGACACAACTTGTATTGCAAAGGGTTAAAAATATCATTAACATTGTTATTTTCATTTGACTTACAGTTTGAAGATTGTTCATTTGAGTGACTCACTGGCTTTAGGATAAACAATCTTATGATCCTAAGACTCTTGGGTATATAAGTTTGTTAGATGTTTATATGGATATTCAAATGTTGAAGTCTCATGGTTAGTTCTTAAGGTATGTTTTGGAGTACAACAAATTTCAACAATGATGATTAAGAAAGATGTATCAACTGGTCTTACTTCATATGAGATTGTCTCTATGATGTGTAGAGAGCCCCTCAAGAAACCATAGTGATTGAGAACATTATGGAAAAGGAAAAGGAAGCAATCTTTGAGTTGCATTCTTGGAAGTTGTTTATGATATCATGGACTTTTACATAGAAAAAGTGAATTGTACCGAGTGTAAAATTTCCTGCAGCACTGTTTTTATTTCCTCTTAATTAAAGAAACGAACATAATAGTACATCTAGGAAAAATAATATTTCGTAGAAAATCAATTTATCCCATAACTTCTAAAATATTTGGCCTAATTACCTTTCCTCTGATTTTTTACCAGGTTTAAAAATCAATTTTAAGATGGAGATTTTCCTGTCCTCTCTTTCTTGACCAGTTTTGAGATAAGTGTAAAGTGATCAAAGTTTTACCTTGATAAAGATGGATGTAGAGACACAACCGTCTTATTCTTGGTGGTTGAAAAGCTACAACAAACCGAGGCAGTCTTATTCTTGGTGGTTGAAAAGCTACAACAAACCGAGGCAACCTGTATGGCTTCAAACTACTTTAGCAGTTAAAAGGCATTACGTTTCTATTTTGTTCTTTAGATACAAGGAAAACTTTGGGAATTATTGACTTCCTTCTTAATTCACAACATGGGAATTTCTTATCATTGATCCACTGTTGGTGTACAAAATTATTCCTCTAAACTTTAGAATTTTTGAACTCAGTTATATTTCCATTGTTTATAGATATTATATTAATCTCACACATCTATATAATAAGACTAAAGCTATGTTGAGTCTCATACAACAACAAGAAGTAGATTCATTTGCAAAGCTAGCAGATAAGTTCTACAATCCATTCTACTCTTGAAAAAAAAAAATTAATAAAAAAAATCATATATATATATATATATATAGACTAAAATGAAAAATTATAATCTAAAATTGTGAAGACAATAACTGCTTTAGGTTAAAAATAAAAATTTGGATGAATATGTAAAGATGCCAACATTCCTATAAATATACTAAGGTGCCAAATCTTCCATAAATATTTGAAAAATGTCAAATCTTTCCATTACATGAACGAACTCTTCATCATTTGCAATTGAATGTAAAAACACTATTTACAATTGAATGTAGAAATTATATATGAATGCAATGTCTTTAAGTATGTTAATCATTAGAACCACTCATTGTGTTATTAAAATAGTTGTACTCTAACTAATAGATAAAATAGTTGTTTTTCGCTATAATCTAGCAACACAATTTTTAACTGCATTCTAATATCTTGTTTTTTATAAATGCTTTTGCATGCATAAATGGATATGTGACACATTGAATTTTTACAGTTTTAAACTAAAACTTATGAATTTTAAAAATATATCCATACTTTCTAGCAAAATAAACTAGAAAAAATACCAAAAAAATATCATCTCATTTATTAGTTAGACTACTTTAAAATGTGACATAATTAATTTACTATGGTTGTTCAACATGTCCTTGTAATGACATTCGATAATGCTTTTGTTAACCAACATTGGTATACTTACATATTATAAAATTAAGAAAAAAATACACAAAAAAAACTCAAATTTAACCTTTCAATTACTATTTGCTTGATTATGAAAATTAAATGACAAATTTTTCAATTTAAAAATCCTATCGGTCTCTTTTTGCACTTTTTAGGGAAATTTCTAGTAATATCATTGATGGTTGACGAGTAAGGTATTTATTTTCAGAGTGGCTTTGTTATAATATTCTCATCGATAATTACAAAACAAAGCTAATGTGTTGTGGTTGCCTTGATGTGCTTGTGACCTTGAAATAAGTAACCGCTCTTGTGTGGGGATGCTTTACAGTGACGACATACTCACCATAAAATCCTGAAAATTTGAAGGTCCCACTCTTATCAGTAAAACCAATAATGCCCGTGATTTTCCATCTTTTAACAACTTATCCACTGTATTTCCTGGAGGTATATTATTGAAATTATTGTCAATGAGACACATCTTCTCACATCCACTGGGATGCGGCCATGCTGACCAAATGACTATTCCTCCCATAGCAGGGTGAGAAAATCCTTCGCGCGGTACTTGTTTCAAATACTCGGCTTGTTACACCATTAATAAAAATGAGATTAATGGAGGGTTTAGTTTATTGAATGGAGCAATTTTGGACCAGTGAGGTTGCATGTAATTACCTATGTATTTTGATCCATGTCATTGTCAATATCGACCTTTGTTAGCCAAGTTGGAAAACCCAAAGACCCTAATTTGTCTAATACAGATCTCATTAATGGTATATTAGGCTTTGAAAAATGGGATTCCAATCCAATTCCTTGAATCAACCATGGTCAGCTAATGTTGTGTAGCTTCTGCACATATGCATCGGCTATGGCGGCCATGTCACTGCAGGTCTCAATTGTATTGTAGTCATTCATGAACATTGGAGTGGAGGGATCTATTTGCTAATCGAGTTGGAAGATATTTGCAGAGGCATTGGGTCCCAACTTGTCTTCAAGGAATGAAAAATGAAGCATCTCATTGCTAACATCCCATTGGATGAATTGGCCCTTGTACCTTCCAACTACTGAATGGACTCGATTTTCTACTACCTGTTGAAGTTGTTGGGCATTCAGATTCTTTACCCACTGCATAACATACTTTGGATCCTCCCACACTATGTTGTGCTCCCATATCTTTATATTGTTTACTTTGTAGAAGCTCACCATGGCATATGTGTCTGCGTAATTCTCTTGCCCTTGCTCAGCCTCTCTGTTGTACCATTTTATCTTGTTCAAAAATGTTGCTACATTGAAACGTTCAAGAAACCATTTCTATAATCAGATTATGATAGATTTAGAAGAAAAAAGAATTCAACCAAACATGAAGGATGAACACTAGGATAACTTCTAAAATCAAAATGGATTCATAAAAATAGGAGTATCAACACAATAATATTTCAATGATTAAATCCACCTAATAAACATTGTTGTTGAGTATAGTGTTCGCTATAGCGCAGCCTATGGGGATGTCCCTCTTGGTTTGCTTCATGAATAGTTGGGCTCCTTTCAATGGATGCCCTGTACTGTTGACAGTGTGCACAATGAAATTTCCCTGGCGACTCTGTAATATAAACCCATCTCAATTAACAACCCACCAGATAAAGTTTAGAAAAAATCATTCTAATGTTCAAAGCATGTTGAGATGGAGGATGGGCTAACATTTCCACCCTTTTTAGCCCATTTCAAAGAAAAAATCCTTCTAATGTTCAAAGCATGTTGAGATGGAGGATAGGCTAACATTTCCACCCTTTTTAACCCATTTCAAAGAAAAAATCATTCTAATGTTCAAAGCATGTTGAGATGGGCTATTATTTCCACCATTTTTAGCCCATTGCAAAGATGAAATCATTCTAATGTTCAAAGAATGTTGAGATGGAAGATGGGCTAACATTATTGAAAATTAAATCAACTCATAAAATACAGAAAACACACATAAAAAACCAGACACCAAATAATGGTGGAAAAGGCTTCAGCCTCACGACTTCCTCACATATTTTTCTCATTATTACAATAATGTAGTGTTACAATTAAATAGATGAGGAGACAATGTCTCAAGATAGCATGTGTTATCTTAGACACCTTAGTTGAGATAATTTCTCAACCAAACACACACCAATATAGGAGCTACCTAAACTAACTCCTATCTTAGAGGAACAACCCAAACTAAAGAGTTAGGCATAAATTCCTAACTTTTAATATTTAATTTATTTATTTTATTTTTGGATTTATTATTGTTTTTATGAGAGAGGCTAACATTCCACCCTTCAATGATATATCCAAAATAAGAACGAGGAACCATCTTCCAATTTCTCATGTTGATCCTCAAAAACATTGCCTGAAAAACTGCCAAAGCTGGATGCTGAAAAAATGCAATCTGAAGAGACCATGAGTCAGCTGCATGTATGATTCATCTCTGAATTTTTCTTGAAAACTCCATCACATGCCAAGTTGCAAAAGGATCCATCTGTACTTTTCATGAAATCAACATCCTTTGTCCACTGAAAAAATTTGTTCAACGCCCACTGGCTGATGATGTCAAAAACAACTCTCTGTTGCTTTTGTTGTATTGAAAACTGCTCACTGCTTCTTTGCTGTTGACTACCCACTGGCGAATTTGTTGATGCTCACTGGCTGATGAAGATGCCCACTGGCTACTTTTGCTAGTTTTGTCGAGAATTTCAGTCTGATAGCCACCGTCAATTTCATTGACATTTCCCCCACTTTGTCAACTGAAAGGAGAGACAATCCTCTAGAAATTATTCCTGAACTCCCCCCTTCAAGTGTAGGAGTTTTACAATAGTGTACTCCCCCATTCAATTGCATGAGAGTACCATCTTCTTTGCACTTTCGGCTGCACTATGTGTGATTGTATTCGATTGTAGAACTAAGACAATCTTTTGACTGTGGATGACCATTCCCAAGGATCGATCCATTCATAATATATCTTCAATCTGGTTGATTGTTTTTGGTTGCGAAATTTCTCTGAGGAATGATTTGGCTTGCCACAATGGTGACAAGGATGGAGATCAAAACACTGATGTGCCATATGACTAGTTATTTGACAATGAGAACATTTCGATTTGACTACAACTTCAGGTTGCGTGCATTTCTGTTTGTTTGTAACTTTCTCAGAACTTGCTGAGGTGATTTGTTCAAGAAATTTTGCACTCACGAACTTAATTGGCTTGGAATAATCTGGGATATGCAAGTTGGCGTCATCATTGACATATCCTAAGCCTCGTCAATTCTTGTTACTTTGAATTTCTTCCCATGGCTTGACGATGGGCTTAGAAGAAATTTGAACTAGAACAACTTCGACACTTGAAGCTATTTGGATGAATGACTTATCATTTGGATGGTTCAAAGACTTGAAAGTATCACTGTTTTCTTGCAACTCATTTCTTTGTAGTTACGACTCTAGTTGAAGAAACTCAATGGTTTCATTTGTTTGTTGTAGATGCCGTGAAAGATCAACAAGAGTTTCTTTGCTGATTTGCACCATGTCTTCATCACTTAAGAGGATAAAATTGTGAAGAACTTCTATTAGCTTGATGTGTTGCACCATTTGAACTCGCTCTCTTGAATTCAGGCTCTCTTGTCGTAGATGTCGTGCTTTGAACTGTTTCACTTGATTGTGTTACTTGAATGACAGGCTTGCTTGCAATGTGGCTTGAATGGCACACTCACTTGATTTGTTGCTTATTGCGCTTACTTGGAACACTTGCTAGAATTGTAGAATTTTCATGCTTGAACTCTTGTATTCACGCTCGCTTGATGACGATCACTTTGCTTGAATGCTTACTTGACTTGCTTGATTACTTCATGCTCACTTGAATGAATACTCATGCTCTCTTGCTTTGTTGCTTGAGTAGCACGTTGGCTTGTACTGGCTCACTTGATTGATTTTATCATGTTCGCTTGCTGTAGATTTCAACTTGCTTGATTGGTGTTAGAGTCGAACTTGTTTGGTTGCTTTAATGGTGGCTGCAATGAACTTCACACTGACTCGCTTGATGGTTTGAACGTTGTACTGACTTGATGGAAATTACTTAAATGAATACTCACGTTCACTTGTAGGAGATGTGAAATTGTTGTTTGTTTCTTTTAGAGTTAAAACTCATGCACTCACTTGATTTTTCTTAAAGGAAGGGTGTCGAACACCATTGAAAATGCACCCAAGAAAGCTTGCAATGATTTTAATGATTCACTTAAAACAATGAATTTGATTACAAGTTATTAAATGTATTTGCAAGAACACTGAAGTAGAATTTGCTTTGAAATGCTGGATTTTCCAGATTCATGAACTTGATTGTATTGAGTGAATTGCTTGTTGAGGTAGAATGCCGATGTTGAAAAATTTGATTATTTGTTGTAGTGATGTAAATGCATGTGTTGAGCTAATTATCCTTCCTTGTAGCTACTTTGTTACAGATTTTGTGATTGTTTGTATTGAACTTTATGTATGTGTTAAATGAAATCATTTATGTGTCAAAACTAGACACAAATCAAAAGCAACAACATGAAGCATGCACCATCATCAACACACTCTTTGTGTTCCTAAGATCCCCTTATTCAATTTTGGGCGGATCTAGGACACAATCACCAAAAAAAAATATGCTTTATTAAAATTTGGAGTACATAACCTTGCAGCTTCATAACATCTTCATGGAATCAAAGTTCCAGAATTTCTTGGAAAAAAATTTCTTCAAAAAATGACTCAACCTCCTACAACAATGGGCTTTCTTTTGATAAACTGATCACTCCAAATTTACAAAAATCAATCCTTATCACTCCAAAAAATTACTTCAACATTCAACTTATCACTCCAAGAATTACAAATTTTTTAATGCAAATCTTATCTTGGCATGCATTTCCTTTTTCTTTGCTTAGAATTTTTGGACACTTACATTTATATCCATTTCATAAAGTCATCTCCAATCTCAAAACATAGTTCCATGAAAATCATGAAAAACATATAATATGAGCACTCTCTTTTCAATTTTCTTATGTCACTTAAAAAAAAATGAAATAATGTTTTGAAATCAGCATCAAGTGAGCACTGGTTTTCTGGACTTGATCTTTGGCAAGCACTAGTTCTCTATCCTCTGGAACCTCTTTGAGAATCCTCTCTGCTCCCCCTAGGCCTCAACTCATTTGCACTTTTTAAGAACACAACTGTCCTTTTTATCCAATCTCTGTTGGAATTCTTCAAGGTTTTTCTCCACACTTTGCTTTCATTCAAAAACTATTACTAGTCTCTTTCATCAGTACTATTAAAACTGTGATCTTTGTTTGTTGAGATTTCCTTCGACTTTTTGCAACTTGTATTTTGCAAATATCATCTTCAGAACTAGATTTAAAAATAAAACATATCAACTCACCTTCAAGATCTCTGTGTGATCTTGTTCCATCTCTCACCTGTACTTTCATGCACCATACAACTTTGCCATTTTCTTTGCCCTTCTAATTTGTTAGAGTGAATCCCTTCTCAGCCCATTGACTGGTCTCTTCACAAGCAAGATCTCCACATGTTCTTCTAACATTTATGTCCATGTGAATTGTAAATTTGCAATTTTAGTTTTACTGCTCCATAGTACTAACACCAGCTTGAAAGGGATGCCCCTCAATTCTATCTATTTGTCAAAAATATTGCAGGCTCCCACAATGATGTAGATTTACAACAACTCTTACTTTGGAAAATTCTTCACACAATCAATTCAATATTACTCACTTTCATGAATGCCCAGGCTTATCTTCATTCCCAAAGGAATTGATTAAATTGTTAATCTATCATTGTATTTTCAATACAAACATTCTCTTATCCACGCATTACAAACCAAATGATGTAATCTGCAAAAGCATATACTGTCTCCAAAATCAAATTTTAACCATTTGCTGATATAGTCATTCATCGGACTAGAAATTCGTATCCATGTATTTGACTTTGGGTTAATAAAAAATGCCAACAAGCATCAATATACTCAAACCTATAGTTTACCTTTTCACCATAGACTGTATACTCCACCATCACCCAACGAAAATTGCACTCTTTTCTAGCATTTTCATTAATGCCATATCTGTGATCAACTAACTGCTCCCATTCACAAATCAACTCTCCATACTACACAACTCTGATTTCCACTTTAAAAATTGTAGTGTAGTAAAATTATTCAATTTTTCTAAGTGCCAGATTTTATTGCCTTAGGAATGGATTTATTCTTGCCTACTTAATGTGAAAATCTCATTCTCATACTAGTTACAACACATAACAACGATCCTTACTACAACTTTAATTAATCATACAAAGTTCATTCCAAAAACCCAGCGGAATCCTGAAGGAATCGTTCGTAAATATATATATATATATATATATATATATAACGATGGAACTAAATTATGCTGCTACTTTGTTTTGTTTGAGCCTACGACATATAAAATAGTCACACAAAGGTGTATTGCAGTCACAAACTATGATTTCAAACTAAAAACATTTTATTGGAATGCGTTGTTACAATATCCATACCAAATGTTACCTCACGGCTGTGTTAACTCGCTCACGACTGTGTTAACTTGTGCGCGGACTTTAGGAATTAAAGCCACACCAAACCATAACGCTGCAATTTGGAGTTGTAATGAAATTACGCCATTTCTCTCCTCATGCATTTCTTGTAGTGTTACTGCTGTAACAGATGCCGCGTCAACACCTTCTTGATGGGATCTTAGCTTACGTCCACACAAATGCTCAACCTGGCCGCACCCCACTGCGCATCTTAAGACTGCTCTCTCGTGCAGGATTGTTCCGAATGCCCTTCACTGCAACATTTTAAAACTACGCCCAATATTTCCATATGAAACTCGGTTTCCTTCACAACTTTTCGATGCATTATTTATGCAGCAATCAACTCCACCATATTCGCTCACCCAAGGCTCCAATACCACATATTGAAAATTAATTCAACTCAGAAAATACAGAAAACACTCATAAAAAACCAGACACCAAATAATGGCAAAAAATGCTTCAGCCTCACGGCTTCCTCACATATTTTTCTCATTATTAAAAGAATGTAGTGTTACAATTAAATAGATGAGGAGACAGTGTCTTAAGATAGTGCGTGCTATCTTAGACACCTTGGTTGAGATAATTTCTCAACCAAACACACACCAATATAGGAGCTACCTAAACTAACTCCTATCTTAGAGAAACAACCCAAACTAAAGAGTTAGGCATAAATTCCTAACTTTTAATATTTAATTAATTAATTTTATTTTTAGATTTATTATTGTTTTTATGAGAAAGGGTAACAAACATTTCCATCTTTTTTAGCCCATTGCAAACAAAAAATCATTCTAATGTTCAAAGCATGTTGATATGGAGGATGTGCTAGCATTTCCACCGTTTTAGCCCATTGCAAAATAATTTTGTAAATGTTAAATCTATACCAAATGTAATGTAATAAATAATATAATAAAAGATATTATAACGGGTGCATATACAAGAAAAAAAAATGATGATCAATAAAGATTAAAACATTTATTTCATTTTTATTTCATTTTCTTAATGGTTAAACTTGTATAAATGTAACATTTTTATGTGTAGTAAATTTGGATAATTGTTATAAAAAATACCTGCAAGGGTATACATCATTCCTCGGCTCAGATTTACATTCTGCGAGGGAGAATTGTAGCTATTTTTCCTTCCCTGATTGACCACATATTTATTCTCGTCCGATGCCGATCATACTTCCAGCTTGCTACTTCCAAAAAGAGTCCACCCCTGTAGCCCATTGTTTATCTCGGGATTCACGATAATTCCTTTGCCATATGAAGGTCAAGGTGGCTTTTGCAGGCACTGAAATATATATATATATATATATATATATATATATATATATATATATATATATATATATATATATATATATCAGACCACAAAATCACATAATATCATAACCCCTAAAAAATCTTCCACTGTATTAATATTCTAATCTTATTGCAGAATTAGCTTCTTAACTTCACCTCTGTGGTGGTGAAATGATCATACTGAATGTCGTTATCTGAAAGAAATACAAACACACATTAAACACAAATTAAAATAATAAATATCAAACATAACCAAAGAGCTGCATAGTCCATACCAGTGGCAGAATTAGCTCCCAGTTGGGGCAACACCAGAACTACCAAACTTGCCACCAATGATTTCAGATAGCTGCTATCCATAACCATATCCCATGAAAGGCTAGAAAATATCAGAAACAATAATATAAATGAAAATGTAACGCAAATATATACAATTTTACTAGGAGGGTTGGGCTTCCTTGAAAATTTGTGGAAAGTTATTAAATCTATATAAATAGATCGCAATCCATGGAATTTTTTTAAAATTATCAATCTATTTTTGTATTAACAATAAATATCAAACTGGAAAAAAAAAATCTTATATATAAAAATAAAAGGAAAAACGGAGAAGAAAATACAAGAAAGAATATGTACAATAAAATTTTGCCATAGTCGTGTATAGCATTTTCATGAAATAAAAGGAAATAACAAAGTTTTTTTTTTTTTAAATTCCGTAGTACCTAGCCATTTCTATTATCAGAGAAAGTTGCAAAAAAATACATTAGTATCAAGGTGCCTCAACCTGACCGAAGGAAACCAGGTCTGTTGGCCCCCTTAAAGAGTTAAATGCAGACCAAAATTGAAATTGTTTCTTTCATTTAGTTGCCTCTAGTTTATCACGACAATGTCCAAAGAAATTACATATTAAACTGAAAAGATAAAGACTATTTAGAGTCATTCACAAATGTACTAAAACAGAAATCTGATTATCCATCAGATGAATCTTTTGGAGCTTTTGTAGAAAAATCAGAGACCTCTGCTTGCTGAAACAATCTGAGTTGTTGTTCGATATTACCAATCCGGGAATTTTGCTGGTGCTGAACCTTCGCCATTTCTTGCTTCATAGCTTTGAGTTCAAAAATCACTGAAGAATACGATTTAACCTCTTTTTTCTGTAGGCTCATCAATGCTTTAGCCAAAACACATTTAATTTTCCAATATGTCTTCACACTCTGCTGAAATAAGGAGACTCTACCCCTTGTACTTGCCGAGTCTAGGATGAATTCAATTCTAGCTTGTTGCTCATTGATAGCCATGTTATCTTCTTTAGAATCCTGTTCCCATGCATAAATTGAGCTTTTAATGTCTTCTGGAGTGGTTTCGTCATAGATATTGGCCATAGTTTCCAATGTCTCAAAATTTGTTTTCCTACCTCTGTTTGGAGGAGGAAAATCTTTTGCAGTGGAAGTACCTATTCTTGTTTTAGGCATAGTATCTAGAGACAGTGAAGTAACAGTGTAGAGACCATTAATACTGAAACTGTGGATGTAAAAACAGTGTAATTTCCTCTAGAGAAGAATAAGATGAAGACACTGAGAAGTATGATGAGTATTGGTGTTATACTTGCGAACAGTGAATTGAAACCAGGCCTTACTATCATGTATAAAGATGAAAAGATTTAACACAGACCTAATCAACTGTATGTTAGGAAACATATCGAAATTAACTGAAGCCACAATAATTGAATTTGACAGGAAGATATTTAAACATACGCCCAATTCCTAAGACCTAAGTTGGACGAGAGAATATTTTGGATTTACAGCTTTTATAAAAAGAAACTTAGTCACCATTGCTGTGACCAGTAAAAACGAGGAAGTTGAAGATAGACATAGAATGAAAGCTTCATGGTAGAAAAAATAACAGAGAGTTCCCTTTAACCTGTGATACTCCATGATATGAATAAAAAGAGGGTCTGGGCTTCGAAAACAAGGGATAATACGAACTCCCACTACAATTTTAGAGACATGCAAAAACAATATACCCTGGGAGAGGAATAGAACAAAATTATTAACCATTAAAACAAAGGCGAACCCATAGAACTTATCCGGAAGAGAATCCGAAATGAGAGTGAAGGAAAAAGCCATCACATACCCTAGATACCTTCACAGAATGTCAGAGTGCAGGGCCTGATTTCCTTGCTGATCATGAACTCCTTCCACGGAGCAGAGCTGAATGAACAGAATGCAAACTGTGGCAATGAAAGGCTTAAGAGTGAAAACATCTATATTCGGAGAATGAACCATGCAGTTATCGCATGCTCGACAACTATACTTGGGAATGATGCCCATCCATGGTGGGGGGTGGGTTCCGTGCCTTGCAAGTTGATTTATCATAAAGGCTCGGTGGGTGTATACAGTATGGCGATGTCCTTCATAGATCGGATGTCAGACACCCCGATCGGGGAGAAATAACAAATTTATTATAAAGGAAATAAAAGGAAAAACCCACTCAATACATCACAGTATGCGCTTTGCTGTTTTCTTAAAAATCATTTTTTTCTTTTCTTTTCTTAAAAAAATTGTTTATTTATTTATTATACATTTTGGTTGTTGGTTTTTTTAAAAAATTATTGTGATTTTGAAACAATTTTTTTAATATAAAAAATACAAATATAATATTAAACAATTTAAAAATATAAAAATAAATTTAAAATTATTGTGTTCAAGTAAATCTCTTGTCTTATAAACAAAAAATATCATACACCAATTTGATGTCTTACTTAAATATAACTTTAAAATTAAATAATAATAATAATAATTAATTATTTTTATTATTTTAAATTATATTGTGTAAAAATATAAACCATAAATATTAATAAATTTATAATAAATGTACTGTATTCCAAAACTCAGACATCCAAGTAGAAATATGATTATATAACCTATGGCTCCATCCATTTAGTCTAACTAAGCCAATGGCGAGCACAAAAAGAAAACTAAAAATAACTTATAAGACAGAAAACAACATTGAAAAAATAATTTATATTACAAGACATGTGAGAATAATCTAGAATAATGTATAAATATGAGTGGTTATGGTTTGTTGAACGAGAGTTTTTAATTATAGCTTAGTTCCACCAGTTCAGGATTGTTACCCCAAACTTAGGAAGATTAGGTGAGTGCCTATGCTATAAATATGTAATGCTGTTGTTGAGCTAATACAAGTTGTTTGAGCTCTGTCTCACGTTGTGTGTTGCATCTGCATTATTTAATTTGGTATCAAAGCAGGATGATCTCTCACGCAGTGGCTTGGAAATGGTGTAATTACAGAGTTGTTGGCTAGCTGTCTTTTTCATGTCACACCTAGATATGTGGAAGCAAGAGCCGTTGTTGAAATTTTTCATTCAATTCCCTGCGCTAACTTTGATCCGTACCGACTCTGAGCGCTCTTCTGCAACGTCGATGGGTCTTGAATGTTGTTGTAGGCTACTGATTCCTGCGAGTTCTTAAAATGGTATGGTTTCCTTTCTTGTGAGCCCTGAAGGTTGTATTGTTGCACTTCCTGCAAGCCCGGAAAGCGGTATGGTTGCACTACCTCACTACTCCATAGAAATAAACCGCATATGCTAATTAGAATAGCAGCGATTGTTAAAATTCGATAATAAGTTTTCTGTCTGCTACGACCCATTGCAAATATATACAACAATACACGTAGAATTTCCTGTCGCTGTTGACATAGACGTCGGTGTGGGTTCCTGCCACGACCATTGCTAGAAGAAGTAGAGTAATACATTTTATTGCTGAAGTGATAA
The DNA here is from genome assembly GCA_034641835.2 of Pinus albicaulis. Taxonomy (NCBI): domain Eukaryota; kingdom Viridiplantae; phylum Streptophyta; class Pinopsida; order Pinales; family Pinaceae; genus Pinus; species Pinus albicaulis. Next base: position 39,402,205 of record CM076582.1, on the reverse strand, counting down.
AAACATTCAAAGAAGTTTTCTTGTTGCCGATTGCTGCGGGTCCTTCCATAACGAGCACAACGCCTTTAAGCATACATATGGCGTTGTGAATTATGTTCACAAACATCTTACGAGCTACGTAAAGCTAGAGCCGACATCCGATTTCAAGGAACAACTGCAACGGCTGTAAACGACCATCGCATTCACCCAATCAATCTCTACAATTAAGGCTGATCATTGGAACGTAAATTGTTTGTTTGCTGTGCGTTCTGAGTAGCATATTCTCCATTGTAAATTAATGTGTCTCCATTTTAAATTGCTGCAATCTCTTCTTGATCATTGCAGTGAATTAATTTCTTGCAATTGAATCTGGTCATTGCTGTTGAAAACAATGGCTAATCCTCTTGCTGATTCATATTTAAATGAATCCACCAAACTTGATGGCGAAAACTATGTCAATTGGAAGTTTAAGATAGTCACCGTTCTCGAGGCATATAGCCTCTAGACGATTGTCAAAGGTGACGAGCCCAAGGCTACTGCTGTCACCACGATTCCATATTGGGATAAGTGAGAAATGAAAGCGAAATTTCTGTTGCGTATGTCTGTAAAGGACAACATCATTCCTCACATTCGGGACTGTACATCTTCAAAGCACACGTGGGAAACTCTCAAAGGTTTGCACGAAACTACTAATGCAAACCGCAATTTATTTTAAAAACAAAGCTACTATCTATCAAAATGGAAGCCAATGAAAGCATCAACAACTTTGTTTCTAGAATTAAAGACTTAAGCGATAAGCTTGGTGACATTGGTGAAAAAGTGTCTAGTAGCAATTTAGTAACTGTTGCTTTGAAGGGTTTAGTCCAAGACTATAAAGTCTTTATTTTAGCACCCTTAGCTAGACAAACGCCTCCTACATTTGATGAATTGGCTGGAATTCTTCTTCAAGAAGAAGAGAGAATGAAATTTTTTGAACTGGATTCAAATGGTTCTGATTTGGCATTGATTGCAAGAGGTAAAAGATCATTCCGAGAGAGACCATGGGACAGGAATAGAGGCCGTTTTCAAGCAAAGAAAAAAGGTATGACACATCCTGATTCTTATGTTAAGAGAAATATTGAATGTGATGTTGAAAATGCAACAAGATGATGGAGCTTAGTGAAATGAAGTCGCCTTCACTAAGTGGGCCCGCAGGCTATTTTTGGCGCAAAGTCTATTTTTAGACTATGTCTATTTTTGGACATATAGAGCATGGTCTGGGAGTTGCAGTATGCTATTCTTGGATGATTGGTCATGTTGGTAAAAATATATGGACCTCTATTTTTAGACATACAGGTTGAAGTCTATTTTTAGACTGCCTGTCTAAAAATAGGTCAGTCAAATATTATTAGCCCTTAATAATATTTGGACTCTAAACTTCAGTTTATTCTCTTACAACACATGTGGCTCATGCATCTGACAGAAGGAATTACGCTATTCCTTGGGGTTTGGTGAGCTCATGCATGGTTGACTTCAGTTAGGACTTCAGTGGCAGAGTTTGGTGGAGTTGTGTTCGGTTTAACTTAGTTGAACTAGTTGTGATTAGTTTAACTAGCTAATCAACTAGTAGTGAATGGAGTGAATTAAATATTATTTAATTCACTAATTATTAACTCATTATTCAACTCAAGAACACATCAGTTCACTACAGTGCATGGACAGTTCAGTGGAGACCAGTGGAAGAGGTAGATGAAAGGGTGAGTTTGCTATTAGTTGCGACAACAGTTGTGCATGAGATTTGCACAAGCATTGGAGGAGATTGCCAATGATGATTGCACAGTTGGAGCCAGTGAGATTCGAACTTGGATCTCTCATTAGACCAGCCTTGATTGCGCAATAGAGGCGGGCAATTAGTGGATGAGTTTTGAACCTGTGACTTGTTCAAAACCAAGCTAGTTTGTGTGTAACTTTTGGAGACAGTACTGAGTACTTGTGAGGAGTATTGTACTGAGATTGTTATATGTTTCTCTTCTATTATAATATACAAATAGCTGGGGGTTTTCAGCTATAAGCTTTCCCCATTATATATTGTGTTTATGTGCGCATGCGACTGTTTCCATTTCTGCAAATTGATGATTGATTGTAGAAGAGATTATGTGTTGCATATGAATTCGAATTAGTATGTGATCAGGATAATCTCGGTGGATAAATATTCATTATTCAGCAAATTTCTACATGGTATCGGAGCGAATTAATCATCGGGATCTATTGCAGTGATTACAATATTATTTTGGTAGACAGAGTCTGTATCGGGCCAGGTAGCCTCTGGATCCATCCTTTCTCTGAAAGGTGATATATCCAGTAAATGCCCATACAGTTGATCTCTGTGCTAGAAATAATTTTTTCTCACAGATCCAGAAGCAGTTGAGTTTTTTAGCTTGGAATTCGAATTTTGCAGCAGTTTGTTTTCTTGGTGCTGGAGTTGAAAATGTCTTTCAACGGGTTGCGACTCGAATATGCTCTTGAAGGCAGTTCGAATTATGTTGCATGGAAAGATCGCATGGAGGTAGTATTAGAAGATAATGGACTGAAGGAGTTCGTAGATATGGATGTCCAAAAGCCCACTGATCCTGCTGAAGTCGAGGCTTGGCAAAAGAAGATGGCGAAATGTCGAAGGATTCTATTGGAGGGCGTGAAGGATCACATTGTATCCAGCCTGCATGGAAAAGCTTCTCCATATTTGATGTGGAAAGCGTTGACATATCTATTCCAGAGTAAGAGCGACCAAAGGAAGCTGGCGCTCAAGGATAAGCTCAGAAACATTAAGATGGAGAAAGGCGACAGTATCACCAAGTACCTCACGAAGTTCACTCAATGCAGAGATGAGCTGGGAAGTGTGGGGGTGACTGTCGAAGAAGAGGATATGGTGGACCTGGCTCTCCTTGGTCTTCTGAAAAGTTGGCATGCATATCAAGATAGTGTCAATGGTCGGGAGAAGTTGCTGGGATGGGAACGACTTTGGGCGGATCTCATGCAAGAGGAGATACGGAGGACTACCAGGGACGGATCTTCATCAAAGGTATCTGATGAAGAAAATTGCTCTTTGGCTGCCAAAGCAAAGAAAGGGAAGAGCAAGAAAGCTTCTCAGTCTGGTGCGAAAGGCAAGAAGCAAGACATGTCCAAGGTGAAGTGTTTTCACTGTCACCAACACGGACACTATGCCACAAATTGTCCGCAGAAGAAGAAAAATAAGAAGGCTGCCGGATCTGCAGCGGGAGAGGCATTGGCTTCTCAATTCGAACTGGATTTTTCACTGATCGCATGCTTGGTTTCAAGTGTGGCGGGATCAGTATGGTTCTTGGACAGTGGTGTGTCATTTCACATGACCGGAGATCGAGATCTGTTTTCAGATCTGGAGGAAAAAGATCTTGGAGTGCACATCGAGATGGGCGATGATGGTAGATACAGTGCGACCGGTATCGGTACTATTTCCTTTGAGAGGGAGTCTGGTAAACCCTTTGTATTGAAGGAAGTTTTGCATGTTCCAGGATTGATGAAGAATCTGATCTCTGTGGCGATGTTGGAAGACAAGGGGTATGATGTGGTCTTCGGCGAAGGAAAATATTTCCTGCGCAGTAAGACAACTGGAGAGACCTGGAAGATAGGGGTTCGAGTCAAGAACCTTTATCAGTTGCAAGTAGATGGCTACGCAGCAATGGCATGCAAGGCGGGAGAAGTGGTGAGCCGGGATGATGAGGGCGAACTGTGGCACAGGAGATTGGGCCACCTTCACCATGGAGCTTTGAAGATCCTGTAGCAGATTTCTACTGGGCTTCCTAAGGGCACTCTTGCGCAGTCAGATCAGTGCAAGGGGTGTACCTTGGGGAATTATGTGAAAGCCACCTTTCACGAGAAGGATAGTCACGCCACGACGATCCTTGAGAGAGTTCACACAGACGTGTGTGGTCCTTTATCTGTAGCTTCGACAGCAAAGCACAAGTACTATGTGATCTTTGTTGATGATTTCTCTCGGAAGTGCTGGATCTTCTTCATGCAGAAGAAGAGTGAGACATTTTCAAAGTTCTGTGAATTCAAGGCGCTGGTTGAGAAGGAATCGGGGAAGCATGTGAAGGCTCTCAGGAGCGACAATGGTGGTGAATTCATCTCTACTGAATTCAAATACTTTTGCAGCGCAGAAGGGATTCGGAGAGAGCTCATCGCACCCCATAACCCACAGCAGAACGGGGTGGCTGAGCGGAAGAACAGAACGATCGTGGGTGCTGCACGGGCGATGTTGCATGATCGGGGCCTACCCCTTCACTTGTGGGCTGAGGCATGCAATACAGCAGTGTATGTGCAGAACCGTTGTCCTCACAAGGTTCTTGGCATGAGTACACCGGAGGAGGCTTATTCTGGTAAGAGACCTGACATTTCTCATTTGAGAATTTTTGGTTCACCTGTCTACATGCATGTGACGAAGGATGCCAAAAAGAAGCTGGATCCGACCGCAGAGGTTGGAATATTTGTGGGGTACACTGATACACCTCACAACTATCGGGTGTATTTGTCAGACAGTCGCAAGACTGTTGTGCGATGGGATATCAAGTTTCAGGAGGAGAAAGCCATGCAGTGTTCGCTTGAGAGGGAGCCACACTTGCATGCAGATGAGGAGCTGTTAGTTCCTAAGGAGGAGCTTCCGGATGTGGATCAGCCACAAGAGGAAGTTCAGAAGGTGGAAGAAACCACCCATGCAGCGCCAACCATCAGAGGGCGCATGCGCACTACAGAAGCTGAGCGACTGGCTCGAGATGCAGAGAAGGTTGTAGGACCACCTACAACACAACGCAGACAGAGGCAGTCACCGGATCGGTACACTGGATACATGGCTCTTATGAGTCAATGTGTCGTGATGGAGCCATCCTCTTTTGAGGAAGCTGTGGAGGAACTCGCATGGGTAGATGCCATGATCGAAGAATATGATTCGATCGTCAGAAACAGTGCATGGGAGATTGTCCCAAGATTGGAGGTGAAATCAGTGGTGGGTTCGTGATGGATCTACAAAGTGAAGCAGGCGGCTGACGGGAGTGTGGAGAAGTACAAGGCAAGATTTGTCGCCCGTGGCTTCTCACAGATCGAGGGGATCGATTATGAGGAGACCTTTGCACCTGTCGCAAGGTACTCTTCCATATGGAAGATCCTAGCTCTCTCAGCGCAGATGGGATGGAACATCCATCAGATGGATGTGAAGACTGCGTTCCTCAATGGAGTCATTGAGGAGGAGGTGTACATAGAGCAGCCTGAAGGTTTCGAGATCTTCAGCAGTGAGTCGCATGTGTGCCGACTCAAGAGAGCACTGTACGGGCTGAAGTAAGCACCTCGTGCTTGGTACACACAGATTGACAGTTATTTCAATGGAGACCAGTGGAAGAGGTAGATGAAAGGGTGAGTTTGCTATTAGTTGCGACAGCAGTTGTGCATGAGATTTGCACAAGCATTGGAGGATATTTCCAATGATGATTGTGCAGTTGGAGCCAGTGAGATTCAAACTTGGATCTCTCATTAGATCAGCCTTGATTGCGCAATAGAGGCAGGCAATTAGTGGATGAGTTTTGAACCTGTGACTTGTTCAAAACCAAGCTAGTTTGTGTGTAAATTTTGGAGACAGTACTGAGTACTTGTGAGGATTATTGTACTGAGATTGTTACATGTTTCTCTTCTATTATAATATACAAATAGCTGGGGGTTTTCAGCTATAAGCTTTCCCCATTATATATTGTGTTTATGTGCGCATGCGATTGTTTCCATTTCCGCAAATTGATGATTGATTGTAGAAGAGATTATGTGTTGCATATGAATTCGAATTAGTATGTGATCAGGATAATATTGGTGGATAAATATTCATTATTCAGCAAATTTCTACATGTGATTATTGTGGAAAACCTGGACATCTAGCTAAATATTTCTATAGAAGAAAGAATCATGAATCAAATTAGAGACATAGAAGGCATAATGGAAATTTCATGAATAGAGACACTTTAGTTACTAATGGATTTAAAAATCTTAAATTGTTTCTTTCTGATGCTGCATTGTCTCCTAAAAATAATGATGAGACTGCTTGGTTCATAGATTCTGGTGCATCAGCTCATATGACTTGTAATGAAGAATGGTATGATAAATATTACAAGAAAACTGATGGCACACACATTTACCTAGGAGATAACAGGTCACATAAAGTCCAAGGCTATGGCGTAATAAGTGTGTACTTACCTAATGGACAAATGAGATAGATTCATGATGTGATGTATGTTCCTGGTATTAAAAAAAAATTGATATCTGTTTCAACTATCACTGATAATAATTTAAAAGTGGAATTTGGTAAATTGGGGTGTATTGTGAAAGATGTTAAGGATCACTACAGGGTTGTTTCCACAGGTACTAGGGTTGGTGGATTGTATAAATTGGATGTGACGATGAAGCGTCATGTTGCATTGACATCCACAGCAACGTTAACAACAAAGTTATGGCATCACAGGTATGGGCACCTAAATTACAATGATTTATTGTTGTTGCAAAGAAAAACAATGGTTGAAGGTATTCCTGTTATGAAGTGTGAACATTTACCATGTGAAGCTTGTGCACTTGGTAAGCAACATAGAGAGGAGTTTCCCATTCATACAAAGAAAAGACAATATGATATACTTGAATTAGTTCACACTGATGTATGTGGACCTATGCAAACTAGGTCGCTTGGTGGTGCCTCCTAATTTCTCATTTTTGTTGATGATAGATCTAGATATACATGGGTCTACTTAATACGAAAGAAAAAGTGATGTATTTGAGTATTTTAAAGAATTCATAACTTTTATTGAAAGGAAAACAAGCAAATACATTAAAATTCTCAGATCAGATCAGGGTGGTGAATATAAATCAGGATCATTTAACAGGTATTGCAAATTTCGTGGGATCCAACAACAGTTCACAGTACCCATACTCCTCAGCAAAATGGTGTTGCTGAGAGATGGAATAGAACACTGGTGGAGTGTGCTCATAGTATGCTTCAAGGTAAAAAAATTTCTAATGGTTTCTGGGCAGAAGCCGTTAATACTGCTGTTTATTTCAAGAATCGAAGTCCCACTAAGAAATTAGCTTTTCAAACTCGTTTTGAGATTCTTTATGGTCATAAACCTAATGTCAGTCATTTAAGAGTATTTGGATGTACTGATTTTGCACATATTCCTAAAGATAATAGAAGAAAGCTTGATTCAAATTCAATCAAGTGTGTTTTTGTTGGGTATTGTACATATCAGAAAGCATATAAATTGTTTGATCCCAGTTCACATAAACTGTTTGCAAGTCGAGATGTGGTGTTTCATGAGAATGCTGATAAGAGTGATACAAATAATGATTCTTGGCATATATATAATGATGATCATGTCAAAATTGATACTTTGGTTAAACAGGAATAGGAACAGGTACAGGTACAGGTTCAAGATTAGAATGAAAGCAGCATGAGCACATCCAGCAACAACGATTCATCATGAGAGGAAGATTCACCTCAAAGCAGGAGAATCATGGATGGAACTCCAACAGGTATCGTAGAACCAAGAAGCTCAACTCGACAAACCTAGCTTCCTGCAAGGTATAGAGATTATGCCTTGATGTATAATATCATGAATGTTGTAGAACCAGTTGATTATGAACAAGCTAAAGAGCATGAACAATGGAAAAATGCTATGAATGATGAATATGACTCTCTTATGAAAAATCAAACATGGGAATTAGTTGAACTCCCTGAAAAAAAAGTTCTAATTGGAAGCAAATGGTTCTATAAATCTAAATTTAAAGCAGATGGTAGCATTGATAAATTTAATGCGAGATTAGTTGCAAAAGGATATGCTCAACATGAGGGAATTGATTATGAAGATACTTTTGCACCAGTAGCTAAATTGAATACAATTAGAGTACTGATTTCCTTAGATACAAAACATAATTGGAATATACATCAATTGGATGTCAAATATTCTTTTCTGAATGGTGATTTAAAGGAAGAAGTTTATCTAGTTCAACCTGAAGGATTTGTCAAACAGGGACAGGAGCATCTAGTCTGCAGGTTAAGAAAAGCCTTATATGGTTTGAAATAGGCGCGAGATCATGGTATGTAAAGATTGATACCTTCTTTCATCATAATGGGTTTGTGAAAAGCAAAAATGATCCTAACTTGTATGAAGAAGGAAATTTTTCTTTAATATATTTATATGTGGATGATCTCATTATCACAGGTAGTGCTTAAAAGTTAATTGAAGAAATTAAAATTCAATTGTCTCAGGAATTTGAAATGAAAGATCTGGGTGAATTGCATTACTCTTTAGGAATTGAGGTATGGTGAGAGCCTGGTAAAAAATTGATCACTCAAAGTAAGTACACAAAGGAAATTCTTTAAAAGTTCAAAATGAGTGATTGCAAAGCTATGTCAACTCCCTTAGAATAGAATGCAAAGTTGTACAAAGAAGATGGAACTAAAGATGCAAATGGAACTTTATATCGTTAGTTGGTGGGAAGTCTGAACTATCTCACCACTACCAGAATAGATATTGCATACTCAGTCAGTATCCTTAGTCAGTTTATGGCTAAGCCTTCAGGAAATCACCGGAACACTGGAAAGAAAGTTCTTCGATACTTAAAAGGAAAAATAAATTTAGGTATTATGTATACTGATGAATCTAATGTTGCACTGACATGTTTTTCTGATTCAGATTGGGAAGGAAATCCTGATGACAGACGATCTACCTTTGGATATGCATTTCATATAGGATCAGGGGTTATGTCATTGAGTAGTAAGAAACATCCAACTGTTTCTTTATCATCAACAGGATTTGAGTACAAAGCTTTGATCAATGCCACATGTGAAGCTGTTTGGTTGCGAAGAATTCTTGCAGATCTCAAAGAGGAGCAAAGTGGTTCAACATGCATAAATTGTGATAATCAAAGTGCTATCAAATTAGCACAAAATCCAATATATCATGCCAGATCAAAACACATTGAGCTGCAATACCACTTTGTACGAGAGAAGATTGAATCAAATGAAATTGATTTAGTATTTTGTAATACCAAGGATAATATGGTTGATATCTTTACCAAGCCTCTTGGTAAACTGAAGTTTAAAGTTTTTAGAAGTAAATTAGGTGTTGTAGAAAATCAATTTCTCCATTAAGGGAGGATGTGAGAATAATCTAGAATAATGTAGAATTAGGAGTGGTTATGGTTTTTTGAATGAGAGCTTTTAATTAGAGTTTAGTTCCACCAGTTCAGGATTGTTACCCCAAACTTAGGAAGATTAGGTGAGTGCCTATGCTATAAATATGTAATGCTGTTGTTGAGCTAATACAAGTTGTGTGAGCTTTGTCTCACGTTGTGTGTTGCATCTGCGTTATTTAATTAGACACTCCTCTCCCGTACACAACCCCTCTCCCATTTTAAGGTGTTGTTGAACCCCAACCATCTTGAGATGTTAACTTGGGGTTGTTGAACCCCCAATGTCATGTATTTTTTTCTATTTTCAACACACAATTATTTGGATTGCTTAATGATTTAGTGTTTTCCCTTTTCTTCTCCCACTTTTCGATATATACGATCAGTCTTCTCATTAGAGAAGCAATTTAAATTGAGATAAGGATCATGCTGGTGGAATTAAATACAACTTAAAATGTTTTTTATTTATTGAAAAAGTTATACTTAGGAGGAGGGCTTATCTCGACACTTGATCTATCCCTATAATATCGATGCATGACATGTATTCAATCTTTTATGAATTTAGGTGTACCATGTGTGATTGGAAGGTTTTTTTGAATTTTATTATTATTATTTACAATTAAGACATATATTTCATATATATTGTGAAATATATTTTATATTAGTAAGTCTTTGTGATTGTATGATGAGTTCTTTGCTTTCTCTCTTGGTTGAGGAATAGAAGACGACAAGGTTATCTTGCTATTCACTCTAATATAAACATTGTTAATAGTTTTTATGAGTATAACGAAATTTCTTTTGGATAAGAATATGTAGATGAGAGATATCTAAAATCACTCAAAGACGTTATAAATGGACATATAAATCTCTGAAAAGGACTCCACCTGTTAGATTTTAACGACTTATGAGAAAAATTAGGTTGCTATTAAGATTTAAGAAGGAATTCTTTGTATCCATAAAGATCTCATTGTTAGTTTCTTCAAGACAATAGTGTAGGAGCAAGAGGAATGGGAATGACAGCACAGGAGGTGGAACTGGAGTAGAATGATGCTTTTACAAAGGTGAGACTGGAGTAGAGTGACGCTTTTATAGAGGTGGAAAGAGAGACACTCTTTGAGGAAAAAAATCTAATTTTTTTAATCATTTTATGGTTAAGTTAATTTTTGTGCTAGTATTGAACTTCTAAGTTCTAAGTTTTGTAAATATGAGAATCGTAATAATATAAAAGTCATTTTAGAAGAAAAAAAGAAATTTAAGAAAAATGGGTAGCACATCTCACCTGTGGTGAGTGCAATTACATACTTTTTTTTTGAAATAGGAGTTATCTTCTAAAGTAGACAACCTTGAATTCATCAACCAATTTCTAGGTGGTGCCTCTAAAATCCCAAGTACATCTTCTTGATCTCGAGCTTGGGATTGCTAATGAAACTATCAATCCTTGAATGCTTCAAATCACCATCCAAGTCGCCATAATTTTCTTTTTTGGGGTAAAAGCAACACCTATGGCATTGAATTTGGCCAAAGCACATCCATTCCATTTGATTGATTAGAAGAAGGGTGGACAAAAGCCACATTACTCCATGATTAATCTACAAGAATTAAACATTTCATTACACTCTAGTTGAAGCTCCATCACATCTTTGAGTCATTCTTCATTGTTGCTAAATCTTTCTATTACCTCTTATACAATATCATAATATAATATAATCATAATAAAAGAATAAAAAATACTTATATATTAATAATATATATTAAAATATTGTATAGTAAATATTACAAAAATTATTATAAATTGATTTTAAAACATTTAAATTTAAAAAATATAAATTATTATTCTAATTTTATTATGGATTTATTTTTCAAAACCAAATAAAACTTAAGTTTATGATAAATTAATTTAAAAGGCAATGAAAGATCAAAATATCTCAAAATTTAGACTGTAACATCCAATGTTATACTCATAATTTTTTTTTTTACATTTCAATGTTTTACATCTCATTATAAACCATTTCACACCTATGTATGTTAAAATCACTTAACATTAAAACACAATTTAATATTCCACCTGTGATGTATAATTGTGTTTGCAAATTAGTTTCATTAAACACAAGCTATAGTCTTATGCCTAAGGTTAAACTTCAGGCCTCCCACTTCACGAGGAGCTAATTGATAGCCTATATAATCGGTTAGATGATCATACTATACTCGCATTCATGGCAATCTAATCTTTGATTAAATTATTTAACCTTTTCTGCACGGTGTATCTCTATAAGGAAACCTCCTCAATGCTAGCAATTATTTATGGTGAACAACTGGATGGTCTCTCCGCCATTGATTTGACCTACCCAGAATCCAACGGTGGATTTGATTTAGGGTTATGGGGTAATTAAACCCCCTCCCTAACCATTTCCTTTTCCTTTTGAGCATTTCACCTCAACGCTCCACACAAGGAACTTACTGCCTTTGCAACAAACCCCTCTAGGGTTCTTCCTAGCACTAACAGGGTTCCACCTTCATTTTTTCACGGTAAGTTATCTTACGGTGTTGTGAGGTTTTCGAAAGAATGTTCACTGTGGATTTAGAGGTTTGATACAGTTGACCTTATGCAGGGTTATTATGTCTCATATTTCTCTTTTAAAGTTAAATCCTCGGCCTTCTTCCGCGTCCGCGTCTAAGACTGAGCATGTTACTGTCTAGGTTCACAAAGGTTGATTCTCAGCCATTCCTCCGGTTGGAATTCCTCTTTCTCAACCATGATACTGCAGATGAAATGAGGAAACCCTCTGTCTATATTGTCAATTTGCACCGAGGTTGTTTAGATTGTTCATTCCACCTTCAAAACTATACTATTCATTAAATCTTAATGGTAATTTTTGTAGGTTGACGTGCCCGATTTTCAACATGGAACCCTTATAGGTAAAGCGGTTTGGTTATCATTTCAATGTTTCCCTCTAGAATTTAAGGGTATGAGGAACTAGAATGTTTAAGCCTACTCTTCCTATTCATGCAGGTAAACCTGACTGGAATGGATTTGTGGTGGATAATATTTTTGAAACTCGGTTTGGGCTTCTGCTAACCACTTCCAAACCAACTCTAACATGTACTTCTTTCTACTTGTGACTTGGTCACGGAACACCGAGTTCTTGGCATGGAGTCTTGGCTCGCTATGGAGCTCTCCGTTCTGTCTCGTTACTTTAAACTTGAAATTTTCTCTATGAGCTATGCCCAAGATATGCATGTCGTAGTCGTATATTATGGCTGTTGTATTTATTTTATCTCCTTGCCTCATTTGTTTTCAAACATGTTTTATGGCTCGAATTTTGCCCACAGTTCCTCAACTTGTTTGTAAATTGTTCATAAGATTTTTCCAAACACTGTGTGAGGAGTACTCGGTCTCATTTTATTTAAATGTTTGAACTATGATTTGTATAATAAATTTTAACTTAATGCATCAATGGTTTTTATTGTCCATACCCTATTTTATAGTACAAGAGTAAAGCTGGTATTGTGTTTATCTCCAGTATTTATATATATATACTGTCTTTCTTTAATCATGTGAATATTTGGGGTTTAAGTACTGAAAATACTATTTTTGGGCTCTTTTAATATAGTTTACAGAGGGTCTCTTATGATTGAATCTATAATAAAGTTTGTCCCTCCATTGGTATTATATGCTTATCTTTTCAATGCTGGGTTCTTTTATTGGTTTGATAGTTCCTTACCATGCATAAGAATTTAAATAAATATTTCAGCATTCTATTCTTTCAGTTTGAGAGTTAGAATCTACAGCACATGTTCACTTCTTCTATCTTGTGTTTTGACATCAAAGAATATAATTTACAGTTTCAACGAAGAATACAATTTACAGTTTCTAGTAGTAAATTTAATTATACTCAGCTCTTTCATTACATGTAGTGTTTTGCATGCCTCTACTGCTGTAACTAAATTCTCAGTAAAATTCTATTATGTAATGTTCAAATTTTGTACAGTCTGATCTGGCTTTTTAGTTTTCTATAGAATAACCTTTTTTGAGCTTTAAGCCTTAATTTTCTTTTTGTTGTTTTTAATAATGTAAATGGCCAGACCATTCTGTCCTTGTTTTATCATAGTTGCAGAGAACAACCAACACAGAGCCTTCATCTCGAGGGCTTTGTGTTAACATTTCTCTGTCTTACAATCTTTAGTAATAATTTAATTCTATCTGTCTGTCTTATTTGTTAACAGTAACATATATGGAAGCATTTCCTTTCACAGTTTAAGTACTGTAACGTCTACATATTTTATAACACATAAATTGTCAATATTGTTCATAATCAAACTAAGATTTCCAGTGGAAGGTAAACTAATATGTCTTTCAATTACTAACTGATGTTGTCCTCCCTACCTCGAGAGAGATAATCACGTCCTTGACTCTCCCCTGTGCTCCAAGTCTGAGCTATGTGAGTTGACAGAGATTTTGGAAGAGACTTCGGGACATTCCGGTCCAGTATTCTATTCCAGGAAATTCTAAGGAATCAGAGTAATTCCACTAGTCACCACCAGCTCGGGAATTCTTCTCTCCAAATTTCCTCCTCCAGTTACCAAACATAACCCCTCTTCCTCACTGAGGTATGCCTTTAACCTCAGAGGTCGGGGTAACTATTTGAAGTAATTCTATTCAAGTAACTCTCAGTTCTTGAAATACTTTTACCATTAGTCTATTATTATTTTATGGAAATCACTTCCATAAATAATTTTATTTAATCAAAATTAATTTATGCTCCTAATGTACTATTTCCAAAGAAAATAACAAATAATGTCTTAGTGTCTTAACAAACATAACATAATCATCAGTTAGCAACTAAGCTAGCTGTTACAACTTCCCCCCTTGGAAGTGAACACCGTTCTCGGTGTTCTCATTTTGATTCAACAAATAGTTCTGGGTAAGAATCCTGAACAAAACCTTCATCCTCCCAGGTATCTTCATCCGGGCTGAAGTGCTTCCTCTGCACCTTAACCTGGGTGATGGCTCATTTCTGGAGCATGATTTCTCTCCGATCGATTATACACTGAGGCTCAACCAAAAACTTGTCATCCGATTCAACCTGCAATCGACAAAATTTGAGTTAATTTCTCATAAAATTTATTATTTATAATCAGATTTGTATTCTTATCCTACATGAATGATTTTCCAGTGGATTACATGCTTTGGGTCATGCACTTATTGTTTTAATAACGATACATGAAAGAAGTTGTGTACATGGATATGACTGGGCAAGGCCAATCAATAAGCCACGGGTCCTACCCTCTCCAATATTTGGAAAGTGCCACAAAACCTGGGATCCAACTTGGCACAAAAGGCCCACCTTAAAGTGCTTTTATTTGGTTTGATCCTTACGTACACATGATCTCCCACCTCAAATTCATGATAAGTCCTTTTCTTATCTGCATACGCTTTTTGTCTATCCTGAGCCACCTTCAAATTTTTCCTGTTCTTCCCTACTTCTAACTCCATCTTAGCTAACATTTCCGGTCCAAGCATCAAATTGGTTTCTATACTATTCCAATTAATAGGAGTTCAGCATTGTTGTCCATATAATGCTTCAAACAGAATCATCTTAAGGGACTCCTGATAACCATTATCGTAAGAAAATTCTACTAGGTGCAGATATTCTTCCCACCTAGTTGGCTGCTGCATTACATACATTCGTAACATATCCTCCAGGATCTGATTCACTCACTCAGTCTGTCCATATGTTTATGGATGATAAGCAGTGTTGAAATTAATTTGAGTTCCCAATCCTGTAAATATTTTTTTCCAGAATGTTGAAGTAAACTTCACATCCCTGTCTGATATGACAGTCTTTGGGATTCCATGTAGTCTAAAAATTTCTTGCATAAATATGTCTGCTATTTGTACTGTCTTATAAGTGGACTGCATTGGTATAAAATGTGCGTCTTTGCTTAATCGATCTACCACTACCATTATGGAGTCATTATGTTTCTTTGACTTTGGTAAGCCAGTTATGAAGTCTAACAATATAACCTCCCACTTCCATTCAGGTACCGATATAGGCTGCATCAGTCCTGCTGGATGTCGATGCTCCACCTTCACTTGCTGGCACTCCAAACATTTATTTAAATACTTTGCAATATCTCTTCGCATTCCTGGCCAGAAGTAATTATTCCTAATTTCTATTAGCATTTTCTGATACCCGGGATGTCCAGGGTAGTTACTTTTGTGGTATTCATTCAGGATCAGTTCCTTCAATTCCATTCGATTTGGGACAAAAATTCTCTCTTTGAAAGTTAGCAACTTATCCTTGCTAGTTCCATAATCAGCAGATTTTCCTTGATTTCTAGACTCTGCTTGCTGCCACATAAATTGGTATTCAGGATCCTTCTCAGCTTCTGTTTTTATTTGTTCTAGAAATTTTCATTCAATCTGATTATAGTACAATTCATAAACACCATGCAATTTTCTACTTAATGCATCTGCGACTCTATTCTCCTTACCCTTCACATGCTGCATATCAATGTCAAACTCTCTTAGGAAAGCATTCCATCTTGCTTCGTGAGAATTAAGGTCAACTTGCTTAAAATAACTGGTTAAGCTGCTATGATTAGTTTTGAGTACAAATCTCTTTCCAAGCAAGTAGTGCCTCCATACCCGGAGTGCATGCACTACTGCTGTCAGCACCAAATCATAAGCTGAGTATCGATGTTCATGCTCTTTTAGATTCCGTGACTCATAGGAAACTACCTTACCTTCTTCTGACAGAATTCCCCCAACTCCTTCTTTACACACATCAGTGCAGACTTTGAACTCTTTATTGGGGTCAGCTACTCTCAACACTGGAGCTGTAGTCAATAAAAATTTTAACTTTTCAAAACTGTTTTGACAATCCTTCTTCCAATTAAATATTTTTCCCTTCCTTTTTAAGGAAGTAATTGGGAATGAAATATTTGAGAATCCTTCAATGAACCTCTGATAATAATCAGCCAAACCCATAAAGGATCGGATGTCTACCACATTTTGGGGTACCTTCCATTCCATAATCATCCTAATTTTCTCTAGGTCAACTGCGATTCCCTCATCAGAAATAACGTGACCAAGGTATTGTATTTATTCCTTGAAGAAATCACACTTGCTGAACTTATCATACATCTAATGCTTTCATAACATCTCCAACACTATTCATAAGTGCTCTTTATGCTCTTCTGCATTTCTGGAATAAACTAAAATGTCATAAATAAATTATCAACACAAAATTATTGAGAAAAGGGTGAAATATACCATGCATCAGCCTCATAAAGGTTGTTGGTGAATTAGTCAATCCGAATGGTAACACTACAAACTTGTAGTGTCTGTATCTAGTACGAAAAGCAGTTTTATAAATGTCTTCATCTTTTATTCGGATATGATGGTATCCTGACCTTAGAACTATCTTTGAAAATACGGTAGCTCCCTTTACCTGATCAAACAGATCATCAATTCGCGGTAGAGGGTATCTATTTTTGACAGTCAATTTATTGAGCTAGCGATAGTATATGCACATTTACATGGTTCCATCTTTCCTCTTTACAAATAGCACTGGTGCTCTCCAAGGGGATACACTTGGTTAGATGTACCCTTTATCCAATAGTTCTTGTAACTGCATCTTCAATTCGGTCAATTATGGTATGCTCATTTAGTATGGTGTCCTTGAAATTGGTGACGCTACAGGTATCGAGTCTATAGTAAAATCAACGTCCCTTTTTGGCGGAAAACCTGGTATTTCCTCTAGAAATACGTCCATAAAATCTTGCACTATTGGAATTTTTTCCATCATCAGAGTCTTTTCTTTGGAATTAGTAAAACCCATTTGGATGGCATATAACTGGCATCCTTTCTTCATGCACTTACCCATTTGAGAAGTTGTAATAGGATGCAGCTGTAGGGGTTTCTTTATACCTTGAATCTCCTTATGAGTTCCATCCTGCATTCTATAATATATAACTTTTTCTTTACAATATCCTAACATCTAGTGCTTCTCTAACCAATCCATGCCAAGTAGCACATCGTAGGATCCCAGGGGTAATATATTCAGGTCTACAATTAGCTATTGTACACTAATTTCCAGTGTACAGTTCAGAATTTTGGCACAAAATTTCCTCTTTGCTCCCATGGCTCACTGTACCAGCTATGGATTTCTGAATTTTTGACTCTGTAATTTACAAATCTCTACTAATTTGGGACTTACATAGCTTAAGCTTTCATCTAGGTCTACCAAAATAGAAACAGGTTGAGAGAGTAGCTTAACTTCTAACTCTATCATTGTCGGTTGGTAATCTGCCTGTCGATCTTCCAAGTCTGCATTAATTTTGGGTATATTTCTAGCTACATCTCCTACTGTTGAGGCTTTTTGTAAGTTGGTAACCACCTCGCTCCTTCCTTGATGCGGACAATTTCTGTAGTAGTGAGCCTCACCACACCCCCAGCACTGTAAGGATGGTTTCTGATTTTTTGCTTGATCTGGCTTGCTCGAAGCTTCCGTGGGTTTATCTTTCGCAGGCCATTGTATTCTTTGATGATTTATACCAAACTGTTTGCTTACTAAACTTCTGGTAGCATTTTTGAAATTATCGGTTTTGTTTTTCTTGAAGCTTGAGCTACATTTTTGTTCTTTCTTTGACTACCAGCCTTTACCCAGCTCTCATTTTGCCTTAGATTGTTGATAGCACATTATTTCCTTTCGGATTGACTCTTCCATGGTTTTTGGATTCACAAACTCAATTTGTTCCTTCATATGAGTTGGAAAACTGCTCAGGAACCGCTGAAATTTAGCCTTTTTGTCCCTTAGATAAGGTACATAACGAATTAAAGAAGTGAACTTAGTGATGTATTGATCCATTGTCAATTGTCCCAATTTGAAATCATGAAACTCTATATATTTCTCATCATAGAAGGGCTCAATTAAATACTTATCTTTAAAATATTTCTAGAACGAATCCCAAGTCACATCTTCATCATCTATACTACGGACATTCTTAACCTCCTCCTACCATAGTGTGACCTTCTCCCTCAACTGATAGATGGCCAATCTGGCTTTAACTTTGTTGCTATATCTGTAAACTTGAAAATACTTGTTCATATTTATCAACCCTGCTTCAGCCACCTCTTTCTCAACTCCATCTAACATAGGTGGTTTTATCTTTCGAAACTCACCATGCAGCTCCACCTTCTGTTTTTTAGCTTCTTGCTGGTTCGACACATTCCTTGGCTTAGCCTCATTGTAGTTTTTATTTTTATTACTCTGTTGCGAATGACTTCTTTCCATTATGTTAGTGGTGTGGTCCCTTGCTTGTTGCTCGTTACCTTCCTGCATGTCTCTATCAAGATTGGGTTTTTCCATTCCCTGATTCTGATTATCCGAGAGGCTCTTAAGTATCCTTTCTTGTTCTTGCATCAAGCGCTCATTATCACTTCGAACCTGCACAATCTCTTCCTATAGCTTCTACATTGTATTTAACAAAATTCTAGTTTGGTGCTGTTTTTCCTTCAGTAGTCTACTTGTTTGCTGGTGTTGATCCACACTCAGCTGAATCCAAATCTTAGGATTCATTTATGGTCGGGGTTGGGGTTCCCCAGTGTTCTTGGGTGGTTGTTGCATTGACCCCCTTCTCATAACGTCTCCTGTTAAGATTCTTTAACTGTGCATCATTTACACACAATTTATCATATTAGGTGACCCATAGGGTCCCAGCGTGCGAATGCTGCTTTGATACCACTTCTAACATCCAATGTTATATTCACAATTTTTTTTTTACATTTCAATGTTTTACATCTCATTATAAACCATTTCACACCTATGTATGTTAACCTCACTTAACATTAAAACACAATTTAATATTCTACCTGCGATGTATAATTTTGTTTGCAAATCAGTTTCATTAAACACAAGCTACAGTCTTATGCCTAAGGTTAAAATTCAAGCCTCCCACTTCACGAGGAGATAACTGACAGCCTATCTAATTGGTTTAATTATCATACTGTACTCGCATTCATGGCAATCTAATCTTTGATTAAATTATTTAACCTTTTCTACAAGGTATATCTCTATAAGGAATATTGAAATTTAATTTGGTTATCGAAAAAACCTCCTCCGTGCTAGCAATTATTTATGGTGAAAAACTGGATGGTCTCTCCGCCATTGATCTGACCTATCCAGAATCCAATGGTGGATTTGATTTAGGGTTATGGGGTAATGACCTCCCCTCCCAAACCCTTTCCTTTGCCTTTCGAGCATTATGCCTCAATGCTTCGTAGGAGGAAATTACTACCTCTGCAACAAACCCCTCCAAGGTTCTTCCTTGCGCTGACAAGTTTCCGCCTTCATTTTTTCACGGTAAGTTATCTTACGGTGCTGTGAGATTTTCTAAAGAATGTTCACTGTGGATTTAGAGTTTTGATACAGTCGACCTTATGCAGGGTTATTATGTCTCATAATTCTCTTTTAAAGTTAAATCCTCGGCCTTCTTCCACGTCCGCGTCTAAGACTGAGCATGTTACTGTCTAGGGTCACAATGGTTGATTCTCGGCCATTCCTCCGGTTGGAATTCCTCTTTCTCAACCATGCTACTGCAGATGATACAGTGAAACCCTCTGTCTATATTGTCAATTTGCACTGAGTTTGTTTAGATTGTTCATTCCACCTTCATAGCTATACTAATCATTAAATCTTAATGGTAATGTTTGCAAGTTGAAGCATCCGATTTTCGACATGGAACCCTTATAAGTAAAGCGGTTTGGTTATCATTTCAATGTTTCCCTCTAGCATTTAAGGGTATGAGGAACTAGAATGTTTAACCCCACTCTTCCTATTCATGCAGGTAAACCTGACTGGAATGGACTTGTGGTGGATAATATTTGTGAAACTTGGTTTGGCCTTCTGCTAATTACTTCCAAATTGGCTCTAACAGGTACTTATTTATGCTTGTGACTTGATCACGGAACACCGAGTTCTTGGCATGGAGTCTTGGCTCGCTATGGAGCTCTTCGTTCTGTCCTGTTACTTTAAACTTCAATTTTTCTCCACGAGCTATGCCCAATATATGCATGTCGTAGTCGTATATTATGTCTGTTGTATTTATTTTCTCTCCTTGCCTAATTCATGTTCAAGCATGTTTTATGGCTCGACTTTTGCCCACACTTCCTCAAGTCGTTTGTAAAATGTTCATAAATTTTTTTCAAACACTGTGTGAGGAGTAATCAGTCTCATTTTATTTAAATGTCCAAACTATGATTTGTATAATAAAGTTTAACTTAATGCATCAAAGGTTTTTCTTGTCCATATCCTATTTTATTGTACGAGAGTAAAACTGGTATTATGTTTATCTCTATTATTGTTTATCTCTCTCTCTCTCTCTCTCTCTCTCTCTCTCTATATATATATATATATATATATATATATATATATATATATATATAGATAATCATGTGAATATTTTGGGTTTAAGTACTGAAAATATTATTTTTGGGCTCTTTTTTACAGAGGGTCTCTTATGACTAAATCTATAATAAATTTTGTCCCTCAATTGGTATTATATGCTTATCTTTTCAATGCTGGGTTCTTTTATTGGTTTGAAAGTTCCTTACCATGCATAAGAATTTAAATAAATATTTTAGCATTCTATTCTTTCAGTTTGAGAGTTAGAATCTACAGCACATGTTCACTTCTTCTATCCTGTGTTATGACAGCAAAGAATATAATTTACAGTTTCAACAAAGAATACAATTTACAGTTTCTAGTAGTAAATTTAATTATATTTAGCTTTGTCATTACATGTAGTGTTTTGCATGCCTCTACTGCTGTAACTAAATTCTTAGTATAATTGTGTTATGTAATGTTAAAATTTTGTACAGTCTGATCTGGTTTTCTAGTTTTCTACATAATAACCTTTTTGAGCTTTAAGCCTTAATTTTATTTCTGTTTTTTTTAATAATGTAAATGGCCAGACCATTATGTCTGTGTTTTATCATAGTTGCAGAGAACAACCAACACAAAGATTTCATCTCGAGGGCTCCGTGTTAACAGTTCTTTGTCTTACAATATTTAGTAATAATTTAATTCTATTTGTCTATCTTATTTGTTAACAGTAACATATATGGAATCCTTTCCTTTCACAGTTTAAGTACTGTAACGTCTACATATTTTATAACACATAAATTGTCAATATTGTTCACAAGCAAACTAAGTTTTCCAGTGGCATGTAAACTTATCTGTCTTTCAATTACTGACTAATGGTGTCCTCCCTACCTTGAGAGAGGTAATTACGTCCTCGTCTCTCCCCCATGCTCCAAGTCTGAGCTATGTGAGTTGACAAAGATTTTGGAAGAGACTTCGGGACATTCTTATCCAGTCTTCTATTCCAAGCAATTCTCAGGAATCAGAGTAATTCCACTAGTCACCACCAGCTCGGGAATTATTCTCTCCAAATTTCCTCCTCTAATTACCGAGCAGAACTCCTCTTCCTAACTGAGATATGAATTTAACCTCAGAGGTTGGGGTAACTGTTTGAACTGGTTCTGTTCAACTAATTCTCAGTTCTTGAAATACTTTTACCATCAGTCTATTATTCTTTTATGGAAATCACTTCCATAATTAATTTTATTTAATCAAAATTAATTTATGCTCATAATGTACTATTTCCAAAGAAAATAACAAATAATGTCTTAGTGTCTTAACAAAGATAACATAATCATCAGTTATCACCTAAGCCAACTGTTACATAGACATTAGAACCTTTCTTTTTCATTTAGGATGAGATTTAAAAAACTTTAAAGAACAACACATTTCCTATCTAATTCCATGATTGTTGAAGTGTCACTTGTCAATTTTTATTTGAAGAGAGGAGGAGGAAAATACACACATCTTATTGGTCAAATCTGTCCAACCAAACTCATCATAGGAACACCTTTGGTGTAATTATCAAATTAAAATAAATCATTAAAATTAATTAGATTATAATTTTATTAAATTATTAATAATTATAAGAAATATAAGCATATTATATATATATAAAACAAGATTCTTAATCACATTTTTTTTCCATTATTAATATAAAGTTTTCCATTATTTTCCATGTACTTTAATAATTAATCTTAATTAAATAAATTAAGACATATATTTTATAATGCATTTTATATTATCAAAATTAAAATAAATCATAAAAAATAATTAAATTATAATTTTATTTGAAATTGTTATTATTATTAATAATCATAAAAAAATTAACACATACATTACACATATATATTTTAAACAAGATTATACAATATTTTCAATTATCAAGAGGTTTATCAATCTCATATTCCCAAAACACTATAATTGATTTTATAATCAAAATATTATATATATATTTTTTATTTTATAACATTTTTTAATTAAATAAAAATGCATAAATGACATAACTACATTAGAGATAAATATCAATTTTATTATGAATTATTACATAAAATAATGTAGATGTTCTACGAAAATTAAATTCAATTAATTATCAATAATAAAATTACAAAATTTGTAAACTCTATGCAACCAAGTTGGCCAACACCTTAGTTTTTGTGGTTCTTTTCTCTCAAGTTGATTAAGCTGCAATCTCCACCAACACTTTGTGGAAAATCATAATGGATCCATGCATGTTGCTAATTTTTATGCACTCCATGCTCAACTCCATATTGTTGTATTTCTTAAAGCTTTTATCTCATATTCAAACTCAACATACAATACTCTCCGCCTCTCCGCCCACATTTGTCGAAAGTCATAATGTATCCATGCATGCTGGTCATTTTTATAAATTCTAAGCTCAACTCCACATTGTTGTATTTCTTAAATATTTTCTCTCATATTCAAATTCAACTTACAATATGCCAACATTTGCAATGGTCTCCTCTCCATACCAATATCCTTTGCGAATAACCTTTGGATTGAATAAAATAATTTATATTATTTTATGGATTTCTAAGAAATTAATAAATTTTGCAATATAGCAAATTTTGTAAAGTGTCTTGAATGTTATATTAGTTTATGTTCTAATTATGGATTTCCACAAGTTTAAAGAGGCTCTGCCAAAATGGGGTTGCACTCTATTTAATTTGTACACTTCTCCAACATGTTATATTTTTCATATTTCATTTATTAGTCAATTTTTTTTTAAAATTATGGACTAATTTTTTATTTTTTCACACAAAAAAGGCAAATGAATTTTTTAAGGAGAAAATAAACCAGTTACATATGTTTATGTCATTTTGCTGAGTTTTGTATCAATCATTAAATATCATCATGTTTTGAAATAAAAAAAAAAACATTCCAGCCTATGCATCTACAAAAGACATTATCTATCAAAATTCAACATATATAATATTGACCAAAAGAGAAACCATTAGACACATATGACAAAAAAATTGTCAAAATAAAATAGTAGTACCCAAAATTCTATGAGAGAGCAATGTGCCCCTCCACAATCAGTGCTTCATCAAAAACAAAATAAAAGTAAATATATCCTTTTGTATCATTTAAGCCTTTTTTGGATAGGAAGTCTACTATGGCATTCATTTCTCTATAGATGTGCTGAATATCAAAACTAGTGAAGGATTTTATGAGAGCACCTGCCCGCCCCCCCCCAGCCCATGATATCAGGAGGGTCAAATTTGATGTTTCCCAAGATTCCATGAATAATAGTCATGAAGTCCCCATACACATGAATGTTTTGGACATTTTTTTTGTAGAAAACCATAGAAGGCCCCATAATGCCACCATTTTCGCCCTGGAATTTTTTCCCAAGCCCCCAAACCATTGTAGTTTGTAATGATAATTTTCACTAATCTAAAGCCATGCTCCACATCTGCATCTCCCCCTCTAAGAAGCACCATCGAAAAATTTGATAGGTAAGCTGATATATGGGTGTATGAATCTCCCCAACAGGTCCTTGAAGGTATTCTTCTGAGGTTCCATATATTTTGTCCAAGTAATAATCTTAGAGAAAATCTTGTGAAAATTATATTTTAGTTCCTGAAATATGAGGTGTTTTCGGGCCTTCAAAATCTCCCAGATTGCAAACATGGGAATGTACCAGATGGTATCATCTCCATCTAGCCCCCATCGAATACATTGTTCCAATGAGATTAAACTTTTGAAAGCAAAGAGGACACCGCCTAGTACTGTGAAATACCTATCTGTAGATATTGTCTCGTGTTAAAATGTTGTTCTACCACGACAACCATAAAAAAGTGTAATTTTTAAAGGGGACTCCAAATGCCATATAGCCATGGACCATCACGTCAATGTGGACTCCTGTGTACTGTTCATGAACTAAAAATAATTTTTTGTGACCACCACAACCCCTTTTTGGAGAGGCCCATTCCATGTAAGGGAGTCACCTCTCACATTTTGACAGAGACCAACTCTTTTTAGTGTTGTGAAAAAGAGATCACTATCGTGAGCACATATTCTTGAAAATCCAACGTGTGACACTGCTTTCCCAGTATGATGAACACCATGACATCCATCGATAATCGAATATAGCATTGAGATACCTTTTTGGTGAAGAGCATTGATCGTGTCCTCCCTCAAAGATGAGGAATCCAACACACTGATAATCTGGTCCCTCCCAATGAACATCAAATTCCCATTTCCAAAATACCACCGCAACCTCTGCAAGAACCTTGCCTTCACCTTTTGGAAAACCTTCCATATATATGAGCCCCTTATGATTCCAATATCTTTCATCTTGATCCAATATATAAGTGGCCTTTGTGAATGATATTTCATGGAAATTATTTGTGCCCAAATTCCATCCTTGAATAAGGCACACAAGAGGCATTTTATTAACAAAGATTTGCCAAAAGTCGGGGTGTTCAATATCCCCTGTCCTCCAAGTTCTTTAGGAATCGATATGGTGTGCCAAGAAATTAAATAATACTCTCATTCCCCACCAGAACCAGACCACAAGAAGCAAGCCATTATGGATCATATTTTAGATAAGATATTTTTAGGAACAACAAAGACATGCATCCAATATGAATCAATTTGTTGTAGAACATATTGAATTAAAACGTATCTCCCACCCAATTTTATCCAAAAATTTGTTGACCCTTTGAGTTTCTTCTCTAATTTGTTAATTAACCATGTAAAATCCTCCAAAAGATAGTTAGTCAGCTTCAATTTGAAGCCTAAGTAAAAAAAACCATCCTAAGGTGGCCTGGTGCCCACTCTAAAGGTGTTAACAATATGTTGAATCTCGCCCATATCACAAGATGAGTAAATGAGAAAATATTTCATCTCGTTTGAAATGAGGTTGGAAGCCTCACCAAAGAGGTGGAATATATAATGGAGGGTCTCCCATTGAATTTCAAAAATATTACCAAATGTAAGTATATCATCAAAAAAGAAAATATGTGTAATACTAACCTCAGGAGCCATGTGCACTCCTCTGAACATTCCCAAATTCTTTGCTAAGGTAATCTTCTAGTTGATGTCATCCATAACCAAGATAAAGAGAAGTGGTGATAAGGAGCATCCCTGCCGTAATCCTCTTCCATATTGAAAAAAGGCGGTGGGAAAACCATTGACCAGAAGAGCAAGCCAAACTTTTGTCATGCATTCCATAATCCATTCAGTGTTTTGTATCTCCAATCCAATCTTCAAAAGAATAATCCTAAGAAAGGCCCAACCCACACAATCATATGCCCTTTTTAGGTCAACCTTCA
Source organism: Pinus albicaulis (assembly GCA_034641835.2). Classification (NCBI taxonomy): domain Eukaryota; kingdom Viridiplantae; phylum Streptophyta; class Pinopsida; order Pinales; family Pinaceae; genus Pinus; species Pinus albicaulis. Next base: position 39,376,272 of record CM076582.1, on the reverse strand, counting down.
TAACCACCACTTCCAATTTTTTAGCGTGAATTTTGTGGACACACCCCTATGCAATAGTAGCAGCATCATGAATTGACCGATTATGAAGAAACCAAAATTGTCCTCTTCATATATGTGATGGAAGGGTTCCCTTAATTCTTTCAGCTATGACCTTTGAAATCAGTTTTTATATAATGTTGCATAAGGATATAATTCTGAATTCCTTGAAAGTTTCCAGTGAGGAAAACTTCGGTATAAGAGAAATAAAGGTTGAATTTATTGACCCAGAAATGTAACTCATGTTTTGGGATTCCTCAAACATATCTAATAATTCTTGTTCTATAAGCTCAAAAAAATGTAATAAAATTTCAACCCTCCAATCGTTGGGGGTCAGGCACTTGTCCCTGGCAAAGGATTTCAGAACCAAATGTATCTCTTCAATAGAAACCGCCTTGTATAGAGCTTCATTTTCCTCCTGATCAAACATCCTCAGGTATTCCTTAGCACTCCAGAGTTTATTTTCAATAAGGCTCACCATCCTGTCCGAAAATATATTTCAAAAATAATGTACAACTTCTTTCTAGATCTCATCATCAAAAAACTTGTAAAGCCCATCCGCCCTCCTTATTTTCCAGATCACAATGACGTTCTTCCTATGACTTGAGAAACAATGAAAAAAATTAGTTTTAAGACCCCCCTCGCAAATCTAGATGGCCCAACTTTTAAATCTCCAAGTTTTCTCCTTAGTCAAAAATATGTGTTTTTTCGTCCTGTCCAGGAACTTCAATATTTCTAGGGTATGCACAAAGGGGATCACCACAACCAAACTCTCACCAATCACACCCTTCATCTCCCAATATAGCTCAGCCTTTTTCCTACACTCCAAAACGGGAAATTGGCTCTTTAGGACTTTTAATTTCTCTGTGATATGTTCCATGGCCAAACATTTCGACTAGAATTGAAAAGATTTAGAGATCTCAGTAACCATCTTGTTATATTCGTCATCTTCCAACCATGTTCTATTAAAATTGAAAGGGATGCCCCTTCTCATTGATTCCATACACCATTGAAGTACAATAGGACAATGCTAAGATATATATACCTTCTCCACCCTAGATCTCAAATTGCCCAGAACATCAAATAAGTTTTGATGCACCATGTAACAATCCAATATTTTCCCAATGTACTCATCGTTTCTTCTTCCATTGTGCCAAGTAGGTTCTATGCCCGAAATGGATAGATATCCACTAGGTGATTTTCCTCAAAGAGTGTATTGAGTAGGTTTGATCTACTCTACTTTCCACCTAATTCCTACCACCCCAAGATTTATTTGAAGTGAAAGTACCATTAATAGTAGCGATATCCACTAACCATAATTCCTTAATAAAACCATCAAAAGTCACTGCCTCTAGATCCAATTTACAAAATCCACCCTTTTTCTCATCCAATGAGCGAATGAGGTGAAATCATGACCTAGAATCCAAAGGGGATTAGTTATAAGTATTCTATGGCTTCTAATAATCTCCAAAAAATGTGATTTATCTCCCAAAATAGGCAATCCATAAATCGTTGAGAAGGGCACCATGTCTTTTGACCCCAAATAACGAAGTCTACTAGTCAAAAATCGAGGACTAGCCACACAATCCTAAAAGAGTGCTTGCTCCGAGTTCCAAAAAACTACAAGCCCTCCTATAGTACCCCTAGCATCGATAGCCATGTTTCAACATCCTCGCCAACAACTTTACTTATTTCCAACAATTTATTCATGGAAACCTTGGTTTCTTGCAAAATCACCACCATTGGCTTCTCTAGTTTAATCCTATTTTCCATATATTGTTTCTTTCCTTTAATATTTAAACCCCTTATATTCCAAGTGGGAAACTTCATTGAAATGGGATTTGTGACACAGGAAATACTTAGAGATTGTAGTTTCTTGTCCATAATTAATTTACTCCTCCCTTGTATCTTGAAGTACATTCTATGATGTTTTATGCCCTTTTATTTCGGTGTCCTTGACAAGACCATTAACAAACAATGTCTTACCCTTCTCACTCAATTCACTCACCAATTTAATATCATTTCCATCTAGTAAGTCTTGACACTTCTTAATCTTCCAATCGATATAATATTTTGCATACAATTCTCATTGTTCAGGCACTGGTAGGTTTGCTAGATCATTCACTGCCCGATCACTCAAACGATTAAGTGATTTCCACTCTTCCTTTGAAAGTGTGTCATAGTTTTCCTTCTTCAATGGAATGGCCTCTCCAATCCTTGATAATCCTAAGAAATACTTTGTCTTCCCCTTCGTTGTTTTTCCTTAAGGGGATTTATGCTTTGCTTGTGGTTTCTCTAATAAATATTTTGAAGGTAACTACAACATTAAGACATCCTATGGAACCATGACCTCTTCATCCATCTCCTCTGGGACTACAAATGAGTTTGTCTCCTCTAATTTATTGATAGGATGAATATTCCATCTGTGATTGTTTTTATGTTTTCATTAGGGGAATTTTGAGGTCTAAAATGGGCCTTCTAAGGAAAATGTACAATTAAAATTCACTTTATGAGAACGAATCACATTTTAGGGGATGACATCATCCCTAATGGTTAAGGTGCCATTTCTTGAGTTAAAGGTACTTACTTGTCACATTTTCAATGGTGGATAAAAACTCACGGTTAACCATGGTAGTGATCTAAGTACTTTTAAATTCAAAGTAAAATACTCATAATAAATGTCATTTCACACTTTTTGAATAAAAATATATTATTTCCATTTCATATTTCTTGAAAGAAAAAATGCGTATACTTATACATTTATTATATTATATTATATTATATTATATTATGTTTATATAATATAGTAATTACATGTTATTATACAATTTAAATAATATAGATTTTAATTAATAGCATAAAATATAATTAAGAATTTATAAATTTATATTTATATTTTATTTTAAGTTATTTATGTACAAAAGACAAATGCATTAGTTGTTCAATCATAATGACTTTTTCTTGAAAAACTCATTCTTATTTATAGTCACATCAATACAATTTTTTTATTAATTTTATTTTGTACAACTTTTGAATTGAATTTAACTATGGTTACATGGATTGTGGTGCAAAAAGTGAATTGCAAATTCATAAATATTATTTTATTGATTTAGCTATTATTTTATTATTTCTTTAGGAGGCCCATTTTAGACCTCAAAATTCCCCTAATGGATACAACTTTTGTAAAACCCTCATTGGACTTAGGCCCAACATTCTCCAATTCTCTCTTTCACAAAAGACATTCCCTAAATAGGTGACCATGCTCATGACAGTGCCGACATCAAAATGAAACATGTTCATAATCGAGGGTTAGAGACCAAGTTTCCCCATGATATTCTAAATCTATGGAATTTGGTAAAGGTAGAGAAATGTTCATCTATATACAAAGACAAGTGTAAGACATATTTTTACCTCTTTTTAACCTTCAAAATTGTAATAGTGTACCTAGAGAATTCAAAATTCCGTACAATACTTCAATGATCTATAAATAAATTGACAAGGAGTAGAGTCTCACCCGAACCGGGGCTGCCAAGAATTCCTCTTTGAGGGTTGAAGAAATCCTCCCAACATTGCATCTAAGGACTTGCATTGTTGAAGAAATAAAAGACACCCTCAAAAACACTTTTCTTGTCTTCAAAGTTAGAGAAAATTAAGATAAAAAAAACCCTTATGTCCCAATATCATAACAATTTCTCCTTGAGGTTTCCATTTCTACTATATCTCTCCAAATATTTCTCCATAGGCCAACCTCCCACAAGCTTACAAATGAAACCATGATCTTTCATCCTTTTGCAGCATTTTTCTATAAACTTTGATGGAATTACAAATTTAGGGTTAATGGTCTCTTTAGGGAAAAATATTCCACGCAAATTAGTTTTCCATTACACCCCTAGAATAGGAAGATTCGTTTATTTACCATTGCTTCGAGGTTTTTCCACGCTAGTCGTAGCTTGAGTTGAGTTACGTAATATTGCATTTCGGAAGGAGTGGTTGCCAACCCCTGGTGCTTGAGCACTCATCTTACCTAAACGTGAAGCATCTCAAAGCTACAATATTGTTTCATATTTTTGCAACAAACGAAGGAAAAGTGCAACACCAAACTAAACCACACATAAACCCTACCCTTCATCGATTCCCCTCATAATTAAAATGATAATAGAAGTATATCTCGCAATACAAATATATATATATATATATATATATATATATATATATATATATATATATATATATGACCATACAAATAGATTTTATTACATTATGCAATGATTAGGATATGATAAAATGGATTAAATAGAAAGGAATTGAAATATCTAAAGAAAATCACATGACATAAAAGTACACCATTTATGGATTGGTGTTTACATCATCAAGTTAAACAATTTAAAAAATTATCCAATAAAAAATGAAAAAATTATATAACTTATAATTTTTAACACACAAATAAATATCCAATAAAAAAAAACATGATTTAGAAAATAAATATATATTTATTAAAATACTTTTATAAACCAAAAAAATATTGTAGATTTATGTTTAGAAATCTTATATATATATATTAATTCTCTTTCTTTATAAAATGTATTTCTATTAAGTTTCTTTAAGGTGTTTATTTTTTAATCTCTGCGGTGTTTATATTTTGATATCTGCGGTGAGATTTTTGATCTCTGTCGTGTTTATTTTTGGATCTCTGCAGTGATATTTTTGATCTCTGCGGTGAGAAGAAACGCGGTTTTAACAGCGACCGAGGGCAGGGTTTTTCTGTTGACGAGCGGGTCAAAAATCTGAGATGGGGCTTGACTGATGGTCGTCCTGTAGAAAAATTTTGTTGGTTGGAAAATCAATCGAAACAGAAGAGAACGAGGGACGAAAGGTAAATCGACAAATAGAATAATTTGGTCTAGTTGCCCGATGAGGAGGCAATAAACAATAATTATGTGTCAATTCTGTACAACTAAGAGTTTAGGTCATTTGATCTCTGCGGTGAGAAGAACCGTGATTTTAACAAGAAGTGAGGGCGAGGGTTTACTATTGACGAGTGGGCTTGTTCATTTGCGTTGAATTCCACTGATATGCAAATTCATTTTTATTTGATCTTTGCAGTGAGATGAACCACAATTTGATGTGGGACCGCCCATTTATACTTAACAACAATAGAATGTAATCTTCTCTTTTAACAACAAGAGATGGCGAGGGTTTACTATTAACGAGCGAGCTTGTTGATTTGCGTTGAATTCCACTAATATACTCTACAAAAATTTGGGAGGTGGTTATAGGAACATGACAAAACTGCTGAAGCAAATCTGTGGGCTGATACATCAGAGTTGAGCTCATGTGATTGATGTGGCTCCTAAAATAGGATGTGTAGTTTATTTTGATGCGATAGGATCAGATTTGTTGAAGTGGATCGAAGTTGGGATAATACACGGATCCTGAGCAGTGTGGCTTTTTCTTAGAGTTTAAGAATTGTAATATCTGGAATTTCTGGTTAGGAAGGCGGCAACAACAAATATTACATCCAATTAAACCTGCGTTACAAATACCGCTACAAATAACTTTGACAGGTGCATGCGTTCCAAATTACTCTCCTCTTGGTAAGTTTTTTTTATTTTTTTTTTTCAGAGGAAAAAAACGCTGTTTATATTAGGTTATAAGCAGTACATGTACTAATGATCTCAAGCTGTAATGAGTCCAGCGAGATAGAATTGCATATTTGGCCAGAGATAAAGTACCCAAAAGAGAGGGCCCAAATGACTAGTTGGCCACCACATATAAGGAGATGTTGATCTCCAAACCAATACACTCAGCATGATGTGCAAGGACAATGGCAGAGTTATACAAGGATCAGCACTATTAATATTGAAAAGAAAATCCAATATATATGATATGACAAAATATATGCTATGGAAATGGATTATGGATTGGTAGAAGTGAACCATAGCATAATAGAGAGTCCGGTGCTTATCAGTCCAGTCCTGTAAAAATATGCAGATCATATAGGGAGTACTGTGGCTGTAGAAAAGGCTGATAAGTATGAAATGATGAATCAGTAGATGCCTATAGAGAGATGAAAGATAAAATAAGCAGGCTCGCTTGCACCTTGTTGACCGGCTCGCTTGTATAATGACCTGGCTCGCTTGATGAGGATGTTAAAAACACTTTCTTGACAAAACTGTGGAGAAACAGTATGATCAGGCTCGCTTGGATGTACTGTTGCGCCATCAATATATGGAGTGTGAACCTGTCCCTCATGTCGATTTGAAAGTCCATATATAATATAATGATACTCCATGGCACTCCTGAACTAATACCATTTCCCGGATGTAAACGCCATCATATGGATCGGCCGATGTGTAATGTCATTTTGCCAAAACGCCCCGTTCCTCAAAAATGAAAAGCAAAAACGACTTTGTAAACTGTAGCTATATATGCATCATATTATGGAATCGGAAAGTCATCTTGCCAGTATAGACGACCATCTCTGTATAAATGAACATGCATTATCCCAAAATTAGACAGAAGACCCTTTTTTGAGAGCCCGTCAGCACGGGTATTGTTTTCCCTGTAAATGTGAGAAATAGGAGGCCTGTTGAGGGCATCCCACAGTCTTCGTGCCCTGCCCACCCAACCCATAAGCTCTGGTCTCATCAGCTCGATGGAATTAGTAATCCAGCCAATCACCACCTGTGAGTCCCCATAGATATGGATATTTTGAAGCTCTAAAAAGATAGCAAAGCGAAGACCCCCCCACAGAGCCATAATCTCCGCCATGTTATTGGAGCCATGGCCACCATTCCAGTGAATATGTACTCGCTCCCTCTGTGAAATTTTAATCCATGCCCCACACCCCATAATACCCTCCACACAAGCTCTGTCAAAGTATACTGTCGGAATAGATATCTCATGTGGCCTTATACGGAGGGAGCAGTCAACAATCCGCTTGGTGGGATATGGGCGGTCCTTCATCCAGTTCATAATAGCATAGTATATACGGTGGACCTGGAATGGCACATTGTCAAAAATCAACCTATTCCTACCTAGCCATACCTCCCATACAAGGTAGAAAGGTAAAGAACGGAAATTGTCCTTCTTCCTATCCCATTCCTTAGCAGCTGTAATAAAGTCTACAGGGACCCATGAAGGATCCATGAGATGGGCAGCAAAAAGTCTCCACAGATATACCACTGTTGGGCAACGAAAAAACAAGTGTTCGCTAGTCTCAGACTCAGCACAGCATATGTGGCATCGAAAAGGGCCAAGAAAACCTCTCTTGCTCAGGTTTTCCCCCGTTAGCACCTTGCCCTTCCACAGCAGCCACCCAAAAAGAACAAGCTTTGGTGGCATCTTTCTCTTCCAGAAAGAACTGTAAATTGAAGATATCTGATCCTGATATGAAGCGCTATTGAGCCATTGGTAGGAGTCTTTAACAATTGGAATGCCCAATTTGGTAGGCCCATTCCAAATTAATATATCACCCCTCACATCCGAAGAGAAGCCCGCAGCACGTAGATCATCTTTGAACGAATCCCATTCGTCTGCATCCAGACCAGACAGACCCATTTGGAGAGCCGATTTGAACTCAGGTGCACCGTGCGACCATGTTCGGATGGACTGTGCAAGATATACAACACCCCTATGTGCGAGCCTATGAATAAGCCTCGGAGACGGCGCAGAATGTGAAGGAATGCCGATTAACGATGTAAAGTTGAAGGGAATGTTCCTACCATCCCGAAACAACCATGCTAGACGCCCCGCAACGTGGTGGGCGATTTTCTTAAAGCTTCTCCATATAGCGGAGATATTCCGAGGTTGTAAAAATTGCCCACCATGAATCTGTTGAAGGAAATCACCCATGATATATTTGCATCCAATTATGGCTGACCATATGCCAGTACCATGAATGGCCCTCCAGAAAGATTTGATAAGCAGAGCAATATTGAAGATCCTGGTGTTAAGGATGCCCCAGCCATCATGTTCTTTAGACCTACAAAGGCTCACCAGTTTGCATAGGAATATTTTGCGATCCATCTGCGAGCCCCCCCAAAGGAATTTTGCAATAATGCTGTTGATCATATTAATAATGCTCTCCGGCAGATAATATAAGTGCCCCCAATAAACCATCATCTGTGATAGCACAGCCTGAATCATGATGAGCCTTCCACCCATGGACAACCATCTATGTGCCCATCTGCAGATCCGCCTACGAAATTTGTCGATCAGCCACAACCAGTCCTGTGTCCTGTACCCACATGGTTTAATGAAGAACCCCAAATAAGTGAAGCCCGTGGAGGCCACCCTGTGAGCAACCCCCATAAAATCAGCAATAAAGGCAATCTCCCTTATATCACCATATTCATATATAATAAAAGACTTGCTTTTATTGATAGCAAGACCTGTTGCAGATTCAAAACGAATAAGCAATAGATGTGTATAAAACCAGTGATTCCGCTTCAAATAGCCGAATAATAACAGATCATCCACAAATAAGGAATGGGAGCATGAAAACGAGTCTGAAAAAGAGAAGCCCATTGTGCAGCCATTTTGTATTGCCCTGTGCATCATGCAGCTGAAGCCATCCATAATTAAAATGAATATTAGTGGGGATAGAGCACAACCCTGCCGCAAGCCACGTTCAGCCGCAAAGAAGGATGTAGGAATACCATTGATAATAACAACATATCGGACAGTGGAGATGCAAGTCATTATCCATCTGAGTATTTACCCTCATATTTCTAAACCCCCATTTAGCAAGGGGAGACCAAGTAAAATTACTCTAGAGAGTCTATATGAGTACACTGAATTTTTACAAAGACGAAGAGAAGAAAGAAAAAACCATTTTAAACTAGAATTAACTACAATTCTTGACAACAACCACAAACCGTCAGAAAATAAAATACTTTCTAGATGTTAAGATCCATGGAATGAATGGTAAAATTCAAGAAATAGAACATAGTAAACAAGCAATGGTTAAAGAAAATGACACTTTGAAAAGGGAGATTAAAAATCTAAAATACCAACTACATATTAACTCAGCCCTAAATAACACAAAAAATAAATTAGATATTAAACCCATAAAAGAAGAAATTAATAAACTAATTGTACTCAGCCATGAGTGCAACAAAAGAGCCTTACACCTTATAATTGTTGGTATAGAAGAAAAAAACAATGAAGACACATTAGAAATAGTTAAAGAACAATTAAAGACAAACTATAAAATTCAAACAACTTATCTCGCCAAACAAATAAGGGTAGGAAAGATATTTGAGCATAAACACAGACTAATCCGTGTCAAGGTTGGTTGTAATGAGCATAAAATAGATATACTTAGGAAATCCCCGAGCCTAAAAGGAATGCGAATCTTCATAAATGAAGATCTCATTCCAAAAGACCAAGTTGAACTTAGGAAAGAAGTGCAAAAGGTCAAGGAGGCAAGAAAAGAAGGGAAATGGACAATTATTAGGTATAAAAAAGCTATTAATAGAGATAGAGTCTCAAACATGAGTGATAAATAGGGAACATAATCACTCTCGATCCTCTTCTGGAATTTCCGTGGTTTTCCATGGTGTAAAGGTCCTATGTTAAGTTGGATCCTGAGCGATATTGATCTTATTATTTTAGTTGAAACTTGGGAGCATGACGAATCTAGGGTCCCTCACCATGAAAAATCCAATTTTTGGTCATCTTGGAATAAGAAATCCTCCAGGAGAGTTTTTGGGGTTATATCCTATTATATTAGGAACATTGTTTCCTCTCACATCTGACTTCATAAAACCGACCTCTTCAATCAGTACATTTAGATCAAGATCTCTGATTCTAAAACCAACAGGAAATTTCTTGCAATTTGCTATTTCGCCCCTATCAACTCTACATCTTGTAAGAAAAACAACATGGATAAGAATTGTCCTTTCAATATGTTAGAAAAAGACATATACAGCCTAAGGAATGAAGGTAATATCATTTTTCTTGGGGACTTTAATGCTTGAACTGCTACTAAACAAGCTATTATGTTAAGTAACAAGTCTAACCACGACCCCTTGTGGCTTGATGACGATGGTAACATAGATAATAGATTCAAGAAAAAGTCTGAAGACATAATTGAAAAATTATTCGACACCATTCTCCTCAAACTTTGTAGTTTCGAGGACCTAATAATTTGTAATGGTATTAACAAGTGGCCTCTCTTTGATTAAATGACTTGTTTCCACGAGCTAGGTAGCAACATCATGGAATATGTGATTTATGACACCCATGTCCTCAACTGTATTACAAAATTTTAGCTACTTAACGGGTACGGGCCCGACTCTGACCACATACCTTTGTCTTTATCCCTCAATCTTGAAATGCATACCACCCACACATAGGAGATTAGTGAAAGAAAAGGACACATTCACCTCGATAGAAGTAATGTCAATCTTTTCTTAAAGGAATTAGAAATGGATTTAGGCTCCTTGACTTATAGTAACAACATTGATAAAATCTATCACCATTTTACTACTACCCTTTCCACTACCATTAGCAAGTTCTCTAATGAGACATCGTATAAGCAGAATAATAGAACTTCCAATCCCTTGGTATGACAAAAACTGTAAAAATTCCAGTGTAGCAATCCAAGCACCCCTAATGAAATCATTAAGCTCTACAATATAAGTATATACAAAGATCTCATCAACATGAAGAATAGGTCATATATTAAAAAGAGACATGAGCATCTTCTCTACCTCTATAAAGTTGTGCCCATAAAATTTTGGAGGAATTTGCTTGTTCGTAAAACTAAAGATAAGCATCTTATCCCCTTAGAAAATTTGGATAACTATGTTAAGAATTTGTATGACTCTCTGGAGACCATGGGAACCATCTTAAACACTCTTATTAAGAAGGATACATTTTCTCTAGATGACGTTGAGTTTGGGATTAATAAACTTGTTTATGGGAAAGCTAAAGATATTTAAGGATACAAATATGAGATACTTAAATTAGGAAGGTCTATCCTCATTACTCATCTCCACAAGCTTCTAAATTTGGCTGTAAAGCCTGACTTCCCTAAGTTTTGGATGCAAATCCTTATTGTGCCTATCTTTAAAAATGGGGACAAAAGTGTTCCCTCTAACTAGAGGACCATTATGATTAGCCACATCCTAGCCAAGCTTTATGGGCTCATTTTAGAAAATAAACTTGAGAACCAGGGTAACAGGGCTAAAGGGAAAGATGGTTTTAGTAGACATCACTTGACTATCGACCACCTTGTCACTCCCGGGATCATTGTTGAGGAATGTTGCAATAGTAAAACCTATCTCTTCTGTTGTTTTGTGGAATTTAGAAAAACTTTCGATATTTTCCATCGAGATAAGCTCTGGGAGAGACTTGAAGAGATCATGGTTCCTCTTGATCTAAGGATTGTTGTGATCCTCCTCTATGACACTGTCATTGCCGAGCTTAAGACCAACAAAGGGTGGTATAAGGATATTAAATGCAATATCGGTCAAGCAAGGGTGTCCCCTATCCCCTACCCTTTTTGGTATTCACATTGATAAGCTAGATGAGTGTCTGTAAACTACGGGTTGCAAGGGCATCGAGCTCGCTGGCATAATCATTACTCTTCCCCTTTACACTGATGATATTTTTCTTCTTGCAAAAAGCCATGATGACCTAGACAAGAAGCTTAAGACTCTTCATGTCTATTGCTCCAAGATGGGTATGACAGTTAAAATCGACAAGACTAAAGTCATGATAATTAAATCCAAAAAGATCACCCATGGTGGTTTCATTTATGATAACCATTGTATAAAGCAAGTTTCTCTTATAAATATTTAGTTATTGACTTTTCTCATCAGCTCAACTGGAATTATAACATTGAGAAAAGAATCATTGGAGGTTGGAAATATTAATATGAGCTTGAAAACAATGGTAAGAGGCCAATCTTTACATCTGGAATAAATAAAGGTTCCTCGTTGAGACTCTCGTCACCCCTGTTGTCTAATACGTATGGGAAGTTTGGGGTTGTAGTATATCTAGAGAGTCATGGAGAAAGATTAAGATGATCTAAAATAAATTCATAACCTATAACCTCAAGATCAAGGGAAATACTCCCTATCATATTCTATTGATCGAAGCTGGCCTGCCCCCCATTGAAAGTATGGTTATGTTTAGATATCTGATGTATAAGAAGAAGATTTACAACATGGAATCCAAGAGGCTCCCAAAAATTGCTTCTAGCTTTAATCAAAACCCCCACTTGCATGTCAAGTGTAGGTGGCATAAGGATGCCCAGCCTTGGCTCAACCCTTGGAGGATTAAGGAAGAGATCATCATGGGAAGCAAGGATAATATCAAAGATACTGTTGCCTCCAATTTTAAGGCCAAGATGTGGGATGATAAGGAGATGGAAGGTAAAATGAAGCTAAGATACTATACGAGGGTGATCAACCCCACCCTTGATAACCAAAATTTTCTCTCTATGTTGGCCAACACTAAGAAGAAAATGAACATCACTTGGATAAAAAATAATTTTCATGAGCTTCATAATGAGAATAGGCGGTGGTCTACTCACAAGACTCCCTGGGATGATAGAATCTGTTAGATTTGTGATACTAAGAAGGTGGAATTTGAAAAGCACTTCCTTTTAGACTGCATGTCTCTTGCCCACATCCGCTCTCAATTCCATATCATCAATCACACCTCCAATATTCTTGTGAAAAGCACTTCCTTTTAGACTGCATGTCTCTTGCCCACATCCGCTCTCAATTCCATATCATCAATCACACCTCCAATATTCTTGAATTATTCAGCCAATACAACTATAGCAATCTTCGAGCATTTCTTTCCCTTCTCCTTGATCATAGAAACAAGATTTTCAAGAATGACAATTAGACTTTTCGTTTCTTGAGGTTAGATAAACTACATTGGTCTTAGTGGATGTTAATCATCATCATCATGATCATTATCATTATTAATTTTGTTATTTATATAATTATTAAATAAATATTTAAAATTTAAATAATATATATATATATATATATATATATATATATATATATATATATATAATTTTAAATTTTAGAGTTTTTAACAATAATATTTCTATAATTATTATAAAAATAAAAATAAAAACATTTTACAATAAAAAATTTAAAAAATAATCCTTTAAATGATTGGAAATATTAATATAAAATAATTAATTTAAATAATAATTAATAAAATATATTATATAAAATAATTAATTTAAATAAAAAATAAAAAAATATATTGTACAAAATAATTAAATTGAATAAAATTAATAATTTTTTTTAAAAATATTTATATGATGATGATGGTTAATGTCCACTGAGACCAATCTTTGGTCTATCATACCTAAAGAAAAGAGTTATTTAATTTGATTTAAGATTTTATTCCTATGCTCAAAAAGCTTGGAGAGAAGCCTCCCGAGCTCACTATAATTTTGACATCTTAAAAGGCTAGGAAGGTCAGTATTGCAACAAAGATTATGGAATTGAGCTCTAATGTGGTTGTACGCGGGGCACTCTAAGAGGAACTGATTTTCATCCTCGATGTTCATATTCTCACAGAGATGGTAGATCCTTTCCATCCATGGTGTTTTAGGAACTATCCAACGACCTGTTTCGCTATGGAGCTCATGAGAGTTCGTTCTAATCTTGGCTATATTAATTTTCTTCTTTGAGCTAGTTAATACATATAGATACTTTTGATCTTCTAAGGTGGGGTTGATGACCTCCTTATAATACCTTAATTTTCTTTTAGCTGCTAGATCTTTCTCGCACCACATTTTTTCTTTGAACTTAGAAGTAACAATTTTTTTAATGTTATTGATGTTTTTCAATGCAACATTCTCGTCGATCTCCCAATGGTTTAACCAAGGCCCAGTGTCTTTATACCAACCTCGTTTAAGCCTTAGGTGATTTTGGCTGGAATTTAAAGCTAGCTTAGGAAGTCTATGGTCTCCTATGCTATTGAGCTTGTGCTTGTACAACAAAATCCTAGTCATAGCTAGGCTCTCGATAGGGGAAAGACCCACTTCTATGAGGAGAATAGGATAGGGTGTATTGCTTTTAATTTTAAGGTTATACGTTATAAAACGCTTCTGGATTTGCTCAATCTTTCTCCAGGATTCTCTAGAGATGCTGCAACCCAAAACCTCACATCCATATAAGATAACAGGAGTGACTAAAGTTTCAAAAAGGAACTTCTTTCTATCCCACATTACGAGGTTTTCCATTTTACAATTATTTTCAAGACCAAAATAAGCTTTCCACCCCCCATTAATCCTTTTCTGAATGCTATAGTTCGAGTTGAGCTTGTGATGAATATCAATTCCTAGGTACTTGTAAGAAGACACTTCCTCCAAGTTACTATTGTCATACATAAAATTAGCATAAGTGTCCTTCTTGGATTTGATAATCATAACTTCTGTTTTGTCAGTGTTAACAGACATACCCATGGTAGAGCTGAAATCCTTAAGAAGTCTAAGTTTCCTATCAAGATTAGATGGGCAACTTGCGACAAGAACAATATCGTTAGCATAGAGAAGAAAGATGATGACTATCCCAGCTAAGATCATACCAATACATCTTGCTTCCTCTAAACAACTTTCTAGCTTGTCAATGTAAATCATTTGGGGTTTTCACCATAGAATAATGATTAGATTTTAAACCATGTACAAAATAATTAATTTAAGTAAGAGTTAAAAAAATATTATTAACACATTCATATAATTTCCTGAATTATTTGAGTTTTGAATTTGAAAAGGGATCCCAGACTTAATTTGAGGGAATGACATTAATTTTTTCTAAACTTATTAATTTAAACATAGTTTTATATAATATTTTGAAAATATATATGTAAAATTTGTAAATTTATAAATTAAAATTTTAATTTTTTTCGAAAGTGAAAAAGATCTTTAATTTTTTTATATATGGTTACCATATATAACAAGTAATGTGACTTACAACTGTGTGATTGCTTAATTTGATTTTAGTAAGAATATAAAAGAACATATATAGCTCTATGCTATCTGTGACAAGTACTGGGCTCACAATTGTGGGTTGATTCTTATATTTTGAGTATAAGAGAATATATACACCTTATCTAACAACTTTATGGTTGATTACTTTGATATTCTTATATTTTGAGTATAAGTATCTACAGTTCATCTAGCATTAAAAAAAAAATGAGCCACCGCAGATTAAAAAAAACTTGAGTGGAGTGCACGAATGATTTTTTTTTAAAAAGAAGTTTGCGTAGAGCACGATTTTATTTTAAGAAATACATGAGCCACCGCAGATTAAAAAAAACTTGAGTGGAGTGCACGAATGATTTTTTTTTTAAAAGAAGTTTGCGTAGAGCACGATTTTATTTTAAGAAATACAAATTTCCTACCGATGGTGGGAAATGTGAAGATAAATTTGGAATGGACGAAGTTTTCATGGCGCAATATTTTATGGGATAAGACATTCCGAATACTACTACGTTCCACTTATCTGTGCTCACAGTGTTTCATGACATCGTAAAGCATGACACTCTTAAAATTCGCTTAATTTTATTGTTCACTTCTATACTCAATATACTCAATAAATGGAAAAAACTTATTTCTTGGTTTATTGGTTATTAAATGTAATTGGGCATACACTGCCTATAGTTGGATTTAAATTCGTTTAAATCTAACAGTGAGCAGTGTATGCCGAGCGACATTTAATGGCTAATAGATCAGGAATAAGACTTGGCCAATAAATGAGTGAGTAGTTTTGTTTCTGGCTATGAAGATGTTGAATTACACTTGTTATTAGTGAGTTGTAATTAATTTTAGAAGTGATTCTACTTCATATTTCTAACTCTAACACATCGCTGGGTTTTGGTTAAATGGTGATGAGGCAGGGAAAATCAATCTAGTAGTCTAGATTTTTTTATTTTCACCATTATTAAAACCTATAATATGTTTATTTTTAAAAAGAGAATCCATACATGTAAATTAGTTTTCAAAATAGAGAAATAACTTGTTCCAAATATTTAATAACCCAACATTTTGGACTACATAAGTGAGTCCATCCTCAGGGATAAAACTCCCAATATTCTTTAAAAGATTTTCAAATACCAAATTCTTGTACTTGAACTATATTGACACAGGAGATGTAATGGTTGTATTTGATAAGATCACTGATGCTTCACTTTAAAATACTAAATATTTAATAGTTGAAACACGTAGTGAAAAGGGTTAAAAATGTCATTAATATTGTTATTTTCATTTGACTTATAGTTTGAAGATTGTTCATTTGAGTGGTTTACTGGCTTTAGGCTAAAAAAATCTTATGAGCTTAAGACTCTTGGGTATATAAGTTTGTTAGATGTTTATATGTATATTCAAATGTTGACGTCTTATGGTCAGTTTTTAAGGCATGTTTTTGTGTACAAAAAATTTCGACAATGATGTTTGTTGGAATATATGAAAATTATAGAAAAAACAATGGAGAGAGTAATGCTCTCCTCTTTAACCCAAAGAAATACACAATTTCACTCACAGGGATAGAGTTTCAACACTGTAAAAAAACTTCTATACCTTTTAGAAAAACACTGTTACAATGTCTTCCTCACTGAGAGGGATTACAAAATAGGACTGCTACAAACAAAGTACCCAAAACAGACTTTACTGTCTCACTGTTTGTTACAAAAATAACACACTCTGTCTCTCTGAAAATACACTACTGTGTAATACGCACTGTTGTGCTTTTCAAATTAAAACTAAAACAATAATACACAGGCTCTCGGGCCTTTTCTACTTTTATATCCCGCGCATATAATAACAATATTAAAACTAAACTATATGATGTTTGAAAGACCTTCGGGCCCACTTAAATTTCACGCATATGTTAAAACATTACAATGTAAAACATTAAAACAATACAATAAACCTTTGACACAAAACTTGATCGCGCGATGAACGCTGGACTTGAGAGAACTATGAACCAAATTACATCGAGCCATTTCGCGTCACAAACTGGTATGATGTCATCCCAGGTTTTGTGCACGAGATGAAAACTTAAATCCGCCATATAAACTTTTCGGGTCCGAAATGGCCTTGCTGACGCAAGTGCCATTTGTAACGCGAAAGCCAACTCTTAACTCTGCTGTATAACACCATCGGGTCTGTGAATTTAAACAAAAAAATGACTGACCAAAAGTTCCAATGGCTAATTATAAAACGGACGTGATGAACCATTTAACTGCTGCTTATAAGGTGGATCGAGTCCGTGACTTAAACAAATCAAAAGGGTTCAAACATCGAACTTCTGATTCCGATTGAGGATCGGACCCAAGACCAAAACATAAACTACACTGTATAAGAATGGATCGGGTCCGCCATTGCATATTGCAATCGGACCATACAACAACGCACTCTCGATTGTGAACTTGCGACTGTATATTAAACTGTCGCGTGGTATTGTGGACCCGCGGACCTTGGCTTATGTGGAGGGCGATTTAAAATGGCTATGGTATATATATATATATATATATATATATATATATATATATATATATATATGTGATACCTTCGATTGCGTTGAATGCAACAGACCCTCCAACATCAACAAGACACTGTACCTGTGGGGACCACAGGGTTTATAAAAAATAAAATGCCCGCATTCATAAAAATATATGTTCACTGTGTTTTAAAACAAAAGTACTCTGTTTTTCCCAAAACAGAGACTGTCCCAAACACATAAAAAAAGACTCTATTTTTTAAAATGTAGAAGGCTGCGCCGATTTAAACAAAACTGAAATTGACTGTTCACTTCATTTGGAAAGCGGCTGGAGGACATAAACCAGGTAATCAAAATTGGAAAGAGGCTCTGCATAGGACTATTGAAACTAACATTTCAACACTCGCCCTTACTTTCAACTGCTGGGTTATCAGTCATACCCATGCATTTTCTAAAAAACTCAAAACTCTTCTATCCCAATGGCTTGGTCAGAATGTCTGCAAACTACTCCTAAGTTCTGCGGTGTTCCAAAACAATTTCTTCATTGTTTACCAATTCCCTGATGTAATGAAATTTTGTGTCAATGTGTTTCGTTCTCTTGTGAAACACAGAATTCTTAGATAATGCAATAACTGAGCTATTGTCACAAAAAATCATTGTTCCTTTTGCTTGCTCTTGGCACAAACTTCTTAACATCCTCCTCATCCAAATTGCTTGACACGCTATTGCTGTAGCTGCCACATATTATACCTCTGCTGTAGACAACGCTACGATAGGCTGCTTTTTAGAATCCCATGAAATGGCTCCTGAACCCATGTGAAAAACATAACTGGAAGTGCTCTTCCGATCATCTACACTTCCAGCCCAATCACTGTCAGTGTATCCTATTAAATCTGAACATTCTGAAGCAGTATATGAAATACCAAACCTTTTAGTACCTTTAACATACCTCAGAATTCTCTTCGCTGCCTGCCAATGTGCATCCTTTGGCCTTTCCATGAATTTGGAAATCAAACTAACAACATGCATTATATCGGGACTAGTTGCAGTCAAATACATGAGGTTGCCAACTATGCTCTTGTACAAACTAGGATCAAAATCCTTGCGGCTGTCCTCTCTACTAAGTTTTAATCCCATCACTGTGGGAGTGATTACTGCTTTGCTCTCCTGCATATTAAATCTTTCCAGCACTTCATTAACATATTTTGTCTGTGAGATAAAAATCCCATTTTCATCTTGTTCTACTTCTATTTCTAAGAAGTATTTCAAAAAACCCATGTCAGTCATTTCAAATTATTCTTTCATGACTATTTTAAAATTTTCAATAAGGTAATCATCATTACCTATGAAAATAACATCATCAACATATAAAACCACAATTAACATTTTACCATCATTTTCTTTGATGTAGAGGGTGGGTTCTCCCTCACACTTTCCAAATCCATTTTCCAGTAGATAGGAATCTATCCTACTGTACCATGCTCTTGGCGCTTTCTTTAGCCCATAAAGAGCTTTCTTCAACTTGCACACTTTGTGCTCTTGGCCTTTCTTTTCATAGCCAAGAGGTTGTTCAATGTAAACCTCTTCCATTAACACTCCATTTAGGAATGCTGACTTCACATCCATTTGGTAAACTTTCCACTTGTTTTGTGCTGCTATGGACAACAATGCTCTCACGGTTTCCATTCTAGCAACCGGTGTGAAAGTTTTCTCATAATCTATCCCATGCTTCTGCTTATATCCTTTGAAAACAAGTCTTGCCTTGTGTCTCTCTATTTTGCCTTTAGCATTACTCTTGGTCTTGTAGACCCATTTAACTCCAATGACATCTTTACCTTTTGGGAGTTAAACCAAATCCCATGTCTTGTTTCTTTCTATGGCATTAATCTCCTCTTCCATAGCTTCTATCCATTTCCTAACCTTAATAGCTTCTTCGAAATGAATAGGGTCATCAACATGACAATATAAAGAAAACAAAGAATTTATACCTTCATTTGCTGCCTCTTGTTCATAAATGTCATTCAAATTTCTGAACTTCTTACCTCTTTCATTAGGTGTACAAATGCTTGAAGAAGCACTTGAATTTCCTCCTTGTGGTGTGCTTGGAGAAGCACTTTCATTTCTCCTCAAGGGCGACTCTTGCTACCCTTGTGTTGGTGCTGCTATTTGGGAATGTATTTCAGCCATCTCCTCATCATTTTCATCATGAGATAAACAGTGTTTAACATTCACTGTTTTCTCTATGCTTCCATCCCAAGCTTCATCCTCAATGAACTAAACATCTCTGCTCACAATAAAATTCTTGGTGGATGGGTTATACAACCTACAAGCTTTGGATTTCTCACTGTATCCAATGAAAATACATTTCTCCCCCTTGCTGTCCAACTTCTTCCTTAGTTGATCTGGAATGTGTGCATAAGCCACACGTCTAAAAAATTTCATGTGTGTGACACCTTGCTTTGTGCCACTCCATGCCTCTTTCGGCACTTTGTTCATAACTACTTTTGTAGGGAACCTATTCAAAATGTATGCTGCACAATGTACAGCTTCAGCCCAATAATCATTAGGAAAATGCTTTTCCTTTAACAGATTCCTTACCATGTCCATTATGGTTCTATTCTTCCTTTCAGCTACTCCATTTTTTTGCGGAGTATATCTAGTTGTAAACTACTTATGAATCCCATTTTCTCTACAAAAACGTAGAAAATATTTAGAGATATACTCACCTCCTCTATCAGTCCTTAGGACTTTGATATGCAGCCCACTTTGGTTTTCCACAAGTGCTTTGAAATTGCAGAATCTTTCAAACAATTCACTTTTGTTTTTCAAAAAGTAAACCCAAGTTTTTTTAGTAAAATCATCAATAAATGTTAGCATGTAATGGCTGCTAGCAAGTGATGGAGTTTGCATAAGTCCACATAAATTTGAGTGGACAATTTCCAAGGTTGCCTTTTCCCTTATGCTTTTTTCAAAAGGAAAAATTTCTTTGTGTTGTTTCCTTAAGATACAACCTTCACAAAGGCTGTCCGGTTTCTCTATCAATGGTAAACCTCTTACCATTCCTTTTCTGTTCGACAAGTTAAGACCTCCAAAGTTGAGATGTCCAAATCTCAAGTGCCACAACCAATTGTCATATTTTGGTTCGCTTTGGAAAGCCCCTTGTGTCACTGCTGCTAACTCTTCTTCATTTTTCAAATCTGCTCTCATTCTGAGAGGGAACATCTTGTTCCTTGTCATCTTCACTTCAGCAATACATTGTTTGCTGGGTGGTTTATCCATGATGGTACAAACATCATCCTCAAAAAAGACATTGTACCCCTTTTGAACAAGTTGTCCAATACTTAAGAGGTTACACTTAATTCCTGGAACATAATAGACATCTGCTAAGGATTTCTTTTCACCTTTCCTTGTTAAAACATTTACATCTCCCTTTCCCATAACAGAAACTTTACTATCAGTCCCTAGTGTGACTTGTGACTTCACACTCTCATATAACATAGAAAACATTGCTATGTTTCCTGTCATATGGTTACTACAACCGGAGTCTAGAAACCATAAGTATTTATTCTTTTCTTTAGCTATATTACAAGCTAAAAACAATTTGTTTTGGCTGATATGTTCTCTAGTAAAATTTGCATTTGTTCTATTTCCCATTTCATGCTGCTTCTTTCTACATTCATTAGCATAATGTCCATATTTTTTACAATAGTGACATTGGAAATTGGATTTATCATACCTTTGTCCTTGAGCATGATGCTGGCCACTTTGCTGGCTGCTGCCTTGGCCTTGATGTTGATTTGGATTGCTGCCCCTTCCTTAAGCATTTGTTGGACTGTTTCTTCCACCTCTATTTTGTCTTCTGCCTCTTCCTCTCTTGTTTCCTCTGCCTTGCCCTCTTCCTCTTCCGAAAGACATCTGGGCATTAAAGGCATGCTCAAGAGATGAGTTTTCATTTCTACCCAATCTCTGCTCATGGGTCATCAGTGATGCATGTAGCTCATCCACTGAAAATTTGTGAGATCCTTAGTCTCCTATATAGTGGTGACAATCACATCGAATCTTGAGGGTAGACTCCTCAAGAGTTTTTCCACAATCCTCTTGTCTTCAAGAGTCTCTCCAAGAGACCTTATCTGTGTGCCCATTCCTATTACATGTGCGAATAATGATGATCCGGATTTATGCAGGAACGCAACAGAATAAACACATAACCATAAATACAGAGATGAAGTGGAAATAACACTTCATTTCATTAATATCAAATAACAGAAAGATGCTTACAGACATAATGGAAATAAAATAGCTAGGGTGCTGGTAGCGAATCTCTGAGAAGAGATGTGGTGGCTACAGACCTCTGAACTGCTCTACAATGAGGCTTGAGGGCATATTTATTATTGAGAAACAATGGAGAACTCTAAACATCCAAAAACCTAACCCTAGGAGATGAAGCGCCAAAACTATGGGCCCCGTTTGGGTAAATTGGTGTTCCAACTTCCCAGGGACGTAACTTTGGCATACTATCTCCGTTTGACGCATATGATACATCATTAGAAAGCTCTATCCGAGGACTACGGTATCAAGGCAATTTTATAAAGTGCTTCAACACTATGCCAAAAACGTCAGTTGAAAAGACCTCAGAAGCTAGCTCCGGAAGTTCAGGACCCGAAAAACTGCTAAAAATAGTAAGTTATGCCGAAACTGAAAAACTGAAAGAGACAATGGTGGGGGGCCAAGTGGAATAGGTGGGTGGCCACCAATATCCACCTGGATCAAATGAGTCAATATTATCTGACTCCTTCATACAGAGAGTCTCAAAGTCTCTCCTCAGCAACTGCAGTTTTGCTGTCTTCACTTTTTCCATGCCTTGATAGGCTGTCTTGAGAGTTTTCCATGCTTCTTTGGATCTCTTAGTTGCTGCTATCCTAGGAAACACACTCTCATTCACTGCTTGATACAAAAAGTAGAGGGCTCTTGAATCCTTCTTCTTATTGCTCTTCAGCAGTTCCTTCTCTGCTTGTGTTAAATCATCAAGCTCATTTTCATCTACTGGCTCATAAAAGCCATCCTCAACAAGTTCCCATAAATCTTGGGAAGCAAATAAGGCTCTCATAGTTATTGACCAGTAGTCATAATTTTTCCCATTAAATTGTGGGAGCTGGGTATTTCCAATACCCATGCTAGTGCTGGATCCAGTGATTCTTGCACTCTGAACTATGTTTCACAAACACTTGACTGTGTATTTAAAATAACTGACTGCCTTCAACAGTAACACAAAAATATGTATAGAGAAATACCTTGGATTCTTCTTGGCTGAGTCTTCACACTGTTGGAGAAGCTTCTGCAACAAGAACTCCTTCCTTCAGCTTCTTTGACCTTCAAAGAGCCTGAACTCGCTCTGATACCATGTTGGAATATATGAAAATTCTAGAACAAACAATGGAGAGAGTAATACTCTCCTCTTTAACACAAAGAAATACAAAATTTCACTCACATGGACAGAGTTTCAACACTGTAAAAAAACTTCTATACCTTTTAAAAAAAAACTGTTACAATGTCTTCTTCACTGGGAGGGATTACAAAATAGGACTGCTACAAACATAGTGCCCAAAACATACTTTATTGTCTCACTGTTTGTTACAAAAATAACACACTTTGTCTCTCTGAAAATACACTGCTGTGTAATATGCACTGCTGTGTTTTTCAAATTAAAACTAAAACAATAATACACAGGCTCTCAGACCTTTTCTACTTTTATATGCTGTGCATATAAAAAAAATATTAAAACTAAACTATATGATGTTTGAAAGACCTTCGGGCCCACTTACATTTCGCGTATATGTTAAAACATTACAATGTAAAACATTAAAACAATACAATAAACCTTTGACACAAAACTTGATCGCGCGATGAATGCTGGACTTGAGAGAACTATGAACCAAATTACATCGAGCCATTTCGCGTCACAAACTGGTATGACGTCATCCCAGGTTTTGTGGACGCGATGAAAACTTAAGTCTGCCATATAAACTTTTCGGGTCCAAAATGGCCCTGCTGATGCAAGTGCCATTTGTAATGCGAAAACCAACTATTAACTCTGCTGTATAACACCATCGGGTCCGTGAATTTAAACAAAACAAACAACCAACCAAAAGTTCTGATGGCCAATTATAAAACAGATGCGATGAACCATTTAACTGCTGCTTATAAGGTGGATCAGGTCCATGACTTAAACAAATCAAAAGGGTTCAAACAACGGACTTCCGATTCCGATTGAGGATCGGACCCGAGACCAAAACATAAACTACACTGTATAAGAATGGATTGGGTCCGCCATTGTATATTGCAATCGGACCATACAACAACACGCTCTCGATTGTGAACTTGCCACTATATATTAAACTACCGCGTGGTCTTATGGACCTGCAAACTTTGGCTTATGTGGAGGGCGATTTAAAATGGCTGTGGTATATATATATACATATATATATATATATATACATATATATATATATATATATACATATATATATATATATATATGATACCTTCGGTACGTTGAACGCATCGGACCCTCAACATCAATGAATAACACTGTGCAGCAGGGACCATGGGGTTTATAAAAAATAAAATGCGCATTCATAAAAATATATGTTCTTGTGTTTTAAAACAAAAATCACTGTTTGCAGCAGTATCCAGGAACACATAAAAAAAGATTGTTTTTCAAAACGCAGAGGACTGCGCTGATTTAAACAAAACTAAAACTGAATGTTCACTTCATTTGGAAAGCAACTGGAGGACATAAACCTGGTAATCAAAATTGGAAAGCGGCTATGCACAGGACTGTTGAAAGTAACATTTGAACAATGTTTAAGAAAGATGCATCAACTGGTCTTACTCCATATGAGATTGTCTCTATGATGTGTAAAGAGCCCCTCAAGAAGCTATTAGTGATTGAGAACATTGTGGAAAAGGCAAAGGAAGCAATTCTTGAGTTGCAATATTGGAAGTTATTTATGATATCATGGACTTCTACATAGAAAAAGTAAATTGTACGAGTGTAAAATTTCCTTTTGCACTCTTTTATTTTCTCTTAATTAAAGAAACTAACATAATAGTATATCTAGGAAAAAGAATATTTCACAGAAAATCAATTTATCCCATAATTTCTGAAATATTTGGCTTAATAACCTTTCCTCTATCCCATAATTTCTGAAATATTTGGCTTAATAACCTTTCCTCTGATTTTTACAAGGTTTGAAAATAAATTTTAAGATGGAGATTTTCCAGTCCTCTCTCTCTTGGCCAGTTTTGAGATAAATGTAAAGTGATCAAAGTTTTATCTTAATAAATATGGATGTAAAGACACAACCATCTTATTCTTAGTGGTTGAATAGCTACAACAAACCGAGGCAATCTCTATGGCTTCAAACTACTCTAGCATATTAGTTAAAAGGCATTATGTTTCTATTTTGTTCTTTTGATACAAGGAAAGCTTTGAGAATTTTGAATTCCTTCTTAATTCGCAACATGGGAATTTCTTATCATCGATTCATTGTTGGTGTACAAAATTATTCGTTTGGACTTTAGAATTTTTGAATTTAGTTATATTGCTATTGTTTATAGATATTATATTGATCTCACACATCTTTATAACAAGATTAAAGCTATGTTGAGTCTCATACAACAAGAAACAGATTCATTTGCGAAGCGAGTAGATAAGTTCTACAATCTGTTCTACTCTTGAAAAAAAATAAAAAATTAATAAAAAAATTATATATATATATATATATATATTAAAATGAAAAATTATAATACAATAACTGTTTTAGGTTGAAAATAAAAATTTGGATGAACATGTAAAGATGTGAAAATTCCTATAAATATGCAAAGGTGCCAAATCTTCCATAAATATTTGAAAAATGTCAAATCTTTCCATTACATGAACAAACTCTCCATCATTTGCAATTGAATGGAAAAACACCATTTACAATTGAATGTAGAAAATCTATATGAATGCAATGTCTTTCAATATGTTCTTAACCATTAGAACCACTCAAAGTGTTATTAAAATAGTTGTACTCTAACTAATAGATAAAATAGTTGTTTTTGGCTATAATCTCGCAATACAATTTTTAACAGCATTCTAATATCTTGTTTATTATAAATGATTTTGCATGCATAAATGGGTATGTGACACATTGAATTTTTACAAATTAAAAAACTTAAACTTATGAATTTTAAAAATATATACATACTTTCTAGCAAAATAAACTAGGAAAAATGCCCTAAAAAGATCATCTCATCTATTAGTTAGACTACTTTAAAATATGACATAATTAATTTACTATGGTTGTTCAACATGTCGTCGTAATGACATTCTATAATGCTTTTGTTAACCAACTCTAATATACTTACATATTATAAACTTAAAAAAAAAATACACAAAAAAAAAAAAACTCAAATTTAACCTTTCCATTGCTATTTGCTTGATTATAAAAATTAAATTACAACTTTTTCAATTTAAAAATCCTGCCGGATTATTTTTGCACTTTTTAGGGAAATTTCTAGTAATATCCATGATGGTTGACGAGTAAGGTATTTCTTTTCAGAGTGGCTTTGTTACAATATTCTCATCGATAATTACACAACAACACTAATGTGTTGTGGTTGCCCCGATGTGCTTATGACCTTGAAATTAGTAACCGCTCTTGTGTGGGGATGCTTTACAGTGATGGCATACTCACCATAAAATCCTGAAAATTTGAAGGTCCCGCTCTCATCAGTAAAACCACTAATGCCCGTGCTTTTCCATTCTTTTAACAACTTATCCACCGTATTTCCTGGAGGCAGATTATTGAAATTATTGTCAATGAGATACATCTTCTCACATCCACTGGGATGCGGCAATGCCGACCAAATGACTATGCCTCCCACAGCAGGGTGAGAAAATCCTTCACGCAGTACTTGTTCCAAATACTCGGCCTGTTACACCATTAAAAAAAATGAGATTAATGGAGGGTTTAGTTTATTGAATCGGGAAATTTTGGACCATCGAGGTTGCAAGTAATTACCTGTGTAGTTTGATCCACGTCATTGTCAATATCGACCTCTGTTAGCCAGGTTGGCAAACCCAAAGACCCTAATTTGTCCAATACAGATCTCATTAATGGTATATTAGGCTTTGAAAAGTGGGATTCCAATCCAATTCCTTCAATCAACCCTGGCCGGCTAATGTCGTGCAGCTTCTGCACATATGCATCGGGTATGGAAGCCATGTCACTGCAAGTCTCAATTGTATTGTAGTCGTTCATGAACATTGGAGTTGATGGATCTATCTGCTGAGCCAGCTGGAAGATATTTGCAGAGGCATTAGGTCCCAACTTATCTTCAAAGAATGAAAAATGAAGCATCTCGTTGCTGACATCCCATTGGATGAATTGGCCCTTGTACCTTCCCACTACTGAACGGACTCGATTGTCTACTGCCTGTTGGAGTTGTTGGGCATTCAGATTCTTTACCCACTGCATAGCATACTTTGGATCCTCCCACACAATGTTGTGCCCCCTTATCTTTATATTGTTTGCTTTACAGAATCTCACCATGGCATCTGCATCTGCGTAATTCTCTTGGCCTTGCTCAGCCTCCGTGCTGTACCATTTTAGCTCGTTCAAGAATGTTGCTATGTTGAAACGTTCGAGAAACCATTTCTGAAATCATATTATAATAGATTTAGAAGAAAAAGAGAGTTCATCCAAACATGAAGGATTAATAGGATAACCTCTGAGATCAAAATGGATTAAGAAAAACTGGAGTATCAACACAACAATATTTCAGTGATTAAATCCACCTGATAAACATTGTTGTTCAGTATAGTGTTGGCTATAGCGCACCCTATGGGGATGTCACTCTTGGTTTGCTTCATGAATAGTTTGGCTCCTTTCAATGGATGCCCTGTACTGTTGACAGCGTGCACAGTGAAATGTCCCTTGCGACTCTGTAAACATGTACCCATCTCTCATTAACAACCCACTAGACTTTATATTGTAGATAAAGTTCAGAAAAGTTCAAAACATGTTGAGATGGAGGAAGATGGGCCAACATTTCCACCCATTTTATCCCAATGCAAAATAATGTGAACGGTAAACCTATACCAAATGTAATGTCATAAATAATATAATAAAAAATATTTTTATAACTGGTGTACTATACAAGATTTTTTAAGTAACCAAATTCACTCTTCCTTATTATGGAGATTAGTAACTTATAAATAGAGATTAGTAACTTATAAATAGGCTTCATACCATTACTTATTGATACTACATGCCCAAATAACTATAAACTCATTTCATATTACACATAAAGATTAGTAACTTATAAATAAGCTTTATACCATGGTTTATTAATACTTCATAACACTTGTTTATTGGGCAATTATTATTAAATAACTAATAGTGTAGAAAGGGCGTAAGTACTTTGAAGATAAATATTAATCTTTAAATTATAACTACTATTAATAATATTAGAGGTTAAATCTCTAACGTTTACTTAATAATTATTGATAAAATAGATATATTTAATTTTAGATATTGTCTAGTAATGTAGTGTGTATTTTGATTGAAAATTTTCAAATATTCCAAAAAACAATTCCAAAAAAAAACAAAATTACTTATACATATATTGCAAATAAAAATATAGTAATAAAAAATAAGCTAATAATATTAAAATTACAATGAAAATATTTACTCCATGTAATACAAACTCATTTTTGACTGAAATTAAATTCATATAATACTAACTCAAATTCCAACCAACATTATATTCATTTATATAACATAAACCAAATTTCAACCATTTCCATTAGAAATTTCATAAATTGAATTATTTATTTATTCTATTTATAAAGTTTCAGTAAAAAAATCCATTTAATAGAAGTAAAATCATAATTCCAAACGAGGTTCCATTAGAGAATGATTTAAGAAAGAGAATATGCTTCATAATGAAATTAAAAGATTTCATTTTAGAATGACTTGTCAAACCTAAATCTATTTGGATTGCCGATTCTTGGGACCAAAACCAACTATTAAATGGTCATTTGTAAATGAATTAAATTTTTTATCTGTGCACTGATTAAATTGCTCCAAGAGAAGTGCATTTTGAATAATTTTTAATGCTGATATAATACCTTGTGCAGTGATTAAATTGCTCCAAGAGAAAGTGCATTTTGAATAATTTTTAATGCTAATACAATACCTGTTCGATATTGGCCTCTTGCTGTGCTTGCCACTGTTGTGGACTGAACGGCTGTAACGATACACTATCCAACCAGATCTCTATATCTGTATCGTCGCTCTGTAAGGCAGGCGATATTATACAACATTGCAAATAATACAAAAATAAATAAAATTGAGTATAGGTTTAAAATATGAAAAATCTATTAATATAATAAAAAACTACAAGGATATATAAAGATATGGTCTAATGGTTAGGTGAAAAAATTTGTCTCGAAAGTCTCGGAACACAATTTTTCAATTAAAAAATATAGCAAATAATAGCAAATTTTAGAGAAAGTACCTCAAAATATAACTTGGCGGAGGAGGGAGAGGAATCCAAGGTAGAATCCAAGGTAAAGCCTCCTTTGAGAAGAGACCAGCAACCAGCGCGTGCGATAACAGTCCCGGCGAAGCTGTAGCCGTTATTGGTGTTAGTGACAACCGTGGCCTTCACAATTGCACTGTTCGTATTACTTCCCGAGATCTGCAACCATGCTAACCCAAATATCCCACCTCGTTAATTATTACCCAATCTAGTCTAGTCCCATTAGATTGGATAAAGGGTATTTCAACCATGCAAAATGAATCCCAAGATGAAATTAAATGTTACAATGGTTGAGAATTTTATGCCAAAGTTTGGTTGAACTTAATTACAGAATATTTCAGAAATTTGACCTAGGAATGAGAAAAAAAAGATTGATTTGGCTGAGGTCTATTAAAATATTAAATGGTTGACAAGTTAGAAATAATTAAATAATATAATTAAATGGGCAGTAAAGGAGTGGTGACAATGAATCCGCGGAGCAAGAACAAGACTGTGTAGCGCACTCTCGATCAAATGTGGCGGCCTTCCCCGATCCATAGATCGAATCCATCTGAAGAGATGGATGTTGAGAAAATTCGCCCTCGCCATCCCACGATTACAGGAATTCTCTTCTGCTATTACCATGGCGCTGACGGCGAACGCACACTCCTTCGGCCCTCCTGGTTTCATAAGGTCAAGCGATCGAATCCTGGGGCAGATCCGCAAGACGGAGATCCTTAAAATTGGTAGCGCAAGGGCTGGAACAGCGTCAGGCATGCTGGAGAATGGTCGGAATTCATAATGCAATGGACCAAAACTGGAAAAAATTTGCCCGCAGGGTGAAGAACGACGGAAAAACGATGTGCAGTTCCCAGCGCTCGAGGTTTGGGTACGATCTTCTCAGTTACGAGCTCAATTTCAACAAGGGGTCTGGCAAATTGAGGATTATGAGTACCACGGTATGCCTGTGACTGGCGTGAAACCATGGGAATCTTAGAGCAACCTTGAATGAAAGCTGAAAACCCCTAGAGCGTGCCCTGCAGAAAAGTAATTATCGAGGTCCGCGGCCTTTTTTGTGGATTCGAGATTGAAACGCCCGTGTATGAATAGTTTTATGGGTTCATTGCTCTTTGTATCACTACAAATATTGGCACTGGAGGAAGCGGTGTACGGGGCGGAGATATGGAGGTCGTTGTCAATGGAGGAGAGGCAGAAGAAAATGGTGAGTATCATTTGGTGAATGCTGTTCAATTAATGGAGGTTTTGCTTCGTTCATATATGAAGATGAACTCCTTGGAATCAAGAATGCAGAAAGTGTGGCTATATCATTAAAAAATGGCTAGGGTGTTGGAGCTACTCCCCTTGTTGCATCTCATTCTATATACACAGAAGGGAGAAGTTTATGCTACTATCAAAATTTTTAATTGTCTGATGATGTTTTAAATTTGCAATGTATTGATTAACTGTCATAACAATGAAAATGGTTGTAATTTAAGTGACACTAGTATGACCAACTATTGTCACAATTTTGAGTGTGTGTTGGAACTGATCATTCCGACACTAAGCAAATTTGCAGGGAATGATGAAGACATGACAGTTACATCATAGATTGGAGGATGATCAAGTTTGTGCATACCCGGTGTGATGGAAACAGATTGTGGAGACAAATCTGCATGTTCAATTGCATGGAGATTAGCTGGATAATGGGTCTTAGTTGTTGCAGTACGTCAGCAAGCATGAGGCAGCATGCTTGAGAGTAGTGACTAGCTTTGATACTGTGAGCAGGGGAAGTGGCATTGTGTTGCCAGGGGAGTGGATACTGAAATGTGATGGAGAATTGGACCATGGAGTCCTGGATTAATGTTCTTGAAAGGAAAATTGTGTTCTCTTCGTGTGGCTGTGAGTGCCTATGTTTCGTTTCTTTATCAGTAGACCCCTCACAGGTATCGTTGGTGAAAAATGGCTGCTGGAATGTTTGGAAAATAATCATCTATGGGCAGAGATAGAGAAATTAAATCTGAAGAGTTTGTGTTTTACTTAGTTTCTTGGATTCATGTTCAAAGTCATTGAGCCTTATTGAGCCTAGCTAACTCAATGTAGGTAAATTTATCTTGTTAGAATTCGCGACTCTGACAAGTGACAGGTTAAGCGTGGAGTTCCAAGAATTTATTTAACAAAGACAAGAAGGCCCAAGATGTGAACAATGAACAGATGAGGTAAAGGAGCAACAACAACGTTTATGGTGGACAAAAAAATAGATGTTTGTTTGAGTTAGTGTGGTTTGTGGAATAGACTCCCTAGCATGTTATAAGAAAGTCCAGCTGTTGTAATGGTCATTGTATGTACCCAGAAACTCCAAAATGTTGAAGTATGAAATGTAAGCCTTTTAAAGGCATTTGAAAGTTCGTCGTGATCTTAAAACCACTTTGTAATGGATTGCTTTTGTGGCTGGTTGGTGGCGAGCCAGAAACCATCTATAGAGCCTTTGTGGCTAGTTGCCTTTGTGGCTTGAGGTGCCTTTGTGGCCACATGTACACGAGTGGCCGCGTGTGCATGAGAGCTGTGTTCTCAGCAGAGCTTTGTGCTCAATCGAGTAGGTGGACTGCAGTAACACCTGGTTCAGTCTCAGATGATTCATTAATCTCTGAGAAGAAGGGGGTTGGTGTGCTTTCTTAACTGACAGTCGTGCTAAGAAGCACAATTGGCGCAACTGTTCAGTACATACTCGTGCTAACGCGCCAAATCACGGGAATGGCGCGGAAGCGCACGATTTTTTATTCAGGAAAACACCAACTCAACTTCATGGGGGTTCGCGGGAAGCCTCATCTTCGTTTGACGATTTGGGGAGAAGCATTGCGGAGAAGCGGATCGGAGAAGTTGCGGATCTATAAGGAGCGGATTGGAAGATCCGCGAGGAAGCCTCCTTGACCGGGCCCGATTTGTGAGAGGAGCGGTCCCGGAGGATTCACGGATACGTACGAGAGGCGATTGTGTTTCGATTAATGCATGTCGTTCACATTAAGTGGTGGATTTGCAGTGCCTGTATACGATAACGGTCGACGGAATCATGTAGAAGGACATCCTACGGACTAGCGGTTGCGGCGGTTGGTACCCATGCATTCCCGGTGGATGGTTGCTCTTTTATATGGACGTCGACATATTCTTTGTTATGTTTGACTACAACCAGAAACCAAACTTTGTGAAGCACTATCATGACAAGTAGTCATTAAGGGGGGAGTTAGAAATAATTAATTCCTACTTGTCTATGGTTGTAATTCTCCCATTTGAGGGTTATTTCTACACTAGTCCTTAGCTGATATAGTTTCTCCTAGTTTAGTGTGTGGTTGAGAGAATCTCTCAACCACATTACTGTACTTCCAAGATAGAATTCCTATCTTGAGACTATTTCTTGTATAAATATGTGTGTAATTTTAGTGGATTTATAATATAGAATTTGATTAGAATTTGCAGTGTGCTATTTTATCTTGACATCACTCTCTTTTAATAGTTAACTTGGTTCTTTTCAATTAGATTTTTGAACTATTTGAAATTTACAATTGAAATAAATTCATTATTCATTTAAGAATAGATAAAATATCACACTGCAAATTCTATTCAAATTTTATATGTCAATCAAAGATGTTACACACATATTTATACAGGAAATAGTCTCAAGATAGGAAATCTATCTTGGACGTACAGTACTG
This sequence comes from Pinus albicaulis, assembly GCA_034641835.2. NCBI lineage: Eukaryota > Viridiplantae > Streptophyta > Pinopsida > Pinales > Pinaceae > Pinus > Pinus albicaulis. Next base: position 39,343,472 of record CM076582.1, on the reverse strand, counting down.
TGGTTGAGAGATTCTCTCAACCACACACTAAACTAGGAAAACATATAGTTCTAGCTACTTCCTATTATGTAAGAACAAACTCCTCAAATAGGGAATTACAACCATAGACAAGTACGAATTAAATATTTCTAACTCCCCCCCTTAATGACTACTTGTCATGATGTTAATTCACAAAGTTTGGTTGTGGTCAAACATAACAAAGAATATGTCGACGTCCATATAAAGGAGCAACCGTCCACCGGAATGCATGGGTACCAACCGCTGCAAATTCTGGTCCTGTAGGATGTCCTTCGCATACATGATTCTGTCAACCATTATCACTGCATATATGTACCTACAAATCCACCACCATCGGGCGAATTGCATGTGCAGAACCTCCAAAAAAAAATAGAGATCAACGTCTTTCTAAGCCAAATATTCATATCTAAATAACAATCGCTAACAGTTGCGCTGATTGCGCCTTTCGACACAACTGTCAGATAGAAAAGTGCACCGACTCTCTTGTGCTCAGACACACCAATATCTGAGACCGTGAGCCAGGCGTTATTGCAGTCCACCTGCTCCTATGAGCACAAAGCTCCCGTGTACACGTAACCACAAAGGCGATCCAGCCACAAAGGCTCTATATGTGGTTTCTGTCTCACCACCAACTAGCCACAAAGGCGATATATGTGGTTTCTGGCTCACCACCAACTAGCCACAAAGGCGATATATGTGGTTTCTGGCTCACCACAAACCATCACTTTACAGTGACAAAAGATGGTTTCAGGCTGACAATAAACCATTACAAAGTGGTTTTAAGATCACCACGAAATTTCAAATGCTTTTACAAGGCTTACATTCCATACTTTAACATTTGGAGTTTCTGGGTACATATAATGACCATTACAATAACATCTAGACTTGCTTACCATTCAAATGTGTAACTCATCATCAAGAGTCTATTCCAAAAAAAAAAAAAAACTCACACAAAAAAAACTCTTACAAACTTGATTGTCCATCCTCCAATCCGCTCACCATACCACGCACCTCCACGAACACCGCACCATTAATATGCTGGAACACACCATTACTTTGTACTTTTGAGTCTTTGGCATCTTTGGCAAGCTGGTCTTGGTCTCCATGTTTTACCTGTCATCAATTAGAGTTGCGAATTCTAAAAAATGACATCATATTGAGGTCGCAAATCTCAATATTTATAAATTTCCAAGACTTATCCTATACCAAAGAACAATACCAAATGACAATATAAGCACAAGCGACAACCATGACAGTAATACAATATCCATGAAGAGAAACTGACATGCAAACTTTCAACACATAGCCACACCATTCACTGTTGCAGACAAACCACCCCAAATTCCTGTTCACCAGAACACTGCACGTTGTCTTGTAATTCACCTCCACCTTTCAAGCACTTAGCCTTGAGGAGATACAATGTAGCCACCAAGGCTCAACTCAACCATGAAGGCTCACCACAGCCACAAAGGCTCACCAGCCACGAAGGCTTTATCTCATCATATAAGCATCAACTTGGCACTCGCACCACAAAACAACAAATCTCCCAACCTGAAAGTTTCCATCACACAAATCGATCCCTCCAACAAAGCTCACGAAAGAAACCGACAAATGTATTCTCCCCATCACAACAACCTGCTATAAACCCCATAGTTTTGACCAGCGTCTGCACCGAGGCACTTATTACAGAGAACTCCGTTGCAACAATTTCCACGTACCACCAGCGTTGATGCAAGCAATTCCATACATAATGCTGGTATTCCTTGTGCCACTGTATAATGTCGTGCTAGTGCCCTTCTTACGAGACATGAAAGGAAAGGAAACTATCATTTCTCAGCTTCAGATAATTGGAGACAATGAAGCCGGGCTACGGCTACGCAATATTTACCGCAGATAAAAATTCACGCATCTACCAACTCATGCGTCCTCCACCTCAAAAAAAGGCCACTTCCAAGTCGTGTCGCTCACACTTATTCTTAGAAAAACCACACACTTAATCCGCCTCCTGCTTGAATGCCTTACTCCGTGTATCGTCCATAGATCAAACGATGCACATAGAGATCGATCTTAATCTCTTCAGAGAGAATCAAACTTCACGTTCCATCATCTGCTCAAGACAGTTCTTCCATTAAAGCTAGGATGTGGCAGTCTTCGGCGAAGTTCACGGCCTTCCTGATAAAGAGCTTGCGCCACTATTACATCCTCACTTTGTAACTATTACGCCACATGCCACAACAGATAGGGCGATCTCGGCTTCCACGCAACACACAAATTTCCAGCTATTTCCTTCAATTTCCAGCTATGAGGCTTGACAGTCGAAAATGAGGCCAAAATCTCCCACTTGGCATCGATCTTGCTATCTCGGCTCTTCAATCACGCTGACGGAAATGAATCGCAGGGTCTCCCAAACACATAGAGGCACTCGAGTTCTGTACCGAAGGTCTTGGGTTCGAGATCTCGGACGAGACCGACAACACCGCGTCCAGCTCCGGGATCAAATCCGGCTGCGCGCCCAGGGCCAAGAACTTCCCTCCGCCATCAACGGAACACGGAGAAACACATTAAAAATGCCCGAGCAGGCTCGTGTTCAAATCCCGAGAAAAATTTCTTCAACACAAGGAGTGACGTGAGCACCATAACCAGCTTTAACCAAAGCTCTTAAGCCAGATTGAAAATCTGAAATGTAAAATTCTGCCACATTCATGAATTATATAAAACTCTGCAATTGGTGCTCGCCTATTGAAATATAGGCAGATCTGGCCGGTTGTTCTTCTTCAAAAACTGGCGACACTACGAATGGAAACGAGTGGACATGAGTAGCCAGAGCGAGGAAATCTTCCCAGCCGTGGCATCAACTTCTTTCCAGTAAAACTCAATCGACGAGAAAGGGATCCCCCTTTACAGTCAGAACGAAGGAGAAGTGCATACGCCTAACCGCAAAGCGCTGACATCTCTTTTCTTCGTTTAACGCTATTCAATCCTACGACCTCTGAGTTCGTTGCCCAGAATCAAGAGTGTTTGATCAGGTTCGGTGGGCCTGTAGTGATCGTCACGATAAATAAAGATATCACCGCGAATGATCTGAGATGCCGATGAGCTTCGAAAGGCACCCAAGATTCAGACTTTGAAATAAAAGCATCAATCTTTGCGTCTCATTCAGAGATTGCAACAGATGCCAGCTATGGCTGCTTTTTGCCATTGTATAAGAATGATTTCACCTAAAGTTCTCTTGTATTTAAGCTTTTCAAATTCTAGCGGATCGAAGCTGTGTATGTGCTTCCATACTTACGGAAAATTCACACTTTTAAATTCCGTTCGGAATCCACTCAGAGATCGACCCTTCAATAGTTGGTCAGACAAAGAATACTGTGATCGAATGCACACAGATCTCAGGTGGAGCACATTCTTTTCTCACCATGCTCACAACAGAAAACAACGACTTTCTACGGCATTTAGATTGGACAAATAAAAAAAAACTAAAGAAATACAAATACTGTTTTATTTCCCTTAGCCCAGAAGGGGCCAAGGCTAGGCCCAGGCCCAAACAGGCTCCGATACCAAGATAAAATATCACACTGCAAATTCTATTCAAATTCTATATATCAATCAAAGATGTTACACACATATTTATACAAGAAATAGTCTCAAGATAGGAAATCTATCTTGGACGTACAGTAATGTGGTTGAGAGATTCTCTCAACCACACACTAAACTAGGAAAACATATAGTTCTAGCTACTTCCTATTATGTAGGAACAAACTCCTCAAATAGGGAATTGCAACCATAGACAAGTAGGAATTAAATATTTCTAATTAGAATAGAAATATTGAGGAGGAAGAAGAAGAAATTGTTGAAGAAAAACTGAATCACATCATTGCTAATCCGAGGTAGAATTTTACTATTCCATCATTCTATTCAAACATATTGGTTGCTAAAATGTTTTTTGGTTGGTTAACTTGGTTCTTTTTAATTAGATTTTTGAACTATTTGAAATTTACAATTGAAATAAATTCATTATTCATTTAAGAATAGGAGGAAGAAGTCAAGCAAAATTTCACTATTCCATCACTATTCCATCATTCCATTTAAGTATACTGGCCTCTCAAATGCCCTCACAGTTGAACAATAGTGTCTTGTTCAAAGAGGTTTGAGGTAAACCCCAAAGCTACAGCAAGTTTAGGCTAAATTCTGCATGAGGTCCATTCACGAAATGAACCTTATGTCCATGTGATGATGATTGATGGCTACTCTGTTACCGATTGAATTGAGAAACTGACCAGTATGACCATCCTAGTTTTAGTTTTTTTGTTAATGTTAGGATATAGCTTTTATTTTGGTATATTGTCTGTGCCTACAAACATTGATACGTATTACTTATTAATGATAAGAACTAGACTAAAGATGTATATGTTTGGATGACTTATAATTAGTTAAAAAATAACCCTTGGCCTAATTTCTAAAAAAGTTAAGACCTAAAATTGTATTTTTTTACCTATTTTTGTTTATAAATATAAAATAATAAAGGTCTTAAAAAAAAATAAAAATAAAAAAAATAAATAAATAAAAAAATAAAAAAAAATCATCATTCATCTATAAATTCTATTGTAATATTGATATGATTGATGGTGACCCAAGTAAAAATACCTTGAGGTAGACAACATTCACAACACTCAAGCCTCAAATTAACGTTCTTCGAGGGAGCATCGTATTTGGTTTCCTTCACTGAGCGACCGGATATTTATTCTCGTCACGGTCAGGTACGTACCCGGCGTGCTGCTTCCAAAAGAGTCCACCCTTGGAGGCCCATTGTTTATCTCGGGATTCACGATAATTCCTTTTCCGTATAAAGTGAAGGTGGATTTTGCGAGCCTTTCGCAAAAAAATAAAAATAAAAAATATATATATATATATATATATATATATATATATATATATTGTATTTTTGTATATATATATATATATATATATAACGAAGAAATATCAGACCACAAACTCACATAATATCATAACCCCTAAAAATCTTCTCAGAAATAAATCCTATTGCAGAAATAACTTGTCAAATGTTATTAAGTTCACAATCACTTTGGCCTCTGACCTCTGTGGTGGCGAAATGATCATACTGAATGCCGCCATCTGAAAGAAATACAAACACACATTAGATAAATGCTCAACTCAAACAATAAATATCAAACATGACCAAAGAGTTGCATAGTCCATACCGTTGCAAAATTAGCTCCCAGTTGGGGCAGCAACAAAACTACCAAACTCGCCACCAGTGATTTTAGATATCTGCTATCCATTACCAGATACCAAATATCATTAAACTAGATTAACATATATAATCCATTGGCGTTTTTGGTTCAGGATCTGTCTGAGTGTGGGGAGTTTCATTTCTTTCTCCAGTCGAGGAATAATACTTTATAAGGGATTGTTTCTTTTAAAAGCCTACAACGGTGAGGAAGGTGCGCAGGAGTCGAATCATTAGATCTAAGTAGGCAACGACATCTAGGGTTTAATAATTATCTGCATGGCGATGACAGCGGCGAAGACGAGTTTGAAGAAGCTCGTGTTTGTGAAGGTGAACGAACTGCAGCGGGGGACTGCCGAACATATGCTGGTCGTGAAAGTCGTGAGTTCGAATATGGTTCTGCTGAGGGCACGTCTTAATGGCTCTCATGTTCGCGAGATCCGCATTGCAGAGTAGAAGGTTGGAGAAGTGTAATCTGCTGTGAGGTCGAGGTGAGGAAAGAAACTCGACGTGCTGTGTAGACATAGCTGCGATCGTGGTGCACACTTTTATAACAGATGTGATCGCCCGGAAGGGAGAAATTTGCAACATACCTTCTGGTGGAGGGGCAGCTGTAGTCGTTTCAGTGGAGGAGCAGGCATATGAAGTTGCTGTGGAGAGTGCCTGAGGTTGTGTAAGTCTGTCCTCTGCATAGAGATGGACGCTGCCCAAACAATCTGAGCAGTGGGCAGTAAAGGAGTGGTGACAATGAATCCGCGAAGCAAGAACAAGACTGTGTAGTGCACTCTCGATCAAATGTGGCGGCCTTCCCTGATCCACAGATCGAATCCGTCTGAAGATATGGATGTTAAGAACATTCGCCCTCGCCATCCCACGATTACAGGAATTCTCTTCTGCTGTTACCATGGGGCTGACGGCGAACACACACTCCTTCGGCCCTCCTGGTTTCATAAGGTCAAGCGATCGAATCCTGGGGCAGATCCGCAAGACGGAGATCCTTACAATTGGTAGCGCAAGGGCTGGAACAGTGTCAGGCATGCTAGAGAATGGTCGAAATTCATAATGCAATGGACCAAAACTAGAAAAAATTTTCCCGCAGGGTGAAGAACGACGGAAAAACGATGTGCAGTTCCCAGCGCTCGAGGTTTGGGTACAATCTTCTCAGTTACGAGCTCAATTTCGACGAGGGGTCTCGGAAAATTGAGGATTATGAGTACCACTATATGCCTTTGACTGGCGTGAAACCAGGGGAGTCTCAGGGCAACCTTGAATGAAAGTTGAAAACCCCTAGAGCGTGCCCTGCAGAAAAGTAATTATCGAGGTCCGCGGCCTTTTTTGTAGATTCAAGATTGAAACGCCCGTGTATGAATATTTTTATGGGTTCACTGCTCTTTGTATCACTACAGATATTGGCGCTGGTGGAAGCGGTGTACGGGGCAGAGATATGGAGGTCGTTGTCAATGGAGGAGAGGCAGAAGAAAATGGTGAGTATCATTTGGTGAAGGCTATTCAATTAATGGAGGTTGTGCTTCGTTCATATATGAAGATGAACTCCTTGGAATCAAGAACGCAGAAAGTGTGGCTATATCATTAAAAAATGGCTAGGGTGTTGGAGCTACTCCCCTTGTTGCATCCCATTCTATATACACAGAAGGGAGAAGTTTATGCTACTATCCAAATTTTTAATTCTCTGATGATGTTTTAAATTTGCAATGTATTGATTAACTGTCATAAAAATGAAATTGGTTGTAATTTAAGTGACACTAGTATGACCAACTGTTGTCACAATTTTGAGTGTGTGTTAAAACTGGTCATTCCGACACTAAGAAAATTTGCAGGGAATGATGAAGACATGACAGTTACATCAGAGATTGGAGGATGATCAAGTTTGTGCGTACCCGGTGTGATGGAAACATATTGTGGAGACAGATCTGCATGTTCAATTGCATGGATATTAGCTGGATAATGGGTCTTAGTTGTTTCAGTACGTCAGCAAGCATGAGGCAGCATGCTTGAGAGCAGTGACTAGCTTTGATACCGTGAGCAGGGGAAGTGGCATTGTGTTGCCAGGGGAGTGGATACTGAAATGTGACGGAGAATTGGACCATGGAGTCCTGGATTAATGTTCTTGAAAGGAAAATTGTGTTCTCTTCGTGTGGCTGTGAGTGCCTATGTTTCTTTTCTTTATCAGTAGACCCCTCACAGGTATCGTTGGTGAAAAATGGCTGCTGGAATGTTTGGAAAATAATCATCTATGGGCAGAGATAGAGAAATTAAATCTGAAGAGTTTGTGTTTTACTTAGTTTCTTGGATTCATGTTCAAAGTCATTGAGCCTTATTGAGCCTAGCTAACTCAATGTAGGTAAATTTATCTTGTTAGAATTCGCGACTCTGACAAGTGACAGGTTAAGCGTGGAGTTCCAAGAATTTATTTAACAAAGACAAGAAGGCCCAAGATGTGAACAATGAACAGATGAGGTAAAGGAGCAACAACAACGTTTATGGTGGACAGCAAAATAGATGTTTTTTTGAGTTAGTGTGGTTTGTGGAATAGACTCCCTAGCATGTTATAAGAAAGTCAAGTTATTTTAATGGTCATTGTATGTACCCAGAAACTCCAAAATGTTGAAGTATGAAATGTAAGCCTTTTAAAGGCATTTGAAAGTTCGTGGTGATCTTAAAACCACTTTGTAATGGATTGCCTTTGTGGCTGGTTGGTGGTGAGCCAGAAACCATCTATAGAGCCTTTGTGGCTGGTTGCCTTTGTGGCTTGAGGTGCCTTTGTGGCCACATTTACATGAGTGGTCGCGTGTGCATGAGAGCTATGTGCTCAACAAAGCTTTGTGCTCAATCGAGCAGGTGGACTGCAGTAACACATGGCTCAGTCTCAGATGATTCATTAATCTCTGAGAAGAAGGGGGTTGGTGTGCTTTCTTAACTGACAGTCGTGCTGAGAAGCGCAATTGGCGCAACTGTTCAGTACATACTCATGCCAACGCGCCAAATCACAGGAATGGCGCTGAAGCGCACGATTTTTTATTCAGGAAGACGCCAACTCAACTTCATGGGGGTCCGCGAGAAGCCTCATCTTCATTTGACGATTTGCGGAGAAGCAGATCGGAGAAGTTGCGGATCTATCCAGGAGAGACAGATTGGAAGATCCGTGGGAAGCCTCAACTTCGCTGGACGATTTGTGAGAGGAGCAGATCAGAGAAGTTGCGGATTTGTCCGAGAGAGGCAGATTGTGTTTTGGAGATTCTGTACATGCAATTCGCCTGATGATGGTGGATTTGTAGGTACATATATGCAGTGATAACGGTCGACAGAATCATGTATGCGAAGGACATCCTATAGGACTAGCGGTTGCAGTGGTTGGTACCCATGCATTCCGGTGGATGGTTGCTCTTTTATATGGACGTCGACATATTCTTTGTTATGTTTGACCACAACCACACTTTGTGAAGCACTATCATGACAAGTAGTCATTAAGGGGGGAGTTAGAAATAATTAATTCCTACTTGTCTATGGTTGTAATTCTCCATTTGAGGAGTTTGTTCCTACATAATAGGAAATAGCTAGAATATAGTTTCTCCTAGTTTAGTGTGTGGTTGAGAGAATCTCTCAACCATAGTATTGTACGTCCAAGATAGAATTCCTATCTTGAGACTATTGCTTGTATAAATATGTGTGTAATTTCCTTCATTCATAATATAGAATTTATATAGAGTGTGCAGTGTGCTATTTTATCTTGACATCACTCTCTTTTAATAGTTAACTTGGTTCTTTTCAATTAGATTTTTGAACTATTTGAAATTTACAATTGAAATAAATTCATTATTCATTTAAGAATAGATAAACTATCACACTGCAAATTCTATTCAAATTTTATATATCAATCAAAGATGTTACACACATATTTATACAGGAAATAGTCTCAAGATAGGAAATCTATCTTGGACGTACAATACTGTGGTTGAGAGATTCTCTCAACCACACACTAAACTAGGAAAACATATAGTTCTAGCTACTTCCTATTATGTAAGAACAAACTCCTCAAATAGGGAATTAAAACCATAGACAAGTAGGAATTAAATATTTCTAACTCCCCCCCTTAATGACTACTTGTTATGATGTTAATTCACAAAGTTTGGTTGTGGTCAAACATAACAAAGAATATGTCGACATCCATATAAAGGAGCAACCATCCACCGGAATGCATGGGTACCAACCGCTGCAACTGCTCGTCCTATAGGATGTCCTTCGCATACATGATTTTGTCAACCATTATCACTGCATATATGTACATACAAATCCACCACCATCGGGCGAATTGCATGTGCAGAACCTCCAAAACAAAGAGAGATCAATGCCTTTCTAAGCTAGATATTCATATCTAGATAACAATCACTAACAGTTGCGCTGATTGCGCCTTTCGACACAACTGTCAGATAGAAAAGTGCGCCGACCCTCTTGTGCTCAGACACACAAATATCTGAGACCGTGAGCCAGGCGTTATTGCAGTCCACTTGCTCCTATGAGCACAAAGCTCCCGTGTACACGTAGCCACAAAGGCGATTTAGCCACAAAGGCGATCCAGCCACAAAGGCTCTATATGTGGTTTCTGTCTCACCACTAACCAGCCACAAAGGTGATATATGTGGTTTCTGGCTCACCACCAACTAGCCACAAAGGCGATATATGTGGTTTCTGGCTCACCACAAACCATCACTTTACAGTGACAAAAGATGGTTTCAGGCTGACCATAAACCATTACAAAGTGGTTTTAAGATCACCACGAACTTTCAAATGCTTTTACAAGGCTTACATTCCATACTTTAACATTTGGAGTTTCTGGGTACATATAATGACCATTACAATAACATCTAGACTTGCTTACCATTCAACTGTGTAACTCATCATCAAGAGTCTATTCCAAAAAGAACAAAACTCACACAAAAAAAACTCTTACAAACTTGATTGTCCATCCTCCTATGCCGCTCACCATACCACTCACCTCCACGAGCACCGCACCATTAATATGCTGGAAAACACCATTACTTTGTTCTTTTGAGTCTTTGGCATCTTTGGCAAGGTGGTCTTGGTCTCCATGTTTTACCTGTCATCAATTAGAGTTGCGAATTCTAAAAAATGACATCATATTGAGGTCGCAAATCTCAATATTTATAAATTTCCAAGACTTATCCTATACCAAAAAACAATACCAAATGAAAATATAAGCACAAGCGATAACCATGACAGTAATACAATATCCATGAAGAGAAACTCGCATGCAAAATTTCAACACATAGCCACGCCATTCACTGTTGCGGACAAACCGCCCCAAATTCCTGTTCACCAGAACACTGCACGTTGTCTTGTAATTCACCTCCACCTTTCAAGCACTCAGCCTTGAGGAGATACAATGTAGCCACCAAGGCTCAACTCAGCCATGAAGGCTCACCATAGCCACAAAGGTTCACCAGCCACGAAGGCTTTATCTCATCATATAAGCATCAACTTGACACACGCACCACAAAACAACAAATCTTCCAACTTGAAAGCTTCCATCACACAGATCGATCCCTCCAACAAAGCTCACGAAAGAAACCGAAAAATGTATTCTCCCCATCACAACAACCTGTTATAAACCCCATAGTTTTGACCAGCGTCTGCACCGAGGCACTTATTACAGAGAACTCCGGTGCAACAATTTCCACGTACCACCAGCATCGATGCAAGCAATTCCATACATAATGCTGGTATTCCTTGTGCCACTGTATAATTTCGTGCTAGTGCCCTTCTTACGAGACATGACAGGAAAGGAAACTAACATTTCTCAGCTTCAGAGAATTGGAGATAATGAAGCCGGGCTACGGCTACGCAATATTTACCGTAGATAAAACTTCACGCATCTACCAACTCATGCGTCCTCCACTTCAAAAAAAGGCCACTGCCAAGTCGTGTCGCTCACACTTATTCTCAGAACAACCACACGCTTACTCCGCCTCCTGCTTGAATGCCTTACTCCGCGTATCGTCCATAGATCAAACGATGCACACAGAGATCGATCTTAATCTCTTCAGAGAGAATCAAACTTTACGTTCCATCACCTGCTCAAGACAGTTCTTCCATTAAAGTTATGATGTGGCAGTCTTCGGCGAAGTTCACAGCCTTCTTGATAAAGAGCTTGCGCCACTATTACATCCTCACTTTGTAACGATTACGCCACATGCCACAACAGATAGGGCGATCTCGGCTTCCACGCAACACACAAATTTCTAGCTATTTCCTTCAATTTCCAGCTATGAGGCTTGACAGTCGAAAATGAGGCCAGAATCTCCCACTTGGCATCGATCTTACTATCTCGGCTCTTTAATCACGCTGAATGAAATGAATCGTAGGGTCTCCCAAACACAGAGAGGCACTCCAGTTCTGTACCGAAGGTCTTGGGTTCGAGAGCTCGGACGAGACCGACAACACCGCGTCCAGCTCCGGGATAGAATCCGGCTGCGTGCCCAGGGCCAAGAACTTCCGTCCGCCATCAACGGAACACGCAGAAACACATTAAAAATGCCCGAGCAGGTTCGTGTTCAAATCCTGAGCAAACTTTCTTCAACACAAGGAGTGACGTGAGCACCATAACCAGCTTTAACCAAAGCTCTTAAGCCAGATTGAAAATCTGAAATGTAAAATTTTGCCGCATTCATGAATTATATAAAACTCTACAATTGGTGCTCGCTTATTGAAATATAGGCAGATCTGGCCGGTTGTTCTTCTTCACAAACTGGCGACACTACGAATGGAAACGAGTGGACACGAGTAGCCAGAGCGAGGAAATCTTCCCAGCCGTGGCTTCAACTTCGTTCAAGTAAAACTCGATCGACGAGAAAGGGATCCCCCATTACAGTCAAAACGAAGGAGAAATGCATGCGCCTAACCACAAAACGCTGACATCTCTTTTCTTCGTTTAACGCTATTCAATCCTGCGACCTCTGAGTTCGTTGCCCAGACTCGAGAGTGTTTGATCAGGTTCGGTGGGCCTGTAGTGATAGTCACGATAAATAAAGATATCATCGCGAATGATCTGAGATGCCGATGAGCTTCGAAAGACACCCGAGATTCAGACTTTGAAATAAAAGCATCAATCTTTGCGTCTCATTTAGAGATTGCAACAGATGCCAGCTATGGCTGCTTTTTGCCATTGTATAAGAAGGATTTCACCTAAAGTTGTCTTGTATTTAAGCTTTTCAAATTCCAGCGGATCGAAGCTGTGTATGTGCTTCCATACTTACGGAAAATTCACGCTTTCAAATTCCACTCGGAATCCACTCAGAGATCAACCCTTCAATAGTTGGTCAGACAAAGAATACTGTGATTGAATGCACACAGATCTCAGGTGGAGCACATTCTTTTCTCACCATGCTCACAACAGAAAACAATGACTTTCTACGACATTTAGATTGGACAAAAAAAAAAAACTAAAGCAATACAAATACTGTTTTATTTCCCTTAGCCTAGGAGGGGCCAAGGCTAAGCCCAGGCCCAAACAAGCTCTCATACCAAGATAAAATATCACACTGCAAATTCTATTCAAATTTTATATATCAATCAAAGATGTTACACACATATTTATACAAGAAATAGTCTCAAGATAGGAAATCTATCTTGGACGTACAGTAATGTGGTTGAGAGATTCTCTCAACCACACACTAAACTAGGAAAACATATAGTTCTAGCTACTTCCTATTATGTAGGAACAAACTCCTCAAATAGGGAATTGCAACCATAGACAAGTAGGAATTAAATATTTCTAATTAAAATAGAAATATTGAGGAGGAAGAAGAAGATATTGTTTAGGAAAAACTGAATTACATCATCACTAATCCGAGGCAGAATTTTACTATTCCATCATTCTATTCAAACATATTGGTTGCTAAAATGTTTTTTGGTTGGTTAACTTGGTTCTTTTTAATTAGATTTTTGAACTATTTGAAATTTACAATTGAAATAAATTCATTATTCATTTAAGAATAGGAGGAAGAAGTCAAGCAGAATTTCACTATTCCATCATTCCATTTGAACATATTGGCTGCTGAAATGCCTTCTGGTTAAGACAATAGTGTCTATTCAAGAGGTTTGGGGGTGACCCCAAAGCTACAACAAGTTTAGCTGAGATTAACAGTTCCATTCACGAAATGAACCTTATGTCCATGTGTGATGATGATTGATGGCTACTCTATTCGGGATTGAATTGAGAAATGACCATCCTAGTTTTAGTTTTTGTTAATGTTAGGGGATAGCTTTTATTTTAATATATTGTCTATGCCTACAAACATTGATACTGATATTACTTATTTTAAGACAGTAAGAACTAGACTAAAGATGTATACGTTTTAGATGGCTTATAATTGGTTAAGAAGACCCTTAGCCTAATTTCCTACAAACAAGTTAAAACCTAAAATTGTATTTTTTTACCTATTTTTGTTTATAAATATAAAATAATAAAGGTCTACTAAATTAAAAAAAAAAAAAAAAAAATTCAATCATTCATCCATAAATTCTATTGTAATATTGATATGATTGATGGCAGCAAGTAAAAATACCTGCAAGGGTATACAACATTCCTTGCCTCAGATTAACGTTCTTCGAGGGAGCATCGTAGCTGTTTTTCCTTCCCTGAGCGACCAGATATTTATTCCCGTCCGGTGCCGATCGTACTTCCAGCGTGCTGCTTCCAAAAGGAGTCCACCCTTGGAGCCCATTGTTTATCTCGGGATTCACGATAATTCCTCCTCCGTATAAAGCTGAAGGTGGATTTTGCAGGCACTGCAAAAATATATATATAGGTATATATACATATATACAATATATATATAACGAAGAAATATCAGACCACAAACTCACATAATATCATAACCCCTAAAAATCTTCTCAGAAATAAATCCTATTGCAGAAATAATTTGTCAAATGTTATTAAGTTCACAATCACTTTGGCCTCTGACCTCTGTGGTGGCGAAATGATCATACTGAATGCCGCCATCTGAAAGAAATACAAACACACATTAAATAAATGCTCAACTCAAGCAATAAATATCAAACATGACCAAAGAGTTGCATAGTCCATACCGTTGGCAGAATTAGCTCCCAGTTGGGGCAGCAGCAGAACTACCAAGCTCGCCACGAGTGATTTCAGATATCTGCTATCCATTACCAGATACCAAATATCAGAAACAATAATTTTTTGCAAATGTAACGCAAATATATGGGTTGGGCTTCCTGAAAATTTGTGGAAAGTTAGTAAATTTTTATAAATACATTGTAATCCTTCGCCGATTTTTTAAATTCTCAATCTATTTTTAGATTAACAATAAATATCAAACTCAAAAACAATATCAACAATTTATATCGTAATATTTCTATAAAAATAGAAGCTTCTATGTAAAAATAAAAGCAAAAACGGAGAAGAAAATAAAAAAAAACAACGTAGAAGAAAAAATAAAATGTATACACTAATATTTTGCCATGGTCGTGTATAACATTTTCATGAAATAAAAGGAAATAACAAAGTTATTATAAGGGAAATAAAAGGAAAAACCCACTCAATATGTGTTACTTGTTTTCTTAAAAATCTTGTATCTTCTTTCTTTCTATCTTTTTCTTTTTGGGTTGTATTTTTGTTTTCTTAAAATTTTTGTTTTTCTTATTTTTATTTATTAAGTATACATTTTGGTTGTTGGTGTTTTATAAAATTTATGGTGATTTTGAAACATTTTTTTAATAGAAAAAATATAATAAATTTAAAAATATAAATATAAATTTAAACAACTTCAATTTCAATCTTAATCAAAGTTATTCATCTTTATTATTTTAAATTGAGTTGTATAAAAATATAAACTAGAGATATTAGTCTCTAAATTTAAGTGTATCCAAATCATATTTATAATGAATTTAACAAAAATCTAATTGTATAATCTATAGTTCTATCTATTAAGTTTAGATAAATCAATGACTAGTACTAAATTTTTTTATTTTAAGACTAAAATTAACTTATAAAACAAAAAACAACATTTTATAATTTATATGACAAAAATACTCCTAATAAACACACCTCTCCCATTCTAACTAGGGGTTGTTGAACCCCAACCATCTTGAGATGTTAACTCGGGGTTGTTGAACCCCCAATGTCATGTTACGTTTTTCTATTTTCAACACACAATTATTTGGATTGGTTTAATGATTTAGTGTTTTCCCTATTCTTATCCCACTTTTCGATATATGCGATCAGTCTTCTCGTTGGAGAAGCCATTTAAATTGAGATAAGGATCATGCTGGTGGAATTAAATATGGAGTAGTCTATCCAGGCAACGTTTTAGCCCGGACGGCAGTTTTTTGCCGGAATCCGGGCAACTTAAATTCAAGAAATCAGGTACTTGCAATATTTGAAATCCATTTTTGAGGTTGGAAATGGATTCAGCACTACCAAAATCCCTTAGGACACTCAAAATACTTAAGTTTAACAACTGTAAACATGATTATGATGAAATCTTTGCCGGATTTTTTAAAATTCTTTGCCGGATTCTGGGCCAAAACGTTGCCTGGAAACGACAGCCCATTAAATATAACTTAAAATGTTTTTTATTTATGGAAAAAGTTATACGTATAGAAAAATGTCTATCCATATACTATAGATGCGTGACACGTATTCAAGATTTTATGGATTTAGAGAAAGATTTATAGTTAGGAGGAGGGCTTCTCTCGGCACTTGATCTATCCCTATGCTATCGATGCGTGACACGTATTCAAGCTTTTATGAATTTGGGTGTACCGTGTGTGGCTGAGTTTTTTTAAAATACTTTTCTATTATTTTCGCCATATCTTGATGAGATAAATTATAAACTAAGAAAAATTTTTCGTAATACATTTTATATTATGAAAATTAAAATAAATTATAAAAAATAATTAAGTTATAATTTTATTAAATAATTAACTTATTAATAATTATAAAAAATATAAGCATGATGATAATGATGATGATGGTTAAAGTTCACTGACCTAAAGAAAAGAGTTATTTTGTTTGATTTAAGATTTTATTCCTATGCTCAAAAAGCTTGGAGAGAAGCTTCCTGAGCTCATTATAATTTTGACATCTTAAAAGGCTAGTGAGGTCAGTATTGCAACAAAGATTATGAAATTGAGCTCTAATGTGGTTGTACTAAGGGCACTCTAAAAGGAAGTGTTTTTCATCCTCGATGTTATATTCTCACATAGATGGCAGATCCTTTCCATCCATGGTGTTTTAGGAACTGTCCAGCAACCTGTTTCACTATGGAGCTCATGAGAGTTCATTCTAATCTTGGCTATATTAATTTTCTTCTTTGAGCTAGTTAAAACAAAGAGATACTTTTGATCTTCTAGGGTGGGGTTGATGACCTCCTTATAATATCTTAATTTTCTTTTAGCTGTTAGATCTTTTAGGTGGTTTTGGCTGAAATTTAAGGCTAGCTTAGGAAGTCTATGGTCTCTTATGCTATTGAGCTTGTGCTTGTACAACAGAAGCCTAGTCATAGCTAGGCTCTCTATAGGGGAAAGACCCACTTCTATATAATTTAAACAAGATATAATAAGATTCTTAATTATTATTAAGATTTTTTTATTTCATTTTTTATTAATAATATATATTTAAGTTAATAATTAATCTTAATTAAATAAATTAAGACATATTTTATAATGCATTTTATATTATCAAAATTAAAATAAATTAAAAAAATTAATTAAATTAATTTTAATTTAAATTGTTATTATTAATTAAAATAAAAAATTAATATATACATTAAACATATATATTTTAAACAAGATTCTCAATCATCAAAACATTTATCAATCTCATATTCCCAAAAAAAAAAAATTGATTTTACAATCAAAATATTTTATATATTTTTTATTTTATAATGTTTTTTTAATTAAATTGAAATACATAAATGACACAATTACCTTAGAGATAAATATCAACTCTATATCTTGATTATTATATAAAATAATGTGGGTATTCTATGGAGATTAAATCCAATTAATTATCAATAATAAAATTATAAAATTTGTAAACTCTATCTCAAAATAGACATGTTGAATAATTAAATTGATGCTAGAAGAAAATAACTAGCAATTGCACCATATATTGCAAAGGAAACACCTTAAGGCAGTGGTGTAGGAAAGAGTAGCATTAAATTGTTACTTTTCCATGAGCAATAACCTATGTGTAATAGTTTGACATGTTTATTATGTCTCTTGTTTTTTTTTTTTTTCGACAGAAACGGTTATGTAGTATTAATATTCATCTTGGCCTGAATGCCAGAAATCTGATTACATTGAGGATGTCTAAATCCTAACGCATCTCACTGCTAATATTGAAAATGCCGCCGAAGCTTGCAAACTTCTTCCATGACAGACAATCTAAAAATTCGATTTCAGAGATTTTCCCTAACTTAAAGGTACAAACAAATTTATTTAAGAGCCAACAGTAAAACATGACAATGGACAGCTTATGGGATAGGTTCCCAAGATTCTTCCTCGTCTTTCATCTTGACCCCGGCAGAGAGGAGGGTAGCTTTATTGGCTTCAATGTCCACCTATTTATTATGAGTTCTCAGCACATGGTAGTAATTCAACTTCTAAAAAGCATTTTCCATACCCTTAATTCTGGATATCAGCCTTGCTAGTTTGAGATCCGAGGCTGGGGAGTTGGAAACCATTGCGTTTATAATGATCTGGGAATCCCCTATGACATTAGCTTCACTTATATTTAAATCTTTGAGGATCTTGAGGCCTTGGTAGAGGGCCAAAGCTTCAGCTTGAACGCTGGATGAGAATCCAAGCCCCCAAGCAAATGTATGAATTTTTTCCCCAATTGGACTTACAACAACACCTCCAGCACCAGCTTTTCCCGGATTGCCCTTTGCTGCCCCATCAAAAAAGAGAGAGTGCCTTGAATATGAATTGAGCCAGTCTTGAAGGTCAGTTTCGGATTTCCTTATTTGCCAGTCTTTGAGAGGAGGGACGTTTCTAACTGCTGATTGAAATTGCAAGTCAAGGGAAGATCCCCAAGCAATGTCCTGTTGGCTGAGATTGGAATCATCTTTTATATCAATCAAGCACTCCTTTAAATGACATTTAATCTTGATTTCTAAGACCTTGTGATTCTTTTTAATATTTCTGAAGATTCTTCTGTTTCGTTCTAGCCAGATCTGCCAACAAATAACCTTTGGAAGGACAGCCCATGCAGATTTAATTAGCTGATTTGTAGAAGGGGGGCCAGGATATATGATTGCCCAATTAGAAAAAATATCAGCAGTGGAACGAGGTAGCAAAAAGTTGGGATCCAAATTGTGAATGAAGGAGGACCAGATCTGCTTAGAGAACTTGCATTCGAGGACTAGATGGACAGCAGTCTCTGCATTTTCATTGCACAGCGAGCAGATGGAGGGACCATAGAACCCTTTTCTCTGCAAGATGTCATACGTAAGGATCTTGCCGTGGCAGAGGAGCCAAGCAAAGAAATCGACTTTGGGCCATGAAGGAAAACGCCAGAGCCCCTGCCAAGGTGCAGGGTCAGGGGGGACGTAAGGCCTCTCTTTCAGCTTGTCATATCCCATGGAGATAGTGTAACCTTTGGCATTCGGCCCCCAGCCTTTCACATCTTTTTTCCTCATGCGCGTGGGTGCCAAGCCATGGAGGAGGTCCAGCAGCGTGGACCATTCGAGTGTCAGGTGAGCCGACACCTCGATTCGTTTCCACCCTGCCCAGGCAGAGTCTTTCCAAAGAGAAATATCCCACAACGAACACAGCCCCTCTCTATCCATCCAGCAACGCAGCGCTCTAATAGAGGCTCTGTCTTCAATTGGGTCCTTATTCATAATTTTATCAGCCCAGATATTGATCTTTTTTCCATTTCCTGGAATCCAATAGGAGTGCGCATTGATTAAGGGAGCAGCTTTAACATACAGTTTGAGAAAAGACGAATAAGGCAAATGGATTACATTGTCTAAACAGGAGGAACGAGGACCCCTGAAATACTTTTTCCAGAGAGCCAATTGGGCCCAGCCAGGCTTGGGCGCAATGATCCTCCAAATAATCTTAGCTGCCACAGCCACGTTTTGCTGACAAAGATTTTTGAAATTCAAACCACCCTCCCTCAGAGGCTTGGAGATGGTTTCCCAACTGATAAGGGGAATCTTGTTTTCGTTCTGTTTACCTCCCTTCCAAAAAAACCTCCGCATGAATTCTTCCATTTTTTTTAATATACTTGCCGGAGCGAGAAGCACAGCGAATTGAAATAGGGGAAGACTGGAGAGCACAGATTTAATAAGGATAGATTTGCCAGCGGTGTTGAGCCAGGAGAAGCCCCAGGCTTGGATCCTAGACTTGAATTTTTCCAGCTGAGGGAGCCAGTCTTTGCTTGTAGATTTCTTATGAAAAACATGAAGGCCCAAATATTTAAAGGAGATCCAATTGGAGGAGGCAGCAAAACCCAAACATCTAGAAATAGCGGAGAGCAATCTGGGCGAGGTGTTCCAGCTGTAGATATGACATTTGTTCTTATTTACAACGCTGCCAGAGGCTTCACTGAATTCATCCAAAACTGCTTTAAATTTAGAGGCAGAGGAGAGAGAGGCAGCTCCCAAAAACAAAGTGTCGTCCGCAAATAGGGCGTGGTTTATATTTTTTACCCCTCTTGCAATACACAATCCGTTGATATCTTGATCTTGCATCTTTTTGTCTAACAGGAAACTGAGGACAGAGGCTTGGATGACAAAAAGCAGAGGGGAAAGAGGACACCCCTGCCTTAGCCCTCTTGAAGCTTTGAAGAATTCAGTGGCTCTTCCATTTACAAGAGGAGCGATCCATGGCTCCGAGATGCATGCCCGGATCCATTTGATGAAATTTGCTCCAAAACCAAACTTGCTCATTACTTTTAAAAGAAAGCTATGATTTACTCGATCAAAAGCATTTGCTAAATCAAGTTCAATCACCATACCTTGTTATTTTCGAAGAAGACTTGAGTGGATTGCTTCTTGAACAAGGGTGAAGTTGTCCACAATTTGCCTTCCTTGAATGAAGCCTCCTTGATTCTCCGGAATTATTTTGGGAAGAATGAGCTTCAGTCTATTTGCAATAACTTTAGTGATAATCTTGTACCCAGTATTGCATAAGGAAATCGGGCGGAATCTGCTGAAATTGTTGGCACCTTTTTCCTTTGGTATTAGGGCTAGAAAAGCGGAGTTTGTGCTACCTCCTATTTTCTGAGCATTTTGAGACTTCTGAACCATTTTGAGCAGATTCTTTTCAACAATCGGCCAACAGACTTGAAGGAACCTGGCAGAGAAGCCATCCGGCCCGGGGGCCTTATCCGGATCCATATCAAAGAGGGCCTTTTTAACTTCGTCTTTGGTGACTTTGGCCTCAAGGATCTCATTCATACGAGGAGAAATTGCAGAAGGAATGATGTCAAGCAGATCCGAGTATTGGTCCGAGTCCTTATCCTCACTATACAAGTTTTGAAAGTGAGAGAAGGCTGATTTTTTAATGTCTTCAAAATCCTTGAAGATGACGTTATCCTCCTTAATCTCAGAAATAGTGTTGAAGCTTTTCCTGACTTGGGTTTGTTTGTGGAAAAAGGCAGAGTTCCTGTCCCCTGCTTTGAGCCAGAGATTTCGAGATTTTAATCTCCAGTATTCTTCTTCAGCTAGGCAGGCCTTATGGTAGCGTTGTTGCAAATGAGCCTCTTGGTCTAATATCTCCTCTGTGAAAATAGCGTGCTCCATATGAGTTTGATGAGAGGCGAGAGAGACTTTGATGGCTTTTCTTTCTATAGCCGGGTTGGATAGGGTTTTTGCCCATTGTTTTAGATCGCCCTTTACCCTTCTGAGTTTTTCCTCCCAGATATAGAAGGGAAAACCATTGACAGGCTGAATCCAACAATCCTTAACTATTTGCATGAAGTTTGATTCCTTGACCCAGAGAGGACTAAAACGGAATGGAATAGGACCCAGGTCTAGATGGGCCAGGAGTTCGAGCTTTATAGGCTTATGGTCCGAGACGCTGTTAGCAAGGATGTGCATTTTGGGTTCTAATCCTAGTAACAGAAAAGAGCTTTGAATGAAAAATCTATCTAATCTGGTAGCGATATGACCAGGGCCCACTCTTTTGTTAGACCAAGAGAACTTACCGGAAGAGGGTTTGATATCTAGCAAGTCCCAGTCCTGCAGAAGATCTTCTGCCCATTCCCTTGCCGGATCATGAACAGTGCTGCCTCCTCTTTTTTCAGACGAGTGGAGAGTGAGATTAAGATCTCCAGCAATAATTATATTTTCCAGATTTTTCAGGTCTGCTTATTGCCTTATAGTATCCCAACATTCCTTTTTTTCCCCAACATTGACTGGAGAATATACATTGAAGAGGCAAAGGATTTCCTTAGTATCCAGATTTTGCATTTTTAGCAGCAACCAGTGAGTATTTCTAGCCTCAAAGGTGACTACAAATTTGTTAGGGTTCCATAGAGTGCCAATCCCTCCCGAAGCACCCCGGGCAGAGATTGCTCTTGCTTCACTTTTGAACCAAAATTTCTTGCATGCTTGCAGGAAGACTACGTCTTCCAACTTAGTCTCCTGGACGAGAAGTATGTCTGGAGTTTCTGTTCTTATTAAGCTTCTCATGGCTTCTTCCTTGACTTTACTCCCCATACCTCTACAATTCCAGGAGATGACCTTCATTATTTATGTTTCTGGTGGGCCCCCTTGGAGCCATGGGTCTGATTTTTCAACATCCTTGGCTTTGAGGCAAGAAAATTTTCCAGAGTTGGCTGACTGCCCTGTAACTTATCTTTGTAAGTCTCCTGCTCTCTTTTTTCCCTGTCAGATTTACGGCCTCTTGTAGATCTTCGTACCGAGGTTTGGGATTCTCCTATTTCTCCTTCCTCCTCTGACTCGTCCATTTCTTGCTCTTCTTCCTCATCGTCTGAGGGCATACCATTGGGATCTTCGGCACTTGTTCCTTTGAGGGAGGTTGAGGGAGTATCTTTGCTAGGAGAAACTGGATCTTGTGTCTCGTTCTCCTGAGAATCTTCTGTCTGCTGGCTTAGAGGGTCAAATTTGTTTCCTTGCGCCTTTTTGGGAGGGGGGCGTTGAACATTAGCCTGTTGAGAGCCTTTTCCAGAGGGTCCTCCCGGTTTTTGCCCTTTGTGATTAGTTTTTACTCGTTTGACTTGGTTCCAACCCTCTTCAATCCCTTTCTCTGGCTCAGCGTTGGACGGACAGTTTCTAGCAAAATGTCCATGAACGTGGCATTTCCTAAATTTGAACGACAGTTGCTCATAGTCCAAGATTTGAACATGAGACCAGCTTCCGACTTTGATTTTTATAGCCTCTGGAAGACCAACCTCTAGATCTACTTTCACGCAGATCCTGGCACAGTCGTACTTGTCCTTATTGTTTGCTCGATCTATGAATTTCTTGAGAGTGTTGCCAATGTGTCTCAAGGAAATCCAGTTCCAGCAGTGAACTGGTAGGTTTGGAAGGCGAACCCACACCGGGACAACCTTGGGAACATCGACAGCCGGATCAAAGTCCGGAGTCCATTTGTTCAGATAGAGGCCCTGAGAACCCATGAAATACGGCCCATTTTGAAAGATCAAGTCTTTGTCTTCTTTGGAGGAGAATTCGAAGAGGAAGTACCCTTTCCCCAGAAAGTAAGAGGTGACCTTTTCCTTAATCAAAGGAGCCCAGTTCCTGCTAACCCATTGCTCAGTAGATTTCAGAGAAGGCCACAGACCCGTGAACTGGCCAATGAGACCTCGATCCGCCAAAGATAAAGCTACTTGAATGGGGGCCTCTGGAGGCAAAGAGATCTTAGGAATTTCATCGAGCTTCTTAAAAAATTTGGATGCTTCGCTTCTTTTCTTCTGAGGAAAACCGGCAAGAAGCTGGTTGAAGGCGTCGAAGGCAGGAGTAGAATGAGGATCCATAGCAGCACCCAGCGTCTCCATAGGGAGGGCCTGAGGCCGCCCGCTGCAGGGGCAACCACGCAGCAGAAACCCTAGCAGAGCTCAGGATGCGCAGGGAGAGCCTTCGGATCCCAGCCTAGACATTGACCCAACACAGCAGGAGGCAGCAGGAGGCAGCAGGTACAGCAGGTCGCAGTAGGAGCAGCAGGGCCCTGCGAGGGCAGGCGCAGCGCAGGGACACTCGCAAACGAAGCAAATTCTTGAAGGAATCCATTATGTCTCTTGTTGGTCTCGTAGAAAAATTCAATTTCAACACTTGGAGAAAATTATTCAATCATACTTATGGCTATGATCTAAGTATAGTGGGGAGAGAAGCATCTTGATGGCTCTTTGGGATGTGTGCACAAAGCCTAAAGATGTTAGTGGACTTAGCTTTATTGATGTTTCTATATAATTTTGCTACCACATTTGGCTCGTGTGATATTATTTCTATGCCTCAATTATTTCAAGTTTTAAGATCATTCATCTTCCAAACTATATGGGAAACTTGGAAAGCCATGGATGGTTTTGGTTCATTGGTCTTGACATGACAACAAGGAAATATGGAACTTAGCTTGTCACCCCATCTGGAGTTGGAGGGCGCAGGGCCAATGTGATCCTGATATACCTATTTTCAAGCTCAAAAATTGAGTTGGAGGGTGCAGGGTCAATGTGATGCTGATATACCCCATTTTCAAGCTCGAAAATTGAGTAAAAATGATATTTTCTTTTAGGAGGACATTTTGGATTTAATTTTTCACTCCTGAATGGATTGGTGTATTCTTGCTTAGGAGTTTGTTTTGATGGCCTCAAATCCCCTATTAATTATGGAGTTGACAAAGCTCATCTCGAAGGCCAAGTTATTCAAGATGAGTCTAGGGATTTCAGGTATATTTTGGAAGAACTAGAGATGGAGCTTTGAGCGCCCTCTTGAGAAATGTGACACTTAGATATTTTACTCACTCTTTCACCATCATCATTTGTTGTCACTCGTACTGAGTGTAAGATGATTTATTAATTATATATAGGATGAACGAGTACATATACTTTGTGGTATTTGGTCCATCCATATTTCTTATAACCTAAAAGTTTTTTCCTAGGTAGTGATGTAAACAAGGATTCCATTAAAGGCATGTTTGATCAAAAGGGTGTTTTCAGATGGCCTTTTCCCTGTATGTGGTTGGTTGGAGATTGTGAAACATATCTTCTAGGACTCTTGTTTTTCCCAACTGCTGGTAATTTTTGCAGAATATGTATTGAGAGCTTTGTAAGGGACACATACATTGGAGGACCACCCTATTTAAAGATCGTTGATGTCTTGTCCATTATTCCTTTTCAAGGATCTAAAATTGCTTGAGGATTTCTTCTTTATCATTGGATGATCCATTGTAAATCTGCTTTTGAGAGTCAAATTAGTTCATCGTCTGAATTTTGTCCCTCATGCTGCGATGAGACATGCCATCATCTTTTGCATAAGATCACTTTGTTGATCAAAGAAACCGAGACTTTTAATCCCACAACATACTTTGATTTCGTTTATGTTCTAGTTTCTCTATGGAAGAAGATATGATCTTCATTGTATATACCCTTCCACTATTGGTTCTTCTATTTGTAAATACTTCTATAGATTATAAGAAACATTTAAAAAAAAAAAGAACATAACAGATCCATCTTAACCCGTGATGTTCTAAGCACCAAGAAAATTAACACTTTGTTTCCTTTGAACCCTCTCAGGGAATGTTGGTTAGAGAGGAATAAGGGAGGCATAGAACACTTTTCTATGTCACTAAAAAATTTAAGGAATATAATGTATCCTTCTTGTATCTCTACACATATCCTTCCCATGTGTATGTACATTTTGTTTAAGCAACGAATTGAATTTAAAGGAAAAAAAATTTGAAGTGAAGGGAAAGGGAGGACAGAGGAAAAATCCCTCTCTCATAAGAATTTTTTCTCTATCAGGCTGCCCTCCCCCCCAAAAGTGTTATTGGCCTTGGCATGTCCTCTAATCACTTTGAGGTGGAGGTGAGCCATTTCCTTCAGTTGTGGAAGCATCTATTACCTTTTAGAAAGAATCTTGATGAGTTGTTAAAGCTATACTCTTTCGAGAACTTTATCCTTTTGATGTATGGGTCTTCCTATCATTTTTCATATTTTCATTGGTTGTCGGTTTCCAAAGGAATATCCTAGCTAAACTGGTGCCCATTTATAGCCTTGGATTGGATGAGGTGGGCATTTTTTGCAAGGAAAATCTACATATGAATAGGCTTCCTCCACTGAAATTGGTGCTTTTCTTAATTCCTACTTCCTAATTTCTTTCTAATAGCTTCTAAGCTTTTCCTCGAGTTCTACAACTAGAGTTATTTAGGTGTGCTAAGGCCTAAATGCCATAAGGGAGAGGAAAGCCACATAACAAACTTGTCGTTGATTCTGCATAACATATGTGACCTAACAATAATGTCAGTGGTTTTAACTTCGAGAGGACGATGCTTAAAAAGTGTGATAAGAATGTGGGTATGAATGGTGGTACTTGCAAGGTGGATCATATTTTATCTATGGATTCCCTTTGGATCACTTCGTCTCCTTTTGCAGGGGTCATCTCGATTTCAGTAAAGTGTTGGTAGATCTTTTCCGGTTCAAAGGGATGAATATATGGGACGAAATGTGTTATTTGAACTATGGATAGCAAGGAAATTTGGATAATACTTTCTAAAACGTGACAACTAGGATTAAACAGTCTGGATATGGGTATGCCTATTTCAACCTTATCTGAATGCCTTAGCATTTATTTACATGGTAGGGAAGGTAGATTGTCTCATTATGAGTAGGGTTAAACATCATTGTGAAAGTCAATGCAATGACTAAGAAAAATTGAAAATATATTGGGGCCATGTCCATATTTTACAGGGAAAGATAAGCATTTCCTAAGTTATTATTAATAAACTTAGTACCTTCCAGTTAACAAAAAAAAACATAGACTGACAATATACAACAAATTAGTGAGCGCAATGATACCCTGGATCACATAAATTACAGTTTACAAAATTAAAGTACACTAGTACTTGGTTGAAAACACCCAAAAATTCCTATAGGATGAGGATTGGAGGAAGTTCAAAATTCACTAACAGTCAAAGAATCGTTCACTCAATTCAATGTAAAGCTTTAATATTGATGATTAAAGTCATATCAATGCATTTCCATAAGCAATGTACTCATTACAGGGTAACAATATTAACATCTTGTTTTCATCTTTGTATTTAAAACTTACTTCCCATCCATCTAAAATTCTTTGACGTGTAGAAAAATTTCTGTTGGTTAAAACAACCCACAATTATTGTACATAATAATTTATTCATGGAATAAGAGTGCAATTGTGCCACAATTATTGTACAGAAGAATTTATTCATAGACTAAGATTGCAATTGTGGCACCAACCTGTTATCTTGATTGAACAATGCATTGAGAAGATGACTAGTTCTCCATGATTACAAATAGACTCAATAACAATTACTGAACCCCAATTGAATGAATTCTTCAATTCGAGGAAAGTCATCGATCGAATTGGACCTATAAAATCTAGCGATATGCAAGAAGATATCCGATCAAATGGAACTGATGAGATGAGAGTGTAGGTTGGGAATAGATATTCATAGAGGCTAGAGATTTAGTTATTCTATTAATAACAAGTGGTATCAGAGTTCTTGAAATTATCTGGTTTGGTAGTCCTAAAACTCTAAGTACTCTTCTGAGCTAAGGTCAGTAGGACCATAATCTCCAGGAGGAATTTAATCAACTCATATTAATTGTATAACCATAGATATTCCAAGGGTATAAATTATGTAATCGTCTGTGCAATGTGTATAATACCAAAATATTTGGCATTGCAGGTTGTAATACGAACTATATTAATGTTAAACATATAAAATTTTTGTTAATGTAAACCATTAAACATATAATGTGTGTATAATAAAACCCAAATTCACATTTATTCAAGAGGTTGTACAACAATATATGTTTAATGTGTGTTCTAAAGTTTTAATGACATAGTAATTTTTTTTAATGTTGGTAAGCTAAAGTATTAGTGTGGGTGACAAGTGTTCAAATTTCATTTCAGCCTCTTGGAGTGAATAGAGGAAGCAAAATGCACCCCAATCCCATCCCATCAACTTGAACTAATATTAGTATGTTGAAATTTTCTCAGAAGAGATGTACCCATCTCTGTTCTTATCAAATACTCTGAATGCTTCCATCATATCATCAAGCGATTTGGCCCCATCCTCGTGATTAGTACTAGTTAATCCGATGTCTTGGAACATCAATTCGTATAATTTTTTTTTTCTCAAATACGAGGCTTCCATCCTCGTTGTTGGAGAGTGGGCGCACAATAAAATCTAAATCTTCATCTGACATTTGCATTTCGAGTTTCTTTAAGAACCCACCGATCTCCTCAAGCGTGAGCTTCCCGTCACCATTTTCATCCATAGTATCGTATATTCTCTGGATCTTTGTAGCTTATCATGGGACTTCTGATTTACTATGGTCAAAAAAACATATATCATTGCACATGCCATCATCTGAGGCACTGCTATCTCACCCCTTTTAACGGGTTTTCTCCTTGAGCTTGTCGAATGTACCCTTACCACTTTACAATTATGATAATAGTTACAGAAACTTTTCTCGAATCTATTCTATGGTATACCGCTTGTTAATGTAGGGCACATTTCCTTTTAGTCCAATCTTAAAAGTTTTTAGGAATCCATGTGTGGTTTATTATTCTTTGCTTCGTTGAACAATATTTGTTTCCAGTGCCGTAGAAACTTAAATGAAAATTGTGGGCCTTGTCTTTGTTGGGTGTGTGTTATATTATTTCCACGAATAGTCACACACATGGGGGGTTCATAGGGGAGCGGACCCGCCTATGGTTTTGTTCATGGGTTTGCACATGGTTTTGGGGCATGATGTTTTTTGACCCCTGGTATTTTGTAGATCTAGTCAAAGGAACTACAATTATGTTCTAATCCAGGGTTAGTGGATTTATGTTTATGAATGCTTCGGCATGCATATATATGATTTGTAACACTAAAAGGAATAGAATGAAAAATCAAGCTGGTAGTCCTGATTTGGGATCCAGGGAAAAAATCTATGTGTATATCTGTTTTATGTTTTATGCTCTTGCTATTGTTTAATTTCCGTTTTTAAGAATTCGTTTGTAGATAATTTCTGTACAGGGTTAAAAACTAAAATTGGTATCAGAGTTGTTCTCGCCTCAAAGGGACGCCTTTGTTGCTGAGGGTTTTTTTCTTGGGCCTATAGTAGACCCTGTCAGTGGGAGATCTGCGGGATTGATTCTTGCGGTGAAGGAAGATGGCGAGTAGTGGAAAGATAAAGATCAAGAAATTTAATGGTCAGACTTTTGAGTTGTGGAAGCTCAAGATGGAGGATCTGCTGGTGGATAAAGATCAGTGGATTGCGGTAGATCCAGGTACTAAACCAATGAAAATATGAGATGAATACTGGGCGAAGTTGGATCAGAAGTCAAAGAGCACAATATGATTGTGTATCTCAGATTCACTATTGTTGAATGTATCTAGGGAAGCTATGAAAAAGACTTTGTGGGTCAAGTTAGGGACTTTGTACTAATATAAGTCTCTTGTCAATAAATTTTTCTTGCGGAAAAATTTGTATAACCCGAGGATGAAGGATGGAGACTCGGTGATAGAGCATCTGAGAGCATCTGTTTATATTAAAATTACAGATGAAGATAAGTGGATTAGTTTGTTTTGTTCTCTACTAGATTCGTGGGACAGTCTGGTTATTGCAATATGTAGTAATACAACTACCTTGAATTTTGATGAAATTGTCTCAGCCTTGCTGTCAGAGGAAATGAGATGGAGAAATATGGAGGGCCAAAATGGAGATGACTTATCTATACGAGGAAGGTCCCAAAACAGAAAAAAATATAATTTTTCAAGTGGGAAATCTAAATCTATAGGGAAATATAAATCTCCAGGAAATCCTGTAAAGGTGTGCTGGAAATGTGAAAAGGAAGGGCACTTCAAAAAGGACTGCAAATCTAAAGCTCCTGAGAAAGGAAAGGGATTTGATGATGCTCCTTCCGCAGAGACAAAAACCACCTCAGATGAAGGTGTGGATGTATATTAGGCTTCTTCATTAAATACACATGTAGATCGTGAGGCATGGTTGATTGACTTAGGTGGATCCTTTCACTTCACTCCCCATAGGGAGCGGCTCTGTGAGTATGAGAAGTATGATGGTGGTGATGTATTCTTAGGGGATGATAGGAAGGCCATAATCGTTGGATGTGGAAAATTCAAGCTGAAGATGCAAGGTGGAAGGATTATAACACTTCCTGGTGTTATGAATATTCCCGCATTGGCTAGAAATCTGATTTATGTTAGCAAGATGGATGATGCAGATGTAAAAACAATGTTCAAGAAAGATACCTTCAAGATGGTTCGGGAAGCACTAGTATTAATGTGGGGAGTTCTGATTGGAACCCTGTACAAGCTTGAGGGTAGCACTGTTATTGATGGGTGCAATAGTTCTGTGGTTCCTGAACATGGAGTGGAAAGCCTAGTGGTCTCTAGAGAAAAGACCATGCTATGGCATCAAAGGCTTGGACATATTGGAGAGAAGAAGATAAAGGTGTTAGAGGATAGATAATGGTTGAGAGTTCTGCAAGAAGGAATTTGAAGAGTTTTGTAAGAAGTGTGGTATAGAATGAGAAAAGAATACTCCATACACACCTCTGCAAAACTAATATATAAAACAAACAAAAAAAAATATTTAATAATTTATATGACAAAGATAATCCTCATATTCACACCTTGTCCATGCACAACACCTCTCCCATCCTAACTATGGGTGGTTGAACCCCAACCATCTTGAGATGTTAACTCGAGGTTGTTGAACCCCCATCTCATGTACATTTTTCTATTTGCAACACAATATTATTTGGATTGGTTAATGATTTAGTGTTTTCTCTGTTCTTCTTTCATTTTTTTGATGTATACGATCAGTCTTCTCGTTGGAGAAGTAATTTAAATTGAGATAAGGATCATGCTAGTGGAATTAAATACAACTTCAATTGTTTTTTATTTATAGATAATTCTATTCTTAGGAGGGCTCCTCTTGTCACTTCGTCTATCCATATACTATCGATGCGTGACACGTATTCAAGCTTTTATGAATTTGGGTGTACCGTTTGTGGGTGAATGAAGATCTTTTGAAATACTTTTCAGCCAACATAGGTAAGTAATAAAAACATAAAATTTTAATAATATAATTTTCAATAAAATTATAATTTTTCATTATTCAAATATATTTTTAAATTTATTAAAATTTCATTACTTTAAATTTTTTTAATATAATTTTAAGGATTAATAAAAATCTATTTTTAAATTTATTAAAATTTCAATAATTTAATTTTTTTAATATAATTTTAAGGATTAATAATCATTATTCTAATAGTTTAGAGGGACTTGGATAGAGGGTGATTAGGTTTCAATTCTTCTCTCCCATCTAAGTGATATATTATACATGTTAAAGATGTAGTCCTGCCAAAGTTACAACAACAAAAAAATTTATGAGTCTAACTATTCACCATCTTTAAAAGATTTTAAACAAAACTGATAAAAATTACCAGTTTAACGATTCATCTCAATCTTAAAAAAAAATAAGAAAAAATGATAAAAATTACCAGTCTAATCATTCATCTAAATATTTAAAAATTGATAAAAATTAATATACACATGTGAAATCTAAAATTTTTTCTTAAATATTGAGTCACATGTATGTTTCAAGATCTAGACAATATAAACAAAATAAAAAATAAAAAAATTAGACAAGTTTTCTTAAGTATTGAGTCACATGTATGTTTTAAGATCTAGACAACATAAACAAAAATAAACATAGATGTAAGTCACATGTTTTAGGATCCAGGCAACAATGTCAAGATAGAAATGGACTTTGCTAAGATACTCAAAACTTATTAAATTGATAGATTGTATTGAGAAACCATAATCAAGAGCAAGAACCCTCATGTCCTTGAACCATCTCTATATTAAATTTTATAGAAAACCTTCCCTTTCTCAATCACAAAAAAATACATAGAATATTTGATGGGTTCACCACTTAAGTAGATTATCTATCACATCATACTATCATGGCTGGTGTTTATGTCCCTGGTTTTAACATAAATACTTTGCAGTAAAGATGTGTGATTTTTTGAAAAATAAAATTTCTATCTTATACATTTTCATTTTCATTTGATTTTTCAAAAATTTAATAATTTAAATTATCTTAAAATTGATTAAACCTTTAAAAAAAATTATCCATTCGTTAAATAGACCTCTAAATTCTAACATAGTTCAGCAGAGCTCTGAATTCTAACATAGTTCAAGAAAATTTTTGTGAAATAAGAACAACAATACGAGTCGCACTTATACTGCACATATAGTTTCCAGTAGCAGGAGGCGCACTTGCCTGCAATGGCATTGGATGATGTTTCAAGAAAGGTGATAATATTGTTTAATTATTTTATATTTTGGAGTTTTTGGTTAGAATACAAAATTGGTTTTATTAGATTATTATTGTTTAAAATGTATTTTTAAATGTATAAATGAGTTAGTCCCTTTTCTAAAATACTTAAATTATGTAGTTCATAGTTCAAACTTGTAATTTTACATTCAAACTTGTAATTTTAACCAATCTCATTTCAAATAACCAATGCCATTTTGGCCAAATCCATTTCAGATAAGTGACTTATAATTTCAACAAATCACATAACTTGTGTAGAGTTCATTGCTCAAAGTTGTAATTTCAATCAATGCCAGTTCAGAAATCTCATAAGTTGTAATTTCAAGCAATCTAATTTTACAACTCAAACTTGTAATTTCAACCAATCCCATTCTTTACATTTTAATGAAAAATATCTAAAAAACACAGACGAGTTAAACTATTGCATATTTTATTATTTTACTATGGTAGTTGTAGCACGCGACTTGATCAGGGTTTGTTAATGAAGGCCCTGAACCTTTTGGGATGCCATAAATACAGGTCCAGAGATAACTGGTTGTGGGACAGACTGATGTGAGGAAAATGTCGGAAATAGGTGATTTTGCTGATGAATTTGTCCTTTCTCATGCTACAGTGGCCCGCAGATATATTTCATATTACCGAGAATCATAGTTGATTCAAAGCATCCGAGGCTACAATATGTCGAATTTTGAACCCTCGCTTTCAAGCTTTTGTTGAGCATTAATGGTTTTTGTCTCTCTCTGTTTGAGTGGTAAATTGTAATGACAAAACTTGTGTAACAAATAGCAATAACATGATTTCTATTGGACAAGTAATGCTCCTGGTTATATATGCCTACCATTAGATAATTTATTTTCTTAAATCCAACAATAGGAAAATGAACCCAAGAATTTATCTCCCAATAAAATATTCTAAACAAAACTGATAAAGATTACCAATCTAACCATTAATTTAAAGCTTTAATTTTTTTTAAACAAAAATGAAAAAAATTACTAGCCTAACCATTCATCTAAATATTTAAAAACTGATAAAAATTAATATACATATATGAGATCTAATTTTTTTTTCTTAAATATTGAGTCACATGTACGTTTTAAGATCTAGAAAACAAAGGCCAAAATAGACACCGATGTAATTCACATGTTTTAGGATCTAGGAAACAATGTCAAGACATAAATGGACACTGTTGGGATGCTGGGATGATAGATTGTATTGAGAACCCAGAATCAGGAACATGACCCCTCAGGTCATTGACCTATCTCTATATTAAGTTTTATGTCTAATGGAGATGGTTCCACTTAAGTAGATTCTCTATCACATCATAACATCATGGCTGGTGTTTCTATCCTTGGATTTAACACAAATAGTTTGCAGTACAAATGTGTGAGTTTTTAAAAATTGAAAATTCTATCTTTCACGTTTTCATTTTATTTTTTTAAAAATATAATAATTTAAATTATCTTAAAATTGATCAAAACCTTTAAAAAATATTATCCATTATAAAATTAGACCTCTAAATTATCATAGAAACAAACAATGCAAGGATATATTAAAGCAAGGAGAAAAAGGAGAGAAATTGCATCGCACAATTAATTTAACTCAGAATTTTTTTTCCAAAAATGAACTCCTAAAGATGCTAGTAGCCAAACCCTATTTAAAACCCATGGGTATCATAGAAACAAACTATGCATGGATAAATTAAAGAAAGGATCAAAAAGAAGAGAGAACTCTTGCATTGGTTGCACGAAGCAAGTCTACATAAGGGAGAAATTGCATCACACAACCAATTTAACTCAGAAAACGTTTTCAAAAATTGAAATTCTAAATATGAAAGACTCCAGGCATCACTCATAACTTAGTACATGTTGTAGCTCGATGAGGCCTTTGTGAATTTTGGGTAAACCTATAAAAGTAATAACCTCCAAGGGTTACAAAACTAATTTTTGGCAGATTTTTTGAGAAAGAAATAGAGGCAGATCCCTTTTCCCTATAGAAAAGGTTGCCCAGTTACTGAATCTGCCAGCAACCAAACCCTGTTTAGAACCCGAGGGTATCATAGGAACAAATTGTGCATGGCAAGGAGAAAAAAGAAGAGAAAACTATTGCACCGATTGCAAGAAGCAAGTCAACCTGAAAAGAGAAATTGCATCGCAAAACTAATTTAACTCAGAATTTAAAAAAAAAAATTGAAATCATAAAGATGCAATACTCCAGGAATCACTCATAACTGAGTACCTATAGTAGCTCGATGGAGCCTTTGCGAATTTAGGGCAAACCTGTAAAAGTAAGAGCCTTCGAGGGTTACAAAAATAAGGTCTTCCAGAATATACACTAGTACATATGGCCAATTTTCTGACACGTTTGATGAATTGTTGGAAAGTTCCCCAATTTTTCTAAAAAAAATTAATCCCACCAACAAGTGTCGCTATAGCGACGTTTAAGGAGTATCATTGGAATAACGACGTTAAAGGTTTTGTCGGAATAGCATCGTTTTGGTACAAAGCATCAGAATTTCAAGGTTTAGGAACAATGCGTCGGAAATGAAAGGTTTAGGAACATTGTGTCAAAAGTGAAACATTTAGGGGTATCATTAGAATAGCAACGTTTCGGGACAAAGCGTCGAAATTACGACGTTTCAGAACAATGTGTCAGAACTGCGACGTTTAGGTAGGTCAGGTTAGGTTGGGTTGGGTCAAGTCATGTGAGGCCACCCAAGGAACGCATACGGCCGGGTCCGGTCATGTTGGGTTGTGTGAGGGAGCCCAAGAAAACACGTTCGGGTGGGTCGGGTCAGGTTGTGTGAGGGCACCCAAGGAAACACGTTAGGGCGTGTCGAGTCGGGTCAGGTCATGTGAGGGTGCCTAGGGAAATGCGTTTGGGTGGGTTGGGTCATGTGAGGGTGGTCGTATAAAAAATTCTAAGTTGTGACCATCCGCGTGCCTTGTACTACACATTCGTGTGACTGTTTTTCTGTTTTATCCCTTGTGCCTTCGATGAATGGGACGTGTCATGTGAGGCTGCCCAAGGAAACGCGTTCAGGCGGGTCGGGTCGGGTCGTGTCATGTGAGGGCATCCAGGAAAAGGTATTCAGGTGGGTCAGGTCGGGTCGTGTGAGGCCGCCCAAGGAAATGCGTTTGTATGGGTTGGGTCGAGTCATTTTATGGCACACAAGGAAACACGTTCCGGCAGGTTGGGTCAGGTCGGGTGAGGGCGCCTAGGGAAACACATTATGGTGGGTTGGGTCAGGTCGGGTGAGGGCGCCTAGGGAAACACATTATGGTGGGTTGGGTCAGGTCGGGTCATGTGAGGGAGCCTAGGGAAATGCATTCGGGCAGGCTGGGTCAGGTCGGGTCGTGTGAGGGCGCCTAGGGAAACGCATTCAGGCGGGTCAAGTCAGGTCAGGTTGGGTCATTTGAGGGTGGTCGTATAAAAAATAATAGTTATGACCACTCATATGCCTTGTACAACACGTTCATGTAACCCGTTTTTACTGTTTTCTCCCTCGTGCTTTCGATGTTCGGGTGGGTTGGGTTGGGTCGGGTCGTGTGATGGCGCCCAAGGAAACGTGTCTAGGTCAAGTCGAGTAAGGTTGTGCTGTACTGTGAGGGTGCTCAAGGAAACACGTTCGAGCGAGTTGGGTCGGGTCGGGTCGGGTCATGTGAGGGCACCTAAGGAAAGCGTCGGGTTGGGTCGGGTCATGTCGGGTCGTGTGACGGCGCCCATGGAAACGTGTTCGGGCGGGTCTGGTCGAGTCGAGTCAGGTCATGTGAGGGTGCCTAGGGAAACATGTTCGGGTAGATCGAGTCAGGTTGGGTCGTGTGAGGGTGCCCAGGGAAACACGTTCGGGTGGGTCGGGTCGGGTCATGTGAGGTCATGTAAAAAACGCTAAGTTGTGACCGCTTGTGTGCCATGTACTGCATGTTCGTGCGACCCGTTTTCCATTTGATCCCTCGTGCCTTTGATGTTCAGGCGGGTCGGGTCAGGTCAGGTCATGTGAGCATGGTCTCAAAAATGCTGTTGTAATCACCCATGTGGTGTCGGGTTGGGTCCAGTCATGTCGTGTGAGGTCGCCCAAGGAAACACATTTGGGTAGGTCGGGTCAGGTCAGGTCGTGTCGTGTGAGGGTTCCTAGGAAATCACGTTCGGGCGGGTCGAGTCAGGTTGGGTCATGTGAGGGTGCCCAAGGAAACACGTTTGTGTGGGTCAGGTCAGGTCGTGTGAGGGCACTTAAGGAAACACGTTCAGGCGGGTCAGGTCGGGTCGTGTCATGTGATGGAACCCAAGGAAATGCGTTGGGGTGGGTCGAGTCAGGTTGTGTGAGGGAACCCAGGGAAATACGTTTGAGCGATTCGGGTTGGGTCGAGTTGGATCGTGTGAGGGTGGCAGTATAAAAAATGCTAAGTTGTGACCACCCGTGTGCCTTGTACTGCACGTTCGTACGACTCGTTTTCCATTTGCTCCCTCGTGCCTTCGACGTTTGGACGTTTCAAGTTGGGTCGGGTCATGTGATGGCGCCCAAGGAAACATGTTTGGGTCGGGTCGGGTCATGCCATACTGTGAGGGCACCGAAGGAAATGTGTTCATCCATATCGGGTCGGGTTGGGCCGTGTGAGGGCACCCAAGGAACACTTCTTGGTTGGGTTGTGTTAGGTCGTGTGAGGTCTCCCAAGGAAATAGGTTCGGGCAGGTCCGATCAGGTCGAGTCGGGTCATTCAATGTGAGGCCACCCAAGGAGACATGTTCAGGCGGGTCGAGTCGGGTTGGGTTGTGTGAGGGTGGCCACATAAAAAATTCTAAGTTGTGATCGCCCGTGTTCCTTGTCCATGTTTGTGCGATCCGTTTTCTATTTGCTCCCTTGTGCACCCTTCATTCAGACGGGTCAAGTTGTGTCGTGTGTGAGCACCACAGGAAATGCGTTCGAGTCAGATCATGTGAGGGAGGTCATATAAAAAATTCTAAGTTGTGACCACCCATGTGCAGTGTGTATGTTTATTCAACCCGTTTTCCATTTTCTCTCTCGTGCCTTCGACGTTCAGGCGGGTCGAGTCGTGTGATGGCGCCCAAGGAAACACATTCGGGTTGGGTCATGCCATACTAAGAGGGCACCCAAGGAAATGCATTTGGGCATGTTGGGTTGGGTCGGGTTGTTTGACGGCACCCAAGGAACGCATCTAGGTTGAGTCATGTGAGGGCGGGTCGGGGTGGGGCAGGTCAGGTCGGGTTGGATCGTGTGAGGGTGGCCGTATCAAAAATGCTAAGTTGTGACCACTCATGTTCCTTGTGCACATTTGTGCGATCCCTTTTCTATTTTCTCCCTCATGCCTTCGTTTGGATGGGTCAGGTCGTGTCGTGTGAGGGCGCCATAGGAAATGTGTTCGGGTCAGACCATCATGTGAGGGTGGTCGTATAAAAAAATGCTAAGTTGTGATCACCCGTGTGCCTTGTGCACGTTCGTGCGACCTGTTTGTCGTTTTATCCCTCGTAACTTATTGGAAATTTACAAATGGAGTATTTTGACATAAATTAAAGATTCCTTGATGTGAGTTCATGAAATGGCAATTTAGTACAACAAATATCAGAATATGACAGAATCAAGGGTTTCCTTGGCCGCCCTTGTAGAAATTTGCTGAATAATAATTAATTATCCACTGAGACTATCCTGATCACATACAATTCGAATTTATATGCAACACATAATCTCTTCCGCTCAGATCATCAAACATGCGGAAATAAAATCAAGCGATAACACATCAAATCATCATACACATTAACACAGTATGTATGGGGAAAGCCTATAGCTGAAAACCCCGCAGCTATTGTGTATATTATAATGAAGAAATCATGTAACAAACTCAGTACAATACTCCTCAAAAGTACTCAGTACTTTCTCATGAAGTTACACACAAACTAGCTCAATTTTGAACAGGTTACTGGTTCAAAACTCACCGCCAATTGCCTTGCCTCTATTGCGCAATCTAGGCCTGTCTATATAGAGATCCAAGGTTTGAATCTCCTTGGCTTGACAGCGCAATCATCATGGAAAAATCCTCCAAGTGTGGTGCAAATCTCATGCACAACTGATGTCGCCACTGATAGCTAACTCCACCCTTTCATCTACCTCTTTCACTGGTCTCCACTGAACTGATCATGCACTTTAGTGAACTGATGTGTTCTTGAGTTGAATAATGAGTTACTAATTAATGAATTAAATAATATTTAATTCACTCCACTCATAACTAATTGATTAGCTATTTAAACTAATCTCAACTAGTTCAACTAAAATAAACAGAACACAACTCCACTAGTTGTCTCATTAACTCCACCAAACTTCTGCCACTGAAGTCCAACTGAAGTCAACCATGCATGATGCCATCAAACCCTTGGGAATAGTGTAATTCCTTTGTCAGATGCATGAGCCACTTTTGTAGCTCGAACTGAAGTGCTCCAAGAGAGTAAACTGCTGTTTAGAGTCCAAATATTATTAAGGGTAAATAATATTTGACTTCCCTATTTTTAGGAGAGGCAGTCTAAAAATAGACTTCGACCTCTTCGACCTAAAAAATAGAGTCTCGTCTATTTTTACCAACATGACAAATGCTCCAAGAATCTCAAACTGGAATCCCCGAACCATGCTCCATATGTCTAAAAATAGACATAGTCTAAAAATAGATTTTGCGCCAGAATTTGCCTGCGGGCCCACTTAGTGAAGGCGACTTCATTTCACTAAGCTCCATCATCTTGCTGCATTTTCAACACTCCCTATCAGCAAGATATGGATTATCTGCAACCCCTATCCTGCCTCTGTGGAATTCGAACTTGCTCCTGGTGAGCGCCTTCGTCAGGATGTCGGCATCCTGATCCTCCGTAGGAACATATGAAAGCATCATGATTCTCCGCTGAACACAATCTCTGATATGATGGTACCTGATGTCGATATGTTTGGACCTATCATGAAATACTGGATTAGCCGAGAGCTTGTTGCAGCTCTGGTTATCACAGTAGATCACTGTAGGCTCCAAATGCAACCTGAACAAAACTGCGAGGATCTTCCTCATCCAAATAGCCTCGCATGCAGCCAAACTTGCTGCCATGTACTCAGCCTCTGCTGAACTGAGTGCCACGGATCTCTGCTTCCTGCTGTACCAGGAAACTGCTGTCGACCCAATGCTGAAAACTCCTCGAGAAGTGCTCTTCCGGTCCGTTGGACTCCCTGCCCAATCTGCATCAGTGAAGCCAGAAAGCTTCGCTCCATCCTCCTGTCTGTACCATAGACCATATCCCGATGTGCCTCTAATATAGCGCAATACATGCTTGCTTGCCTTCCAAAAGAGCTTGGTAGGCTTAACCATAGCTTGCGAAAGCTGGTTAACAGCATAGCATATATCGGGTCGTGTATTGACCAGATACATAAGCGACCCCACCAGCTGTCGATAGACAGTGGCATCCACTACCTCCGCTGAAGTAGCATCCTCCTTCCTCCAACCACCAGGAAGAGGAGTGTCAACAGGCTTGCAGCCTTGCATGTTGAACCTCTCCAGAATCTCCCGAGCATACTTGCCCTGAGAAACAAACAATCCTCCATTGCGCTGCCAAATCTCCAATCCCAGGAAATAATGAAGGATGCCCAGGTCCTTCATCTCAAACTCTCGTGCAAGATCCTCCTTGCATGAAAGTATCAACTGCTCGTCGCCAGTCAAAATCAGATCATCTACATACAGTACGATGATCAACGGCTTCCCCTCCACCACAATCTGGTACAGGTTTGGATCCGCCTCACTCTTGGAGAATCCAAGCCCGGTGAAGTAGCTGTCTATCCGAGTGTACCAAGCACGAGGTGCTTGCTTCAGCCCGTACAGTGCTCTCTTGATTCGGCACACATGTGACTCACTGCTGAAGATCTCAAAACCTTCAGGCTGCTCTATGTACACCTCCTCCTCAATAACTCCATTGAGGAACGCAGTCTTCACATCCATCTGATGAATGTGCCACCCCATTTGCACTGAGAGAGCAAGGATCGTCCGTATGGAAGAGTACCTTGCGACAGGTGCAATCTCCTCATAATCAATCCCCTCGATCTGTGAGAAGCCACAGGCGACAAATCTTGCCTTGTACTTCTCCACACTCTCGTCAGCTGCCTGCTTCACTTTGTAGATCCATCACGAACCCACCACTGATTTCCTCTCCGGTCTTGGGACAATCTCCCATGCACTGTTTCTGACGATCGAATCATATTCTTCGATCATGGCATCTACCCATGCGGGTTCCTCCACAGCTTCCTCAAAAGAGGATGGCTCTGATGCAACACATTACTGACTCCACCAGAGCCATGTATCCAGGTGTCTCGTCCGGTGGCCTGTCTCGGTCTGCTGTTGTCTTTGTGATGGTCGCCTTCTCTGCATCAAGCCAGTCGCTGGAAACTACAGCTAGTGCGCATGCGCCCTCTGATGGTTGGCGCTGCATGGGTGGTTTCTTCCACCTCCTGAACTTCCTCTTGTGGCTGATCCACATCCGGAAGCTCCTCCTTAGGAACAAACAGCTCCTCATCTGCATGCAAGTGTAGCTCCCTCTCAAGCGAACACTGCATGGCTTTCTCCTCCTGAAATTTTATATCCCGTCGCACAACAGTCTTTCGAATATCTGAAAAATACACCCGATAGTTGTGAGGTGTATCAGTGTACCCCACAAATATTCCAACCTCAGCAGTTGGATCCAGCTTCCTTCTCGCATCCTTCGTCACATGCATGTAGACAGGAGAACCAAAAATCCGCAAATGGGAAATATCAGGCCTCTTGCCAGAATAAGCCTCCTCCGGTGTACTCATGTCAAGAACCTTGTGAGGACAACGGTTCTGCACATACACTGCTGTATTGCATGCCTCAGCCCACAAGTGAAGGGGTAGGCCCTGATCATGCAACATCGCCCGTGCAGCACCCACGATCGTTCTGTTCTTTCGCTTAGCCACCCCGTTCTGCTGTGGGTTATGGGGTGCGATGAGCTCTCTCCGAATCCCTTCTGCGCTGCAGAACTCCTTGAATTCAGCCGAGATGAATTCACCACCGTTATCACTCCTTAGAGCAATCACCTTCTTCCCCGACTCCTTCTCGACCGGTGCTTTAAACTCACAGAACTTCGTGAATGTATCGCTCTTCTTCTGCATGAAGAAGATCCAACACTTTCAAGAGAAATCATCAACAAAGATCACATAATACTTGTGCTTTGCTGTCGAAGCAACTGAGAAAGGACCACACACGTCTGTGTGAACTCTCTCAAGGATCGTCGTGGCGCGACTATCCTTCTCGTGAAAGGTGGCTTTCACATACTTCCCTAAATTACACCCCTTGCACTGATCTGACTGCGCAAGGGTGCCCTTAGGAAGTCCAGTAGAAATCTGCTGCAGAATCTTCAAAGCTCCATGGTGAAGATGGCCCAATCTCCTGTGCCATAGTTCGCCCTCATCATCCCGACTCACCACATCTCCAGCCTTGCATGCCATAGCTGCGCAGTCATCTACCTGCAACTGATAAAGGTTCTGAGTTCGAACCCCTATCTTCCGGGTCTCCCCAGTAGTCTTACTGCGCAGGAAAGCTTTTCCTTCGCTGAAGACCACATCATAACCCTTATCCTCCAACATCGCTACGGAAATCAGGTTCTTCTTCAATCCAGGTACATGCATGACATCCTTTAAGACAAAGGGTTTACCAGACTCCCTCTGAAAGGATATGGTACCGATACCAGTCGCACTGTATCTACCATCATCGCCCATCTCGATGTGCACACCCAAATCTTTGTCCTCCAGATCTGAGAACAACTCCCGATCTCCCGTCATATGAAATGACGCACCGCTTTCCAAGAACCATACCGATCCCAGCACACTTGAAACCAAGCATGCAATCAGTGAAAAGTCAAGCTCGAACTGTGAAGCCAAAGCTTCTCCATCTGCAGATCTTCCCGCTTGCTTGTTCTTCTTCTTCTTTGGACAATTGGTAGCATAATGTCCGTGATCATGGCGGTGAAAACACTTCACTTTCGCCATATCCTGATTCTTGCCATTTGCACCGGAATGAGAAGTTTTCTTACCCTTCCCTTTCTTTGCTTTGGCAACCAAAGCGCAATTTTCTTCATCAGCTCCCTTTGATGAAGATCCATCTCGAGTAGTCCTCCTTATCTCCTCCTGCATGAGATCCGCCCAAAGGCGCTCCCATCCCGGCAGCTTCTCCCGACCATTGACACTATCTTGATATGAGTGCCGAGCCTTCGGAAGACCAAGGAGAGCCAGGTCAACCATGTCCTCGTCTTCGACAGTCACCCCCACACTTCCCAGCTCATCTCTGCATTGAGTGAACTTCGTGAGGTATTTGGCGATACTGTCGCCCTTCTCCATCTTGATGTTCCTGAGATTATCTTTGAGCGCCAGCTTCCTTTGGTCACTCTTACTCTGGAATAGATCCGTCAAAGCTTTCCACATTAAATATGGAGTAGCCTTTCCATGCAGGCTAGATACAATATGATCCTTGACGCCCTCCAACAGGATCCTTCGACACTTCGCCATATTCTTTTGCCATGCATCGACTTCAGCAGGATCAGTGGGCTTTTGGACATCCGTATCTACGAACTCCTTCAGACCATTATCTTCTAATAATGCTTCCATGCGATCCTTCCATGCAACATAATTCGAACTGCCTTCAAGAGCATATTCGAGTCGCAAACCGTTGAAAAACATTTTCAACACTGGCACCAAGAAAACAAAACTGCTGCAAAATTTCGAATTCCACCTCAAAGCTCAGCCGCTCTAGATCTGTGAGAACAAATTATTTCTAGCACAGAGATTGACTGCAAGGGGCATTTACCAGACCTTTCACTTTCCGAAGAAAGATGAATCCGGAGGCTACCTGGCCCGCATGCAGACTCTGTCTACCGAAATAAGTTTGTAATCACTGTGATGATCAATCTCTGCTTCAATAGCTCCGATACCATGTAGAAATTTGCTGAATAATAATTAATTATCCACCAAGACTATCCTGATCACATACAATTCAAATTTATATGCAACACATAATCTCTTCCACTCAGATCATCAAACATGCGGAAATAAAATCAAGCGATAACACATCAAATCATCATACACATTAACACAGTATGTATGGGGAAAGCTTATAGATGAAAACCCCGCAGCTATTGTGTATATTATAATGGAGAAATCATGTAACAAACTCAATACAATACTCCTCACAAGTACTCAGTACTTTCTCATGAAGTTACACACAAACTAGCTCAGTTTTGAACAGGTTACTGGTTCAAAACTCACCGCCAATTGCCTTGCCTCTATTGCGCAATCCAGGCCTGTATATA
Source organism: Pinus albicaulis (assembly GCA_034641835.2). Classification (NCBI taxonomy): domain Eukaryota; kingdom Viridiplantae; phylum Streptophyta; class Pinopsida; order Pinales; family Pinaceae; genus Pinus; species Pinus albicaulis. The sequence continues at coordinate 39,300,264 of CM076582.1, read as the reverse complement.
TAGAGATCCAAGGTTCGAATCTCCTTGGCTTTACAGTGCAATCATCATGGACAAATCCTCCAAATGTGGTGCAAATCTCATGCACAACTGATGTCGCCACTGATAGCTAACTCCACCCTTTCATCTACCTCTTTCACTGGTCTCCACTGAACTGATCATGCACTGTAGTGAACTGATGTGTTCTTGAGTTGAATAATGAGTTACTAATTAATGAATTAAATAATATTTAATTCACCCCACTCATAACTAATTGATTAGCTAGTTAAACTAATCTCAACTAGTTCAACTAAAATAAACAGAACACAACTCCACTATCTGTCTCATTAACTCCTCCAAACTTCTGCCACTGAAGTCCAATTGAAGTCAACCATGCATGATGCCATCAAACCCTTGGGAACCACGTGATTCCTCTGTCAGATGCATGAGCCACTTCTGTAGCTTGAACTGAAGTGCTCCAAGAGAGTAAACTGTTGTTTAGAGTCCAAATATTATTAAGGGTAAATAATATTTGACTTCCCTATTTTTAGGAGAGGTAGTCTAAAAATAGCCTTCGACCTCTTCGACCTAAAAAATAGAGTCTCATATATTTTTACCAACATGACCAATGCTCCAAGAATCTCAAACTGGAATCCTCGAACCATGCTCCATATGTCTAAAAATAGACATAGTCTAAAAATAGACTTTGCGCCAGAATTTGCCTGCGGGCCCACTTAGTGAAGGCGACTTAATTTCACTAAGCTCCATCATCTTGCTGCATTTTCAACAGCCCTCACATTACAAGACTTGTATGGTGAGTCGGATGATGATGGTGGAGATAGTGACGATGTTTATGATGTACCTCTGATTGAAACGTAAATGAATGAATTTTTGAACACTCAAATGCAACTCTTCTCTCTGCTACATTGTTGCTGGTGAACTTAAAGGTTATGAAAAATTTGTCGATCAGATGTATGACACAGATCCTAAGGTATGAAATATGTATATATGATCACATATATGTAAATTTTGATTATTTTCCTTTTTTTTTAGTTGTAATAAATGTGTAAAACAATAACTCAATACTTATATATGACTAATAATCTTTACATTAACTAGTTTTTGTTTATGTTGTATATTGTTGGGTAAATTTTTGTTACCATCGCCAAATACTTTACCTTGCACATATCAAGATTTACGTGCTATTATGAAAGACTTTGGAATTGAATATAACACTATAGATGCATGTCCTAAAGATGATATTATATATTACAGATAACATGTGTCGAAAACAAAATGTCTGAAGTGTGGTACTAGTAGATATCGAACTGATAAACTAACAAAAATGGTGCCTCAAAAGGTTCTTTGTCATATTCCCATAGTTCCATGTTTGCAGCGAATGTTGACGTGTAAGAGCATAGCATAGTTTATGGATTACCATTCAAAGAGTAGAAGTGGATATTGTGTTCTTCGAATGCCTGAAGATGGTTCTACATTTAGGGAAATCGAAGAAAAATATGTAGATTTTAAAAATGAACCTTGTAATGTCAGGCTTTCATTGGCAGCTGATGGTGTTAATCCATTCAGAGAGCTTATGTCTACTTACTCAGTGTGGCCTATTTTAATTATCAACAATAACATCCCTCCTTGTATGTCAATAAAGAGGGAGAACATAATGTTGACTATGATTATTCCAGGGTATTTGATACATTATTTTTTCGAAAGTAACATTTTCATTTCTCTCATTGTTTGCATAATATCTTTTATTTACTTACTTACTTATATATACATATATCATGGTAGTAACTATGTAGGGTAATTTTGAACAATTAGGTAAGTACCAGGTCTAAGATATGAATGTAAATATTGAGCCTCTTATCGATGATCTAATAAAGTTATGGCATGACATCACTATGTATGACATCCCTAAACCAATAAAGAATAAGAGATTTCAATGTCATGGAATGCTTGTATGGACAATTCATGATGCCTGAGGACTAACACATGTTTGGGGTATGTAATATTTCGTTGCACTTTAATATAGTATATAATTATTTAAATTAGATATACCATATTGCATGTTTTTAAAATGATCTCATTGTATAACTGTCATTGATCCATCTATTACATGTCTTCAAACAAAGGGTAGATTTGCATGTCCAGTTTGTGGCCCTAAGATGAACTATCGTCATTCACCGAACTTAGGAAAGACGGTGTTTGATAACTTTAGGTACTTCCTCTCTAGGAGCCATAAGTATCGTACTACTAGAAAACATCCTTTCAATGATGAAGAAACTAGATTAAAACCAAGAAGAAGTGACACCTCAGTTGTGGAAGTTGGAATATACCATAATTAGTAATCGTCAAGGTATGTAATTTATCTATATATGTATATTTATTAATTGTTTATGTAATGTTTTTAATTTTTGTTTTAATTGTTGAATTTATTTTATTGTATTTGATAAATTATTGTTCTGATTTATTTTATTATTTAATATCAAGGTCATTGTTGTCATGAAGGTACTAATATTGTACTTCCACCTGGAATGAAATGTTATCCTTCTCAATTCACGAGGTTGCCCTACTATAATTGATAATGCATATTTTTCATGTTTGGAATATTGCAGTTGAAACACCACAATGCTATGTGGTGAAATGGTTGTAAATTTCACTTCAAATAGCTGGATGATAACAGGAAAAATTCTGATAGTGGGATAACTGTAGTATTCCAGGTCACTAATGTTTTCTCCAGGAGTGACAAACATCCTCGAGAATCTGAAAATATATATTATGGGTTTTTAGATGATATAGTTGATATAGTTGATAATATCAATAAAGTGTAATAAGAACTCAATTTTCCATTTTTCTGGGTCGGGCCATTTATCTTTAGCAAAATCTTTAAGGCCAATTATGATTTCCTTTATGGAAATAGATTTGTCAATATCCAAAACCTCTTCCTTCAAGAACATTTGTGGGAAGGAATTGATAAAATCCAACTGATTATCAATGTCCACATTCTCCCTTGCTATAAATAAGCCCCAAAAATATCACACAAAATCCTATTGGTTATCCTTATTGGTTGTTAAATTTTCCCCATATTCAGGTACAACCTCCCAAATAGTGTTCTTGTCCCTGCACATTGTAGCATACCACTAGAAAAAACGAGTGGTTTTATCCCCTGCCTTTAACCATATAACATAGGTTTTTAGTCACCATGTTTCCTCTTGTAGTCTATAGATGTATCGTTTACAGGCTTCCAACTCCCGTACCTCATCAATTTGTGCTTGTGAAAGAAATCCGATATCGAATAGAATAGTTAATGTGAACCATATTTGCCTTAATATCCTCCAACTCTTTTCTGATGTGCAACCATTTTTTATCGCTCCCATCTCTTTACCACCGTCTTGGGGATGTGAAGATTCAAGGAAACTACCTCCTTCAAATATAATCCATCATCCACAAATAATTGGGACCAAGATTCACGAATTATATTGCAAAAATACTCATTGGCTAGCCGGGTTTTGTTGAACTTGAAGAAAAATCCTTTCCACATCCTATTTCCCTTCCACTATAAAATGACTAGAGCATTGTTAAAGAGAATTTTTGGAAAGACCGAGGATCGCATGTACCCCATCTTGTCTAGGAGATTTGCATGAACTAAAAATTGTTCCAACCTTTTTTCAATGTGTTTGATATGAGCCCTGTCATTCGTCCAAGTCAATACAATGAGTCTTGGACATATATCCACCATAAAGTTTGTATATATAATTTATGCTATGCATATCACATTAAAAAAAATTAAGTTAAAAAAATTATAAAATATATGAAAGAGAATATCATTTTTATTATATATATATATATCTTTTAATAAAATTAAAAATAAAAATCCCGACGAGCGGAGTGGAGCAGGTGTGCCTCTTTCTTTATGTAATATCCAGCTAAGATGATGAAGATGTTAGGGTTTCAAACCTCCACAGGGTCGAGTAAGCAGAAATAAGTTGATCTCTCTCTAGCAAGTCCTTCGACTCCCATGATCGCGAATCCAACTATCCTGGCTAGGCCCCTGAGGTTGGTATACTACAATGATAAGGGAAAGTTTAGAATGGACCCCGAGGCTATAGCCACTCTACGTCTCGTGAAAGGGCCTCTCGATGTTGTTTCCCTCTGCACCCGGGCGAGTTAAGTGGTCGTGAAAATATTTTGTGGAAGATCTTTGTTTCTTCACTAGCGAAGACATAGTAATATCTTTCATTAAATTTGAAAAATGTTAGTGTGTTTCCTATGGCATACTTTGTAGAGAAATAACAGGCTATGGTGTAGAAGCTAGGAAATTTGAGATTGATTTTAGTTGATGCAAGCCAAAACCCATTTTTGATTTAATGCCCAAAGGCAGAGCCACCATGGCTCTGAACTTGGTCTCTTCAAAGGGGTGTGAAACCTCTGGGGGACTTCTTTATATCTCGCTCCAGCTAACTGCCGGGGGAATTAACCCACACTAACAACAACCTCATAAACAATGTAAAGGAAACCACATGCCATTCCAACCACTTTGTATTGTTCTGAAAATATTTTGGGGATGTGCTTCTCTTTCGATCTTTCTTCGAAGTAATAAAATAAAAGAATTTTCGATCAAGTTCGGCCCATCTCTTGCTCAAAATCATGCACATGACCATTGAAAGAAATTTATCCCTGCCCAACTATAACTTGCAGGGTATAATTTAATAGACAAAATAAAAGGGCCTCTGCGCTACAGGGAAATGCATTTTAGCAACACAAATATGCACAGAAAAAATCAATTGAACCTTAAAGGGATGCACAAAATATAAAAAACACACAAACGAGACAAGATCCTTCACAAGCTTCCATACTGGACCTCTCGATGCTCCGAGTGAGCTACGTAAGTAATTTTATTGCCATTTTCACAATAATAGGGAAATTACAACTTTTGTTAGGCATAGATCCTAAAAACATGGATCTGTTCACCAACTTCACTAACATAAGCTAATTTAAGCCTTGTTATGTTCATTAACATGGACTAATAAGAAAAAGGTTGTTAATTAATATTAACAAATATCTAAATGGCCAATTAGGCCTTATTACATGCCATATGCATTAAAATGCCTAAACTAATAAGAAAACTCATGAGGGTCCAGCCTCGAACTCCTTTAGTAAAGTTTGACCACATGGTCCTTTGAAATGAGAAATACTCCTGCATCATGCTCCTGATGCTGAAAAATATGCATGGCTCCTGACATGAGTTCATTAATGGACTTGCCACTTTTTTGTATAACTGTGGTAGTCATCCAATTCACATCCTCCACTTGATGGTCCATCCACTTCACTAAGTACTCATAATACTTCTTTCCTCTCATTTTCTTAATGAGCCTCTTATGTAAAAAATGTTCAGGTTGCAAAATCTTTGCTGAAGGCAATTGATTTTCCCAATTTATGGCTAACTGCTGCTGTTATTGACTATTGCTTGATGTTGATGCTAAATTTTCCGAATATTTATAGAGGTATGAAACATTAAACGTAGGGGAGATTCCCAATCTCGTAGGCAGTTCTAATTCATATGCATTATTATAAAATTTCCTCAAAATCTTGTAGGGTCCAATATTTTTCCATTTTAGTCTTTTGTATTCACCTTTTGGAAATGTTTCCTTCCTGAGGTGAGCTAGTAACATGTCGCCAACCACAAAAAACTACTCCTTTTTCCCCAAATCTGCTTGCCCTTTATACTTCGTGGTGTTTTCCTATAGTTTATGCTTGACTTTCTTGTGAATTTCCTGCATTATTGTTGCAAACTCTTCCCCTGCTGCACTTATTTGTTTTGCTCTCCCTACATACCTGAGTTCAGAAATTCCTTAGGATTCATGCTATACACAATATGAAAAGGGATTTGGCCTATATTTCTATTAAAAGAGTCATTATAGGAAAAGTATGCATGTGCTAGGACCTGATCCCATTGCTTTGGCTGGTCTCCTACCAAGCTTCTTAAGATATTACCAAGACTCATGTTCATTACCTCAGTCTGTCCATCAGTTTGTTGATGGTAGGCTGAGATGAAAGCCAACTTTTTCCCAATATTCTTCCACAGGGTCCTCCAAAAATGACATAAGAATATTCTATCTCAGTCTAAAACAATGCTTCTCGGGATGCCATGCAACCTAACCATTTATTTAAAAACAAATTAACAATATGAGAAGCAATACTTGTCTTGGAACATGGAATAAAATGGGCCATTTTGGAAAATCTATCAACTACAACAAAAATGGAATGATTTCCCTTCTGAGTATTTGGCAATCCAAGCACAAAATCCATGCTAATAACATCTCATGGCCTATTAGGAATATGAAAAGGAGTGTATAAACTAGTGTTTTGAATCTTACCTTTGGCAAGTTGACAAATTCTACAATTATTAACAAATTTTTGTACCTCCGATTTCATCTTTAGCTAGTAGTAGAAATTATTTAACTTCTCAAATGTCTTGTCATGGCCAAAATGACCAACAAGACCTCCACTATGTTTCTCCTTTATCAAGTTTTCTCTCATAGAGAATTTGGGTATACAAAGCTAGTTATTCTTAAAGAGAAGTCCATCCTATAACATAAATTACAACCATGGGCTTCTATCTTGCAAGGTAGGATTCTTGAAATCCTGGTAAGCCTCTGTGAAATCAACATATTCTCCATGAAATTATTTCATAAAATCAAACCCCATTACGTGGATTTGAATTTCTTGCATGATCATAATTCTTCTACTTAAAGCATCATCATTTCTATTTTCTTGGCCACTAATGTGCTTCAGGACAAAAGTAAAACTTTGGAGGTATTCTATCCATTGTACATCCTTCTGATTTAGTATAGGCTGGTGCATAATGAATTGTACAATGTAAAGCATGGTTATAAATAAATAACACAAATTATTTGGACAACGGGTAATGTTTTCATTTCTTTAATGCATGGACTACTGCATAAAATTCCTTATCATAAGAGGAATATTTAATATGTGCTTCATTTATTTTTTCACTTAAATAGGAAATTGGCTTGCCCTCTCGAGTCAAGGCATCCCCAATGGCATCTCCACTTGCATCACAAATTACTTGAAATGGATTACTAAAGTTTGGCAGTCCTAAAATAGGCTGCTCTACGATTTTCTTCTCCAATAATTGAAAACTGCTTTCTGATTTAGCAGTCCACTTAAATGGCTTGTTGACTTTCTACTTGCGTGGATATTAAGGAAAATAATTTACAAACTATTACGTTCCATTAAATTTGAGAGAAAATGGTGGACTCTACTATTAATATTAAATTGAGGGCATCTGAGATGCGATGGAAATGAATTTAAATTTTAACGTGAAGCTCTGAGCATTTTCGATAAAAACTCTGTAAATGAAGTCCTAATTTGCTTTAATATGTTCCTTTGAGAGAGTATCAAAACTCATTCCTTTGTGTTGGTGAAATTAATATATTATGTCATGTCGAAGCATATTCATAAAATCTAAGGCTTCTGTGTGGCTTGGTGAAAATAAACTGCTAACTCATGTTAAATTTGAAATTAAATGGTCTGTTTTACTGTCAGATATTAAGGCATAAAATCTGTAATGTGACCGGGATAAATTCCAACTTAGGATGTGTGATAAATTTCAAATTAGTTAGGGCATATGAGATGCGACTGAGATAAATTTCAACTTAATTAGGGTATCCAAGATGAAACTGAGATAAATTTCCAACTTAGTCATGGTACCGAGTTGCGATCGAGATAAATCTGAACTTTAATTTGTGAATCTCCAAGCATTTTTGATGAAAAGGTTTTAAAAGAAGTTTCTATGTTTCAAAATGGTCATAGAAGTAAGTGGGATAATTTTTGGTTTGGGAATGGCCCTGTCAGTCTCAGGGATCCACAATAAGTTTCATGGCCCTATGATGAGAGATGTCCCATTCTAAATGCATCCATATAAGGGTTTATGTATAAGTGAAAGGAGTTTGTGGAGTTAAAATGATAGCCAGTGATTAACAGTTTCAGGTTGGCAATGACTAGGCATATCAAATCACACGGATGCATGCATAGACTAATGTCATGTGTGGGCCTTTCATGTATTTTTATTCCTCACTTTGCCATTGAAAATTGGTGAAAAGCAAGGAAAGTGTTTTTTTCCTAGTCATAGTGTTAGACGGATAAATCCTTCGTGTGGACAAGAACGATCTCCATATATCCTAAGGATATCTATAAACAAACAATCAAATGTAAACCATTTTCTCTAGACCACTGTGATTCAAAATTATTAATTAACTACATATGGAGAGATGCTCCTACCTGAAGTCCAACGCTTATTGTGATCTTCAATCCAGTTGCTCCAAAAGAGGTCAATCCAGCATGTAAGCCCTGCGATCAAAGACAAGCAAAAAGGATTAAAAGCACCTGCAAGATATAATAATTACACTAATCTATTTCAGTGATCAAGTAATCCAAGAATTAAATTATTCAAAGAGATACATGAACAAATTAATGAGAAAATAGAATCCATTTGTATTAACTTGTATGATAAGAAGTAACCTTACAACCTTGTCGCCTTGATGTTATACAGGTTCTCCCGGGGTCCTGAATAGCCATTTCCCCTCGGTTTGACAAGACTCCACCTCTCTGAACTAGCATGAAACTATGGACATGAGTATGTGCTCATTCTCATGCCAATGATGCCAAGTATGGAGAGTACAATTTCTATAGCAATTCTCTTCTATAAGTTAAGAAGTACCCTTGAGACTGAAACATGATCTCAATTTATAGCAGAAGGGAGGTAGTTTCAGTTCCAATAAGAAAGGGATAAAGTCCTATCATAAATGGATTTTAGCTCCAAATACCAAGGGATAGCTCCATTAATGAAGGAATAGAGGTTCATGAATGAAGGGGCAAAGCTCGACCTGGCAACGCTTCTAGAAGCCTCCAGCTGGGAGAATATTCGACCATAGGCTTCTAGAACTTAATTTTTCTTTTATTTTACCTTTTATGAGGGTCCAAAGTTTTAATAAGAAGAACGTGCGTGATGTGCTGCAGGTTTTAGAGCAAGAAATTGTGGTACTATAGGAAATGATAAGGAAAAGTGCGGAGTTAGGAGCTTTAGGGTTTTAATGAGCTTTTCTCCAATTCCAAGACTTGGTTTAGGAACTTTATGATTTTGGACCTCTAAGGGAGCATAATATAGATAATGATGAAACCATAGATAGCTAAATGTCATGGTGAAAAATTTTAGTGTAACAGATTTCCCCCTAAAGCACGAAGTTTGAATTAGTTTTGAAGCGTGAAGTGCTTTATCATTCCGAGGATTGGGATGCAGGCATACTGGTTGAAACCTGTAAAAACATTCAATGCAAACATATATATGTATATCATTGCTGAGGTAGGAATTCCCATACTCAGATCAAAACTAACTACATGTTCTGATACAGAAATGATTTTAGAATTACATTAATAGTAGAGACAGCATGGACGCAACCATATGTCATAAGTAGTCTATTTTATGATGAATAATAAAACTCCGCATAGCCTGGATGGCAGAAACTAGATCCAGGGTCTTGATTTCCGCTTCTAGAACTAGTACGATTCTTCCCATGCGATTGATTGTGTCGAAGTCAAACATGGTAGAAACCAGTTGATTACCAGTCAATGATGTGAACTGTTAACAAGTGTGAGAGAAACCACCAATAATGACAATGACTCTCAAAGTACTCAGTACAATCTATGAAGTTTGAATAAATGATTTGAAGTCGAACATTTCACAAAATCATTCGATCAAAGGTCAATGATGCAACCTGTTGTCAAAAGCGAGAAATCTGCTATTAGGGTATGCAGATCCCAAGGCACTGATAGGATTCTAGATCAAGTTTCTAGATGATCAACTGTTTTCGATAGAAAGTGATCCGTTGTAGGAAAGCCCACGACACAAAACCATTAGATCAAGTTTTGAATAAATTTTAGCAAGGACTGACTCGAGGATGGTCAACGCGAATGGAGACAAATGTTTGCAATGAATGGTTTATTTGAACTTTCCTCTTGAACACATAATGACACTGTAGATGGTTTGGTGACAATTGACCTCAAGCTAATACCTAGAAACCGGTTGAAGACATTCAATTTGGTTTGATTAACTGTTGGCCAAAGGATTTTCCCAACCTAGGTATGAGTGTGAAAAAAGTGTCATGTTCAAGAGTGGTATACTACTTTTTGAAATGAAGTGTGACAACTGGATTCATTTTCTCTCTTTTCCCCCACAATTTTTGGCAAGTACCTCTTTATTTTTGACAAGCTTGAGGAGGATAACATTTTCTTGTTATGTAAGCTCATCCTTTGGATGAGTCCAACTTAGTATTAAAATAAAACCCTAAGAAGGAGTGGTTCGTTCCTGTTTGTAATCGACAAGTCCTTTACTATTAAGTTCTAACGAGTCCAGTATAGGTGAAACTTGGTGTTTTTCAGTTTTACGGAGTCAGAAGAAAAAATTAAGAAAAATCCGTGGGTGTACTTCTTCGTAAATTTAGTCTCTCAAGCCCGAAAAAGGATAAAATAATGCAGGAGAGAACTCTATTGACCATGATTAGTCAACTTATACCTTTTTCGTAAATAGTCCATTTCAGTCCAAAAAATGGGTAAAATTATTCTAAAGGGACGACTGCTCATTTCCTTTAACGAGTTCGAATAGTCAAGTACTTGACAATATTTTCATGTTTAGAGAGTCTGAAAAGGACTTAAAAGAGAACTATAGGGTTTCGCTTTTTCGTAATTTTCAAGAGCTCGAAAAAGTGATAAAAGTGTACTCATCATCAAAACAATCCTTTTCACCTGAAAAACCTATTTTCTACACATAAACTCGAAAAATTAAACATACGTGTTTACAATAAGTAAAAACTTTTGAAAAATTACTTTTTAAAGTGGAAAATAAATAAAATAATATTTTATTCATTCAAAAAATCTTATAAAAAGTAGTTCAACAAAATCATTTCACCTTTTGTATTCAGAGTTGAAAGTTGAGAGCTCTTGGCAAAAAACATTCCGAAGGTGATAATGGGAGAACTGTCTGCTCAAATAAAAAATCGTCGAATCCAGGTAATCCACAACACTCTTCTCTTCATTTTCATGCATTTGAATTCACTTTTTTGGTTTTTAAAATCATTTTTGAGGGGAAAAAAGGTTCAAAATTCCACTCTCTGGGGTTCGCAGGTTATCCATTGGTTACTTGCTGACCTTGATAATTTTCCTAAAGGAAAATTATCAGGCTACCATGATTTTTACGAAGGGTGCGTGCGGGGGTCCACATTGTCTCTATATAAAAATTGCAGAGGCGCTGTGAGAAAAGGAAATTTATTAAATTTTCTAAAAAATGGCTAAAAATTATCACTCTAAAAGCTTCTAACCTTCAAATGCGTCCATTTGCAGATTATTCCACAATGTTGGAGTGGAGAGAACACGAGCACAAAGAGGTAGACAATGCGGCCATGAATGATCTGGCCACAATGCGTGTGCTGAGAAATTGCAGATTGTACAAATTCTGGGCAATTCAGGGCATGAGGACACAAGTAGAGCTAGTGACCTGGCTGGTGAACAAATAGGACGTCCAAGAAAAATGTTTTATCATCGGTGATCACAAGCTAGAACTTGAGCTTGAAAACATTTACTTTCTCACTGGTTTATCCAAAAGAGGTGAACATATCTCTTTGTTTGGAGCTAGGCAAGGTGGCCTGCCTACTTCTAGCTATAAACAAGAGTTCTGCAGTGAAGAAGCTGATCCCAAAGACAATCGTATAGATATAAATACTATCCTACGTCTTGATCTTAAATTCATTGCTTTCACCGTTACCAGATTATGTGGGAGCGCAGCTCCACATGTGGCTACCAAGTCACAAATGCAAACAACTGTCGAATTTTACACAGGTACCATTTTCAATTGGTGTGAAGGGGTGTTGACCAATATGAAAGGTCAACTGACTAGAGCAAAAAACTCAAAGTTGAAAAACTTTGGGTATGGTGCTATCTTGGTATCTTTTTCTTTAGAGAGGATTCCATCCCTCACCCCTCAGCTGATCTCAGTTGTTTCTGGTGAACCTAGAGAGCTTCGTATGATACGATGGGTTGCAATGATGGCTCGCCATAGTGGTGACAACTATGTGGTAGTTCAATTCACTCCAACATATTTTCATTGGCTACAAAAACAAATCTTTGCTATTGAGGATTTCTCGTATGCAGACATAGATTTTTGAGGAGACACCGAGATGTCCTTACCTCCAGGGGGACAATGGGATGAATCAGGTAAATGAATAATTTTTATGTGTTTTAACTATAATTTTTATTTTGTTTTTTGATCATCCAATATTGATAACAAAATTTCAAATGCAAATGTTGGTCCACAAAGGCCAGCCACTCTCCGCCGCTTCGAAAGGAAGCCAACAAAGCCTACTGCACAACCACAAAACTAGGCAGCAGAAATTCTTACTGACTTGGAGCACAACCTAGAAAGGTTGACTATAGATATCCTAGAGACATCTACGATGGGTCTCAAGAGGCATGTCACTGGTGTTCCTGGCCAGTTTAGGAGATTCTTACGTAGGGTGGCGTGAGCGATAGTTTACTATCATGATCATCACCACTGATAGTGGATGATCATCGCAGACTATTGTATTTTTGTTTTTTGTATCACTATATTTTAGATCATAAGGTGTTTTAAACCTATGGTCGTAGATGTAATATTTTTTGAAAACACAAACTCTTATTTATGATATTACTACTTTCGCTGGCTTTCTTGTTCAACACATATCGAATGTTGTTTTGATTTACTGTTTTAATGTTGACAATTTCTATTTTCAACATTATTAGCTAATGCATCGGCCAATGTATTTAAATTTCTTGCAATGTGTTGATATTCGATGTAATCAAATTTCCTTTCCAAGAGATGAACCTTAAAAAATAATCTCAGTAACAATAGATTTTTAATTGCGTATACTCTGTTTAAATGAAATATAATGAGTTCCAAATCTAGCCTAACGATCAAACGCCGAATGCCAAATGAAATGGCATCAGATAATAACTCAATCATTGTGCTATATTCTACAACATTATTCATTGTTTGACCAAGGCTTATCCCATGCATAGAAACTAACTCATTTGTGGGTGAATAAATAACCCAGGCTGTAGAAGAAATATTCCATGTACTATGATAGGCACCATCAGCAAAACCAGTGTACGCTTGAAGGGATGTCGACATATGCAATATCAAGAGTAATCAAGATAAGCAGTGATAGTAGTAAAAGAAAACTTAAACTAGACGACTCATCTAATCTAAGACATATAACTAGAAAAATAACTAATGTACAGGTAAGATCTTCACACAAGAATCAAGCATAATATCTCTTCAGATAAAGTCCATTTCTGGGTTTATCTAAAGAGGCACTGTCATAATCAGTCAATTCATAAGCCTCTTTTGCAAACACTTGCTTGACAATATAAGGATCGTGCCACATTGGTTCGAATTTCCCATCTCCTAGCTTCTCGTTAGCTTGATCATATACCAAGACTAGGTCACCTTCTAAAAAAACACGAGGTGTAACACTTCAATCATACTAAGCTTTAACTCATTTTTTATGAGCTTTGACTACTAATGTAGCAGTGCGCTAAGTCTCATTTAATTGTGCTAAGTACAAAAAGCATTTTTCCTCTTCAGAAGTAGCTGGTAGTAACTCTATGGCTAATTGGAGTGATGGTATTTTGCATTCAATCGGTAACACAACTTCTAAACCGTAAACCAGTTGAAAAGGAGTGAACCCTGTTGCAGTTTTGTTGAGGTTCGGTATGCCCAAAGTGTGGAAAAAAGCATGGTATGCCAATTCGATTTATGAATTCTGATTATCCTTTTAATAATGGTGGTTAAAACTTTATTAACGGCTTCAACCTGACCATTAGCCCGCGGGTAATATGGAGTAGAGTTTTCATGGTGCATGCCAAGTTTTTGGGAAAGTTAGGTCATCATTATATTTCGAAAATGACTCCCATGGTCAGTAATAATAGCTTGGGATACACCAAATCGAGCAATCACATGATTTAATGAAAATGTAGCTGCAGTTTTTCCATCTGTCGCAAATGTAGTGATTGCCTCGTTCCATTTGGTAAAATAATCTACTGCGAGAATAATATACCCATGCCCCCCGGCCAAGTGAGGGTTACATGTAATGAAATCAATGCCCCATTTTGCAAAAGGACTGGCAACAATTATGGGGTTAAGAGGAGCTGGTGCTGCATGCATATTTCGATCAAATATCTGAAATTTGTGGCATTTTCGGACCGCAAGAATGCAATATTTGAATAATGACGACCAAAAATAACCCATGCGCAATATATTTCGAGATGTGGCATACCCAGACATATGACCACCACACCCTCCAGAGTGGCAGTCATTCAAAACTCTTTCAGCCTCTTCATGAGTTAAACATCGTCGAAATATAGAATCTGCACCACAACGATAAAGTGTCTCCAACAATATTGTATTGTTGAGATTGGTAATGGATCTTTTGTTGATTTGAACGTGAAATTTTAGGTTGAAAAATTTGGTTTTGGAGATAAATGATGATATCTCCATACCAAGGATCTAACGTACTAATAAGAAACAGAGATTCATCAGCAACTGGATGCTCTACCATAGTTTTTGTCTTAGTATTTGGGAAGTCACACATAAGTTCTACAAACACCAGTGATTTCATTGATTTGGATTTTTCAAATTCTAAATCAAACTCTTAAAGGATAACTATCCATTTAGAGTATTTTCCCTCGAGTAATTGCTTAGTCAGAATGCAGATCATTAGGTTGCAATTAGATATCACAGTTGTTTTTCGTAACAATATGTAATGATGAAATCTTTGGACAACTTGAACTGCTGCCAAGGCCAATTTATCCACATGTGAATATTTAATCTCAGTTGGATTGAGATTCTGACTTAGATAGTAAATCACATTCTCATTGTCGAATTCATCCTCTTGAACTAATACCATTCCAATGGTGGAATCAAAGGCTGCTAGCTATAAAAAGTAATCCTGGCTGTAATTTGGTGGATGCAATAACGGTGCATGGGTCAACATGTGTTTTAAAGCATCAAAAGATCAATCAACGATCTCATCCCAAATGGAAGGAAAATTCTATTTCAACAACCTAGTAAAACCTTTTGTTAACTTAGCATAGTTATGGATAAATCTACGCAGAAATTTTGCTTTCCGTTGCAAAATTTGGAGTTGGCGAAGTGTGGAAGGAGGAGGTAAATTGATAATAGCCTCATCCTTCGAGGGGTTGACACAAATGCCTTCTTTCAAAACAAAAAATCCCAGTAATCTACCAGATTGTACACAAAAAACACATTTTTGGGGATTCAAGTGAATCTTATAATGCTTACATCTCATAATTTGTTTTTGTAAATGAGTAGGATGATCTTCCTTGTGTAATAAATGAGTAGGTAAATCATCAAGATAAGGGTACACAATGTGTTTAATGTCATGAAAAGCATAAGACATTGCCCTTTGAAAATTTGCACCAACATTCCTCAATCCGAAAGGTAGTTTACAGTAAGCAAATGTTCCCCAAGGACAAATGAATGTTTTTTTTGGTTGATCAGCATGGAGTATGTTTATTAGATTGTAATCGGAAAATCCATCCATAAATGAATACATTTCATTTTTGGTACAATCGTCAATGATTTGGTTGATATAGGGAGTTGGATAATTGTCCTTAGGACATGCTTTGTTAATATCAATATAGTCGACACACACTCATATAGTTCCTTGTTTTTTAGTAACAGGAATGATATTAGATACCCAATTCATTAACGAGATAGTATAAATAAAACTTGTTCTTAGTAACTTCTCAACTTCGGCTTTAATAGCAGCATATTTTCGTGGATGTATCAGATGTAATTTTTTCTTGATAGATTTAGCATCCGGGTAAGTTTTTATTTCATGAACGACAATCTTGGGATCAATTCCTGGCATTTCTCCATAAGAATAGGAAAATATGTCACAAAATTCTTGAAGTAGGGCTTTATATGTAGTAATTTCATTTAACGTACAAGAAGAACCTATATGAATGTTTTCAACAACTCCTGGTTCAAATGATATGTCAATGAGAACCGTCGAAGAAATATTTCCCAAATTAACTTCAGAATCCGAATTTGTAATCGATATTGGACTCTGGGGTTCCTTGACATAGTCAATTGTAAAAATAGATGAAAAATTGTTTTCAAATCTGTCAAGATCAGGTAAAAATGATGACCTATAATGGAGATCATCCCATGGTAATTCATCTATGGACAAGAATTCACGAATGCTTTCATTAGTATAAAACACTTCTTGAAAAGGATCAAGAATTGATGTTATAGCTAAGCTTGATGGTGAAAATGATTCTTCATTTATCACATTTATTGGATCAGAATCAGTTGATGGTGGATTGGAAAATGACTGTACTGCTTCATATGCTATCTCAAAAGGACACAAAGGCATCGCGCCATTGAAGTAATATAGTTCTGACTCTAAAGGCACTATCCAAGGATCATCAAATGGAATAGTTCTTGATGTAATCATATTGATATTAGCAATAGTATGCGTTACATTAGGTGGAGGCATACAAAAGGTTCCCATTAAAGAGAAATCTTTGATTAAACCTACTCCAAAATCCTTGTAAGGGATAGTTGATTTTCCAACATGTTGAATACTATTTGTAGAAGCTGGGTCAGACGAATAATATGAGAGCTGATCAATTTTCAAAATATTTCCTTGATGAAGAAACATGATTAATTGAAAGACGGATGACACAACAACAGTCATAGCATAAGACCAACTTCGACCTAGAAGAAGGTTGTAATCTAAAGGGGCATCAACTACTTCCACATCTAAATTAACAGTTTTACCTTCGATCTCTATAGTTAGATCCTACAAAATTTCGAATGGGTGGAATCTTCTTTTGTCAAAAGCTTTGAGGATTGTCGGGGATTGGTTAAGTGTCGGAGAACCAAGTGATTTCCAACATTTTAATGAAATAATACATGTATATGCTCCTTCATCAATAACAGTACGAAAGCAACGTCTATTTTTTACTAGGACTGGAATCTGAAAAGCCATTTGATGAGGGATTGGGTTTCTCAATATGAAGTGGATCAGAAATTGAAGGAGATGTAGTTGGTGCTAAATTAGAAATTTCTACTTCTTCACCAGTAACAAGATTTTTACTTCCATATTCTTGCGATCGAGTCACAACCATTACTTGAGACATCATCAAAATATCTGCTGATGTATTAGAAGAAGATCAAATCATTTTTCTATCTTGAATAGGAAAAGGGTCCTTCAAGACAATGGGCGTGGGTGAAACTTTGACGAACTTAGATACATTAGACCTATGAAGACATTCCTTGGTGAAATGATCCTCGTCACAGATAAGACAAGGATAACGAGGTTTTCGTTTATCATCAGTCGGTTCATTTTTCTCAGTTTTTTCCTTGCGAGATGAAGTCTGTTTAATTTAATTCTTCCCTTTATTCTTATTTCTAGATTTTGACTTAGTAGTAGAAAAATCTACAATGTGAATATCGGCAGAAGTTTCAAGGGAAGAATCCCCTTTTGGTGAACCAGGTAGAGTTATTATAGGAGAAGTAACCTTTGAAGATTTCTTCTTACTTTTAGTCGTAATAACTGAACCGATTACACCATCAGCGCCATGAGACCATGAAGGAGTTGCTGTTATCTGACCAGGACACGGTAAATCAGAAATTTTCCCATACAAATTACCTCACTGTGTATATACCAAGTCAAGGTACTGAGCTTGAGCAATGACTTGTTCTTCTGTAACAACTCCTTTAGCTACATATTCAGTGATTTTCGGTAGTAACGATTTTATAAACCATTCTACCAATATCTGATCCAGAATAAAAACTTTCACCAAACGTCTTCTACATATCCATTCATGTATATGATCTAATATGTACGTAGACATAGATTGTTTTAGTGAAGTTAATAATTCTGTGCCATTGTCGTATCTGACTGGTAAATGAAAATGGGTTAAGAAGGCAGTTTCTAAAGCATTGAAATTGTTAAATGAGCCTTGTGGTAGTACAATGTACCATTTGGAAACTAATCCTATCAACGTTCTCTGAAAAAATCTTTGTCGAATGGAATCGTCGATCGATGAGTTGGATGCACACCAGAGGTGGTAAGTCATGATATGGTTAGAAGGGTCCTCTCCTGATTTTCCTTCAAACTTCGGGATATCATTGGGAAAATTATTTGTCATTGGCAGGCAATACAGATGATAATAGATGGGATCATTCGTAAAGTGCGACAAATCAGGTAAATCCAAATTTATTATGAATGGCAACCAATGGTTAGGGTCCTGCTAATTAAATTGATAACCTTGTGAAACTATACCAATTTCAGGAGGAGGATATCCAGGATATCCTGGAATAGCCTATGCATTTGGAATCAGAATGCCCCTTGGATAACCAGGAATAACCAGACCGTACTAGGGTTGAAAAGGTGTTTGATATGTATACCCAAGATTCGACTATTGCTGGTAAACTGGATTCTGCGGAATAGGTCCATATTTATATTTCCCTTCATACGGTTGATAAGTAAACTGAGGTTGGATTGTTATAACTGTACTTGTACCAGGTTGTCCTATAGGCATCTAAATAGTAGTCTGAATTGTAGGTCTAGACTGCGGAGCAGAAACTTGAGGAATCTGTACTTACATTTGTGGGGAAGTAGTAATAGGAGTTGTAGATACTCCACGAATAGGTGTGGTAGGTTGAACAGAATTTGCAGCAACAATTTGCAGTGGAGTTCTAGGTGTACTTGGACCAGGTTGTTGAACTGGACCAGATGCAGGTATTTGAATTGTAAGCTGGACTGGTTGTTGGGTTTGATTATAAACAATTGGTTTTCCAGGTTGATAATAACATACTTGCACATTGGGCTGCAAATTATGTTGAAATTGGGATGGATCCCACACCATATTTACACTTGGGATATGAGGGTCCCATTGAAGGTTGTAAATAAGAAGGAGCATAACTAGGTTGAACATATGGCTGATAATTAGCTATATATTTTCCACCTCCTTGTAACAATTGCTATTCCAAGTAGAAATGTTTTCCTAAAGGAGGTTGCAAACCCTAAGTTGGGTACTGCCCTTGAGGTTGATATTGACCTTTAGGCATGTATTGACCTTGAGGCATGTACTGGCCTTGGGGTTGATATTGACCCTGAGGTATGTACTGTCCTTGGGGTTGATATTGACTCTGAGATATGTATTATCCTTGAGGTTTCCCCCCAGGCGGTAAACGACTACTTTGAGATTGCCCCCCAGGTGGTAAATTTCTACCTTGAGGTTGCTCCACAGGCTATAAATTACTACCTTGAGGTCCGGGGTTTGGAATATTTCCAGACATCATATAAACTTGTTCATTGTTCAAAGTTCTGGTATTTGATTCATTTGGACTAGATGATGGTATACGTTTTTCGGTAAAAGGAGATGCCCCTGAGAAAGTACCAGAGAGCGACTAGTATCCTGCAGGAACAGACGGACCAACATACAAATATGTTTCTGGAGATTTAGAAAACATGGATGACTCACTAGACATGTTTAATGGAGGTCTATAACCAATCAATGTAGGGTAATAAGGAATTCAGGGTGGTGAATAATTCAGACCAATGTTTTGTAGAAAGTCTGTCAATGAAGAATACCAAGCATCTTGTCTAAAAGGACTATAAAAAATCGATTCACATTCTCTAAGATTTAAAGATTCCTGAGTTGAAGGAAGAACAACTTCTTCTTCTACGTTAGTAAATTCTTCAATACTAATGAGACCAGGAGGAAGATTTTCGGTAATGCGATGCTTCACTATGGGTGAATCAAGATGACCAGGGTTTGGAGTAATGAACTCTAAAGTAGGCTCAGAAGTAGCAGGTTTAGTTTCTGAATCAGAAATTTCAGGTTTAGAAGGTGATAATTCACTTGTTGTAGAAGCAAGTTCAACTAGTTCGGAAATGGAAAGTTTCTGAGGAGTACCCTCTACTGCTTGCAGTTGATATACTTTGTAATTGGGATGAATAATAATGGATGTTTCTTCCTGTTTTGTTGATCCAGTCCCCGATGTTTGTCCTTTTTTAGATTTAGTTCTTTCTAATTGGCTTGGTGTATATTCAGGGGGTTTCCCCTACATTCTACGTGATTGTCTCGGTAATTCAGCCACGATTAAAACCTTTTAACACACACAATCAAAGAAAATTTCAATAAAAATCGTAAAGTCACTAAGGAAACAATCAAATGAAATACACGCCTATAAAAATCTAAGAGATCAATCCATGCAAAAACAATAGATTCCTGCACTAAAAACACTAATTGGTGATGAAAACCAACATCGTAGAATTTTAATGCCGAAATGGCAGTTAGAACAGTTACCCTGACAACCTGCTTAATGATACAGACCAGTGCAATTTTCTCCACTTAAACCATCTTGAGTGAAGATAACCCTTTGGAGAGTCCAAGTGAGTCTAGTCGACGTCTGCTCCAGGTACAGTGGGACCTTCCCTCCACCGTCACCTTGGGAAAGAATCCTAAAGTTTATAGCCAATAAGGTCACCAACGAGAACACATATACCTAGGGGAACAGTCTACGATCTGATATACATGCAAGGGCAGAGTAAAAAGCTCAATCCCTTGAAGGTGCCTTGATATGATCTAAGGTTTACCAACAAGTGACCCCAGGCTCCTCGACAATGGTCTATCCGAGGTTTACCTTTTTTAATACGTGCACATCTGCTATCTTTCCCAATGAGATAGGTATGATTACCTCACTAGTTCAGATATGATCTCGTGCTTAAATCCTTTACGAGGAGCTTCCCAGAGCATACATGCTACAATTGGATTTTCCTACCGTAAGATTGAATACTTGTATGTTTTAACTGCCTTGGAAAGTTAACTACAACCTATTCCAAGACATTAGCCTAAGCTATGTTGGTGGAAAAGAGCCCTAGAAAATATAAAATTTCTAGATTGATTTTAATTAATCGTTACTTTTAGTTTGGTTGTTTCTTAGGATAGAAGGTACAGAAGTGAAACTTTGATGATGTTTAATGAATCGACTCAAAAATACACTATAATGCATCTATATGAAAAGAAACTCATTTATTTTCAATGAAATCTATTTAGAGGAAAGAGTTGAGAGATTTCAATAATTTTCAAAACATCAATTCTTTCTTTCCTAATTAAGAAACTTTGAAAAGAAGACAATTTTAGAGAACTCAATTTCACAGAAAAAATATCTTTTGCTCAAAATTAAATTCCTTTTAGCATTCAAATCAGAAACGAGAATCAAACTTATTCCAAAAGAAAGCTAAAAAATCTTAAAATTATAAAATTCAAAACCAAAAGAAAACTCTAATCTTGAACTCTATCTAAAAGTTTGGAGGATGTTTATGCTCAGTTTGTAATCTAACTAAGAAATTTTTGCTTATCTCAGCAAGAAACCAAAAACATCCAATAATGGTTTTAAAATGAAATTCAAACCTTATCAAGCTAAAAGGTCTTCCAAATTTGCAAATGAAAATAAAATCAAATTTTCATAAGAGTAATATTTTCATCAAGTTTAATGGCTCAACAGGAAAACGCTGACATACCAATTAGCTGAGGTATATAAAAGTTTCTGATTTAGAGCAACAGGAAGACAAGGCAAACACTCACTCATAAAATGCAAACTAGCTGAAAATATCACTTCAAACACAAAAATTGCTGAAATAAACTCACATAGAGCTCTTTGATAGTCAAGACAGAGAATCAAGTAATTGGATTCCAGAAAATAGAATTTTTATTTTTTCAAAATTTTTCCAGAAGTCCGCAGTTTTTAATGGATCGAGGTGCAGTACCACACTATATTTCACTAAAATATATGGAGTCTACTGCTCTGTTTTAAACAAAAAGTGTGAAATATAGGAAAAACACAGAAAAAACAAAACTACAGATTTATAGTCAGGGATCCTGTTAAGTCTTCTACCCAACCCATTTTTGAGCTAATCAAAATCAAAGAAATATTTCAAAAGTCAAACTGAAAATGAAAAAGAAAACTAAGTTCAGATTTTCCCCAGTGGAGTCGCCATTTATTTAGACAGATAAATCCTTCTTGCAGACAAGAATGATATCCATAATATCCTACAGATATCTAGAAACAAACAATTAAATGTAAACATTTTCTCTAGACCACTGTGATTCAAAATTATTAATTAACTACATATAGAGAGATGCTCCTACCTGAAGTCCAATGCTTATTGTGATCTTCAAACCAGTCGCTCCAAAAGAGGTCAATCCAGCTTGTAAGACCTGTGATCAAAGATAAGCAAAAATGATTAAAGGCACTACAAGATATAATAATTCAGAAACACTAATCTATCTCAGTGATCAAGGAATCCAAGAATTAAATTTTTCAAAGAGATACATGAACAACTTAATGAGAACATAGAATCCATTTGTATTAATTTGTATGACAAGAAGTAACCTTACACTTTGTCGCCTTGATGCTATACAGGTTCTTCCGGGGTCCTGAACAACCGTTTCCCCTCGGTTTGACAAGACTCTGCCTCTCTGAACTAGCATGAAACTATGGACATGATGTATAAATTTGAATAACTAATATGTTATCCACTGAGATTCTCCTGATCACACACTATTTTAACTTCATGCACAATACAAAATCTCTTCTACCATTGAGCATTAATTGCAGAAATAAAAACAATCGCATGCCCACATTAAAACCATAAAAAATCACACATATGAACACAGTATTTTATGGGAAAGCTTAAAGATGAAAACCCCCAACTATCTATATATTATATGTCATATAGATCATGTAACAATCATCATACAAAGCTCCTCACAAGCTCTCAGTACAATCTCCAATTGCTACACACTAATCAAGCTAGATCTAGCAAGACACATGCTCTAATCTCTGCTACCTGATAGCCTGCCTCTACTGTGCAATCAATGCTGAAGAATGGCTCATAAATAAATTCGAACCACTTGGCTTGTATTGCACAATCCTCATTGGCATCTCCAATCACTGGTTGTTGCAAATCATGCAACAGTATAGTCACAACTAATAGTCACACTGCTCTTTCACCTATCTCTTCACTAGCCTCCACTGAAGCTGTCCATGCATTGAAGTTAACTGATGTATTCTTTAGTTGATTAGTGAGTTTATAATTAGTGAATTAATTAATAATTAATTCACACCACTCTCACTACTGTATCAATCAGTTAGACTAGATACAACTAGCTCAACTATGTTTAGCTTAGTTAAATTGAGCACAACTCCACTAACTTTCTCAATCAACTCCACCAAACTCTCTCACATGAGTTCTAACTAAAGTATCCATGCAATAGCTCCAATTAACCCCCAGGAATAGCGTAATTCCTTCTGTCAGCTCCTATGCCACATCTGTGCACTTAATTGAAGTGCTCCAAGAGAATAAGATAATGTTTATAGTTCAAATATTATTAAGAGATAATAATATTCGACATATCTATTTTTAGACTGGCAATCTAAAAATAGATTTTGCCCAATATGTCTAAAAATATAAGTCCATCTATTTTTCCAACTTGACCAACCATCCACAAATAACATCCTGCAACTCATAGAATATGATCGACATGTCTAAAAATAGACATAGTCTAAAAATAGACTTTGCGCCAAAAATAGCCTACGGGCCCACTTAGTGAGGGCCACTTCTTTCCACTAAGCTCATCATATTTTTGAAATATCTACACTCCCTCTCAACAAGATAAGGATTATCTGCCACCCCTATCCTGCCTCCGTGGTGTTCAAATTTTCTCCTAGTGAGCGCCTTCGTCAAGATATCAGCATCCCGATCCTCCGTGGGAATGTATGAAAGTAACATGATCTTCCGCTGCAAAAAATATCTGATATGATGATACCAGATGTCAATGTGTTTAGATCTATCATGAAATACTAGATTAACCGAGAGTTTGATGCAACTTTGATTATCACAAAAAATCACAGTAGGATCTAAGTGTGAATTGAACAGCCCGACTAGGATCTTCCTCATCCATATTACCTTGCATGCAACAAAACTTGTTGCCATGTACTCGGCCTCCGCTGAACTGAGTGCCACGGATCTCTGTTTCCTGATGTACCAAGAAACTTCTATAGACCCGATATTAAAATCCCCTCCAAATGTGCTCTTTACTGTCTGGCAGGCTCCACCCGCCCAATCTTGTCTGACAAACCACATTCACCTCATCATGTCCTTTATAATCCCTTATCTGATGTATATAAGAGATATCTCGATACATGCTTTCTGTGGCCAAAAAGAGCTTGGTGACAACACTTAGCACTTGAAGGCGGTTCGCATAGCATATGTCGGGTCGTGTATTGACCAGATACATAAGCGACCCCACCAACTGTCGATAAACAGTGGCATCCACTACCTCTGCCGAAGTAGCATCCTCCTTCCTCCATCCACTAGGAAGAGGAGTATCAACAGGCTTGCAGCCATGCATGTTGAACTTCTCCAGTATCTCCCGGGAATACTTGCCTTGAGAGACAAACAGTCCATCACTGCGCTGCACAATTTCCAATCCCAGGAAATAATGAAGGAGGCCCAAGTCCTTCATCTCAAACTCCTTTGCAAGATCAACCTTGCATGAGTGTATCAACAGTTCATCACCTGTCAAAATCAAATCATCTACATAAAGTACAATTATCAGCAACTTACCCTCCACCACAATCTGGTATAGGTTCAGATTCACCTCACTCTTGGAGAATCCAAGTCTGGTGAAATAACTGTCTATCCATGTGTACCAAGAACGAGGTGCTTGTTTCAACCCATACAACGCTCTCTTGAGCCTACACACATGCGACTCACCGCTGAATATATCGAAACCTTCGGGCTGATATATGTACACCTCCTCCTCAATCACCCCGTTTAGGAACGCAGTATTCACATCCATATAATGAATGTGCCACCCCATCTGCGCTGAGAGAGCAAGAATCGTCCGTATGGAAGAATACCTTGCAACAGGTGCAAAGGTTTCCTCATAATCGATCCCCTCAATCTGTGAGAAGCCTCAGGCAACAAATCTTGCCTTCTACTTCTCCACACTCTCGTCAGCTACTTGCTTCACTTTGTAGATCCATCTCGAATCCACCACTGATTTCCCTTCCGGTCTTGGGACAATATCCCATGCACTGTTTCTGACAATTGAATCATACTCTTCCACCATGGCATCTACCCATTTGGGATCCTCCACAGCTTCCTCGAAAGAGGATGGATCTGTCACGATACACTTGCGCATAAGATCCATGTATCCAGTATACCAGTCAAGTGACTATCTCTGTCTGCGCTGTGATGTAGGTGCTCCTACAATCCTCTTTGCATCTTGAGCCAGTCGCTCAGCTTCTGTAGTGCGCTTCCACCCTTTGATGGTTCGTGCTGCATGGGTGGCCTCTTCCACTCCATGAACCTCCTCTTCTGGCTGATCCACATCCTGAGGCTCATCCTTAGGAACTAATAGCTCCTCATCTGTATGCAAGTGTGGCTCCCTATCAAGCGAACACTTCATGGCTTTCTCCTCATGAAATTTGATATCCTGTCGCACAACAGTGTTGCGACTGTCTAGCAAATACACACGATAGTTTTGGGGTGTATCATTGTACCCCACAAATATCCCAACCTCTGCAGTTGGTTCCAGCTTCTTCTTGGCATCCTTCGTCACATGAATGTAAACAGGTGAACCAAAAATCTTCAAATGGGAAATATCAGGCTTCTTACCAGAAAACGCCTCCTCAGGTGTACTCATGCCAAGTATCCTGTGAGGACAACGGTTTTGCACATAAACTACAGTATTGCATGCCTCAGCCCACAAGTGTATGGGAAGGCCCTGATCATGCAACATCTCCCGTGCAACACTTGCGATCATTCTGTTCTTTCGCTTCGCAATCCCATTCTGTTGTGGGTTATGATGTGGTATGATCTCTCTTCGAATTCCTTCTGCACTGCAAAAGTCATTGAATTCGCCAGAGATGAATTCACCACCATTGTCGCTCCTAATAGCCTTCACCTGCTTCCCCGATTCTTTCTCAACCAGTGCCTTGAACTCACAAAACTTTGAGTATGTATCACTCTTCTTCTGCATGAAGAATATCCAGCACTTCTGAGAAAAATCATCGACAAATATCACATAGTACCCGTGCTTTGCTGTCGAAGCTACTGAGAAAGGTCCACACATGTTTGTGTGAATTTTCTCAAGGATCGTCATGGCACGAATATCCTTCTCATGAAAGGTGGCTTTCACAAATTTTCCCAAAGTACATCCCTTGCACTGATCTGATTACGCAATTGTACCTTTGGGAAGCCCGGTAGAAATTTGATGCAAAATTTTCAAAGCTCCATGGTGAAGGTGGCCCAATCTCCTGTGCCACAGCTCGCCATCATCCCGGTTCACCACTCCTTCTGCCTTGTCTGCCATTTCTGCGCAGCCATCTACTTGCAACTGTTAAAGGTTCTTAACTCGAACCCCTATCCTCTGGGTCTCACCAGTTGCCTTATTGCGTAGGAAATCCTTTCCCTCGCTAAAGACAACATCATATCCCTTGTCTTCTAACATCGCCACAGAGATCAGATTCTTCTTCAATCCTGGAACATGCATCACTTCCTTCAATACGAAGGGTTTACCAGGCTCCCTCTCAAAGGAAATGGTACCAATACTGGTCACACTATATCTACCATCATCACCCATCTCCATGTGCACTCCAAGATCTTTCTCATCAAGATTAGTAAACAAATATTGATCTCCTGTCATGTGAAAAGATGCACCACTGTGAAGAAACCACACTGATCCCGTCATACTTGAGACCAAGCATGCGATCAATGAAAAATCCAGCTCAAACTGCGAGGCTAAGGCCTCTCCAGCTGCAGTCCCAGTAGCCTGCTTATTTTTCTTCTTCTATGGACAATTAGTGGCGTAATGTCTGTGTTGGTGACAGTGAAAGCACTTCACCTTGGACATGTCCTGCTTCTTTCCTTTTGCACCGGATTGAGAAGCATTCTTCTTGCTCTTCCCCTTTCTTTATTTGGTAGCCAAAGCACAATTTTCTTCATCTGAGTTCTTTGATGAAGATCCATCCCTGGTACTTTGCCTTATCTCCTCTTGCACAAGATCCGACCAAAGTCGCTCCCATCCTGGCAATTTCTCTCGACCATTGACAGAGTCCTGATAGGAATGCCAACTCTTCGGAAGCCCAAGGAGAGCCAAGCTCACCAAGTCCTCATCATCAATAGTCACCCCCACACTTCCCAGCTCATCCCTGCATTGGACGAACTTCGTGAGGTACTTGGGCATACTGTCGCCTTTCTCCATTTTTATGTTCCTGAGTTTATCCTTGAGCGCCAACTTCCTCTGGTCGCTCTTGCTTTGGAATAAGTCTTTCAACACTTTCCACATCAAGAATGGAGAAGCCTTACCATGAAGGCTGGACACTATGTGATCCTTTACACCTTCCAACAGAATTCTTCGACACTTTTTTGTCTTCTTTTGCCATGCGTCAAGTGCGGCAGCATCGCTAGAAGCAGGTTTTGGAATTTCTGCATCTATGAACTCCTTCAACCCATTGTCATCCAGCACCGCCTCCATCCTGTCCTTCCATGCAATATAATTCAAGCTGCCCTCAAGGGAATACTCCAATCGCAATCCGTTGAAAGACATCTCAACTTAGACACCAAGAAAACACTGCTGCAAATTCGAATTCCACCAGCACAAAACTCAACCGCTTCAATGTTTTGCAATTGCTCCAATGATCAATATCGCTCTGATACCATGTAGAAATTTTGAATAGCTGAGATATTATTCACCGAGATTCTCCTAATCACACACTATTTTAGCTTCATGC
Organism: Pinus albicaulis; assembly: GCA_034641835.2. Lineage (NCBI taxonomy): Eukaryota > Viridiplantae > Streptophyta > Pinopsida > Pinales > Pinaceae > Pinus > Pinus albicaulis. Next base: position 39,272,318 of record CM076582.1, on the reverse strand, counting down.
ATAATACAGAATCTCTTCTACCATTGATCATCACATGCGGAAATAAAATCAATTGCATGCATACATTAAAACCATGAACAATCACACATATGAACATAGTATTTAATGGGAAAGCTTAAAGCTGAAAACCCCCAACTATCTGTTTATTATAATGATGGATAACATGCAACAATCATCATATAAAACTCCTCTAGCTCTAGGTGATCTCCAATTTCTACACACTAATCAAGCTAAATCTAGCAAGACACATGCTCTAATCTAGGCCACCTGATAGCCTGCCTCTGCTGTGCAGTCAATGATAAAGAATGGCTCATAAATAACTTCAAACCACCTGGCTTGTACTGCGCAATCCTCATTGGCATCTCCAATCACTGGTTGTTGCAAATCATGCAACAATATAGTCACAACTGATAGTCACATTGCTCTTTCACCTATCTCTTCACCGATCTCCGCTGAAACTGTCCATGCACTAAAGTTAACTGATGTATTCTTTAGTTGATTAATGAGTTTATAATTAGTGAATTAATTAATAATTAATTCACACCACTCTCACTAATGTATCAATCAGTTAGACTAGATACAACTAGCTCAACTATGTTTAACTCAGTTAAACTGAACACAACTCCATTAACTTCCTCAATCAACTCCACCAAACTCTCTCACATGAGTTCTAACTGAAGTCTCCATGCAATAGCTCCACTTAACCCTCAGGAATAGCGTAATTCCTTCTGTCAGTTGTTGTGCCACATATGTGCACTTAACTGAAGTGCTCCAAGAGGATAAGATAATGTTTAGAGTCCAAATATTATTAAGAGCTAATAATATTCGACATATCTATTTTTAGACTGGCAATCTAAAAATAGATTCTGCCCAATATGTCTAAAAATAGAAGTCCATATATTTTTCCAACTTGACCAACCATCCAAAAATAACATCTTGCAACTCATAGAATATGATTGACATGTATAAAAATAGACTTTGCGCCAAAAATAGCCTCTGGGCCCACTTAGTGAAGGCAAATTCTTTCCACTAAGCTCATAATCTTGTTGCAATCTTAACACGAGTGTGTGATCGTTCTCATTCCAATGATGCCAAGTATAGAGAGTACAATTTCTTCAACAATTCTCTTCTATAAGTTAAGAAGTACCCTTGAGACTGAAACATGATCTCATTTTATAGTAGAAGGGAGGTAGTTTCAATTCCAATAAGAAAGGGATAAAGTCCTCTCATAAAGGTATTTTAGCTCCAAATACCAAGGGATAGCTCCATTAATGAAGGAATAGAGGTTCAAGAATGAAGGGGCAAAGCTCGACCTGATAACGCTTCTAGAAGCCTCCAGCTGGGAGAATATTCGACTAGCTCGGCTTCTAGAACTTAATTTTTCTTTTATTTTACCTTTTACGAGAGTCCACAATTTTAATAAGCAGAACGTGCAGGATGTGCCACAGGTTTTAGAGAAAAAAACTGTGGTACCGCATGCAATGGCTAGGAAAAGTGCAGAGTTAGGCTTTTTAGGGTTTTAATGAGCTTTTTTCCAATTCCAAGACTTGGTTTAGGAAATTTATGATTTTGGACCTCTAAGGGAGCATAATATAGGTAACGATGAACCCATAGACAACTAAATGTCATGGTGAAAAATTTTAGTGTAACACATAGTTATAAGTAAACACATTCAAAACATGGGAATGACACTATTAACTCTAAAAATGGTAAAATTCAGTTCATGGTAGAGCAAAGGAAAGTGTGGAAATATCGACGAAAAGAAATGAAATATGGTATGGAGAAGTCATCAAAATGAAAAGGGAAATATAATATGGA